>VWYH01006358.1:21950-186313 GCA_013399365.1 Pampusana beccarii | reverse complement strand
TGCCAATACAAGCCAGGATGCTGTTGGGCTTTTTGGCCACCTGGGCACACTGCTGGCTCATGTTCAGCCGGCTGGTGACCGACGCCCTCAGGTCCTTTTCCACCAGACAACTTTCCAGTCACTCTTCCCCGAGCCTGTAGCGCTGCCTGGGGTTGTTGTGACCCAAGTGCAGGACCCAGCACTTGGCCTTGTTAAACCTCATACAACTGGCCTCAGCCCAACAAACCAGTTGATTCAGATCCCTCTGTAGAGCCTTCCTACCCTCAAGAGATCAACAATCCTGCCTGTCAGGACCTTTGATTGAAACACCTGTCTGGAGTGAGCTCAAGCACTGGATCCAAAATCTTTAGGTCCAACCCTGGCTCTTTTTGACTAATTCAACTGCTTTGTTCCCAGATTCATTGTGTACAGAGGGAATATGCCCTAAGAAGCATGGGTGCGAACTCCTTTGACCACATACATCAATTGCTGACCCCTTTTTGTCTAGATGTATAGCTATAGCCTTTGGATGCACAGTGAAGGGTACAAAAACCTGACAACTTGAGCTGAACCAGAAGCTGAGAGGATTTCTATCTCTTATCACAGAAAATGCGGAAACCTCAGAGGTTTTCAAAACTGGCAAGCTCTGACAGAGCCTTGGGACTACAACAGGAAAGAAATCATATAGTCCAGACTCAGGAAGCCTTCAAGACTTTCCAACTTCTGCTGAAGGGTGATAGCTCTGTTTTCTGAACCACCTTCAGTCCAAACACCTCCAGGCTTGTAGACACACAGCCCAGCTGCCTCTTTCAGAGGAAGGCAAGTGAGTCCAGCTTGCCTGAAACATGGGTACATCTGGACACCCCAGCCTAGGCTGTGGGACATCTGACAGATGATTATTGAAACTGAGAATCTGATAGCAGCAATGAACAAAGGATTTCAATAATGTCAGTTCACATTACTGAATACTGAGATTCCAATGAAAAGATGATTTATTGAAAATGTTTCAGAATTTCCTGCTTATTCATCGAAGTTTACCTATCTATGGTGTTAATAATAGTCTAGTCTCTTGCAACAGTTTACAATATCCACAAAGAAGCTTTAAATTCATATTGATAATTAGAAGCTTTGTTATTCAGAATATTTTTTATTCATACTTTATTGCACGTGGTTTTTCAGTTCAATAAAGCTATATTTGTCACATAAGTGAATCAAAACAGTCTAAAAATAGTCCAATAAAGTCAATAGAAAAAATCTTATGTAAGAGAACTTTTGATTGGTATAATCGCTTTGGAAATCTGTACCTGTACTTTTTCCTCCTCTGTCAGCTGGTGCCCCCTGTCATTGAAGAAAAGTCTTTTCAGCAGTGCGAATTTTGGTAAAAGTGGGCAGAAAAATATCTGGGTTCCTAAATTTCCTAAGAGTTACTTCGGGAAGTCACAGAACACTCTCTTGTGCACTTTTAGAAGATAACTAAATGCTTATTTCTGTTGTTTTGAGGCCCTCTGACCTGAAGGAGATGCCACTAGCAATGAACAAATTTCAGAAAAAAGGCATTCCCCCTATTATGGTGTCATCTCACACTTGACCCACCAGGAGGAGCAGCTGGGGAAGTTTTCCCTCTGACCCCTAGGAGTGAACTCTCTGCAAGTCACCCCAGAACATACACAACTGCAGAATATATACAAGAGTACAAAGCAATCCTTTTCTGGTTACTGCACATGATAGATACCTAGGACTAACAAGCTATGAGCCTAAGCAATAGTATGGTTGCCATGAATAATAAGACGTCCAATAATTCTCTGGTGGTCACGCAGGCATCAGTCAAGTTGGGAATGGGCTGATCTGCCTTGTTGGTGGGTTGCTGACCCCCAGTTCATCATCTGTGGGGTTTTATACCTTCCCATGTCAGTAGTTTTTCTCTTGAATCCTCTAACTCACATAAACCTGTCAGTGGTTTTGCTTCCAGTACCTTGTTTGGCTTCAGCATGATCTTTCTCACACTATAACAAAAATTCGATCTGTAAAACCAAGCCAAGGACAAACAAATTTGCACCAAACTTGGCTCACAGACTGTGGAACTCCTGCATGGGGGTAATCAGACATTATTTTTTGCATGTTTTGGATTTTTTGCATTGAGTGATTTCTCTATTTATTTTACTTGTGGGTTTTTTCTCTTCTGTAAAGTCAAAGATGCACAAACTTGGACAAAGTGCTTTGCTTTTCGCCTTATGACTTGTGTTCATGGTCAGGTTAATACTTAGAAACTTGTAGAGGCAGTTTGTTCTTTACAGTGGTTGGTTCCAAACAGAAATGAAAGGACAAGTGCCACAGTTTCTGGCCCTGAAATTTCACGGGTAGGCTTGAGCTTGAGCTAGTATGATAACAGGACTCCAAAGTCTTTATAAATTGTATCCTGACTTTTTGTACCTTTTTAAGTGACTAGGAAAGAGATTAGGCTGAAGAGTATATCAATAAAAAGCTTATGGTGGAAGCACTAATGTACCTGTTACAGCCTCTGACTGAAGACCATCACAACCTATGTTGTGGTTGTCATTGTGAACTGTTTCTATGACTGGCATAGCAGGAAAACATGTCATTTTCAATCAGAAGACAAGAAGGTAGCTTCCTCTGTATAATGGCAACATGAAAAGCTTTCCTGGAACTGAAGCCATATGAATAAGAGAAGAGCACTGTGATTAAGGACTTGTAAACAGTTGTTGCTATGTTTAGTATTTTAGAAACATGGATTTTATACATGACAACACAGTGATCAGCAAGGGATCTGTGCATTTTTAAAGTATATTTAACAGTGCAAACAATGGCATGATTGTAGCTCCTGCAGCTTTAACTTTTGCTGCGTGTATATTAGTTATGGTGTAACTATGATAAGGACTTGTTTCGGGAGTACAGCATACCCAGTTATCCCCAGGCAACTAACTCCACTCTGTCATGCTGTGATAGTATTTCTGTGCATACATGAACTAAGTGGTGTAAATCTGCCTCTGATATATTATGTGCTGCAATCACATCTTTGGATTTCAGTTTTATGTGACGAATATTGATTAAAATCTTTGTAAATGCATGAATGTGTACAATCTCATCCTGCTACCTTAATAATAAAATTGTTCTGAGAGCAGCTGAAATACAAAACCTGCTTGCACTGTGTTTTATGGTCATGGTAAAGCGATATGCTCCTTGTATTCTACTTCTTGCTATAATGTTGTGTAAGATATTTCTGCTATTATAGTAGGGGACATAATAAACGGCAAAAATCAATTGGGGTGGAGGGGAAGTTGGCTGGCATTCCCAGGTGGAAACATGCTTTGAAATCAGAAAATTGCAGCCATGTAGGCAGCAAGATGATGAAACTATACAGTGCTGAATCACAGGCTTACCATTCGCTTTCCACAAGGCACTGAGCACAACGCCAGTAATACACCCCCCAAGAGGTAACTAAAGATTCTTCTCACAAACTGTGCTATCAAAAAACAATTGTCTGACTGTGTATGCTTGGAAAATAAAATGAACCTGAGTGTTGGAGTAGTGGTACTGCTTCTATTAGTTTAGTTAGGAAGGCTCTAGGGACTTCAGCTCTTTCTTTAGCATCTGTATAGTACTAGTCTGAACAGGTTTGCCTTGGCCTCTGCTTCTGTAACTTATTACTGAGGGCTTCCCAAGGACAACAGGGTCAGGGCTTCTTGTAAATGAATGTTCCCTGTGGGATCTGTAATGAAGAGACTGTTAACTAATCATCAGTCTGTTTGGAAGGCATTCATTTTTTAATTGACCTCAAAGTGCTCAAGGAACAAAAAGAACCTGAGCAAAGATTATTTGGGTCCAAGGCAAGCAAATGAGTCATGTTCTTTCATGGGGTAGTTGCGTGGGTTTGTTGGAGTCCACTGGACACACAAGTTCTTCAAGTTCAATATGCCACTAATTAAAATTAGGAGAGATGTGTCTGACGACATGATCTGTGTGTTACAGACAGCCTTCCCTTCTCTTCTTCGGCTATCGTTTTCTGTGCAAATATTGCTCCTGTCATCACTTGTCAGACCAGTATTATAATGGAATTAATTTAAATCATAATCTGTTTCCTTTTAGTTTGAGTAGGAAAGTTCAATTCTGCAACTTGAATGTCAGGTGCAGTTTTACAGAGGCTGCTTGCAGGGCTGTTATACCCCACAGAGAAGATAATTACAAAGTCAGAAGGAGCCTTAGGACTTTTTGGCTAGGGAACAGCTTTTGTCCAACAAAATGATATTTTAATTTCCACTATTGGCTGAAATAATGAAACTCTTGTTTCTAATTTAGTTTTAACTGCCAAATAAGTTAATGCAGCAAACATGATATTGCAGTTTGTTTGTTTTAAGGTAAAGATGATTGTGACTCAAATTCTTTCACAGCACTGTTGCCTCTTTACATATACGAGTGACAGAAGGGTATAAGTGTATTGGAGAATAATAGTTTTCTATAACAGAAAATTAATAATGTGATCATGAAGAGCCTTCCCATGCTCCTGAATCCACCAGTAGAGCATTTAAATTGAAAACTTCAAAAACTTCAGAAACATCATTGCCAATACAGAAAAAAATCCAAGTCTCCAAACAGTGTGGAAAAGTTAAGCTGAATGAGGTTTTTGTTTTAACTCCATGCATCATATTTTTATTTTTATTTTTTTTCCAGTACAATAAATGAGGTAGAAAATGTTATTTTAGAAACAAAACTCCATCTGTTCCGGTCCTTTATAATTCTGAGAGGTAGGAAGCTCTGAGGTGCCTGATTGCAGAACCATGGAACAGCCCGGGTTGGAAGGGACTCTGATAGGTCATCTGGTCCAAGGCGTTGTGGGAAAGGGAGCCTAGATGGAATTAACTGGCACCCTGTCCAATTCCACCTTGAAAACCTCCAGCAATGGGGACTCCACCACATTCCTGTGAGGGTTATTCCAGTGGTCGATTGTTCTCACTGTAAAAAAATTATTTCTTTTGTTGAGATGAAACCTGGTGCAACACATACCTGTTGCCCCTTGTCTTCTTCATGGGGCTCCTTGAGAAGAGAGAGCCTCTATCCTCTTTGTAGCTGTCCTTTAACTACTGGAGGACTGCGATGAATTCCTCTCTAACCTTTCCCCGGGGAGAACTTCAGTCTCTTCTTCAGTCTTTCCTTGCAGGGCAGGTTCTCCAGCCCTTTGATCATCTTCATGNTTTTTTCCAGTACAATAAATGAGGTAGAAAATGTTATTTTAGAAACAAAACTCCATCTGTTCCGGTCCTTTATAATTCTGAGAGGTAGGAAGCTCTGAGGTGCCTGATTGCAGAACCATGGAACAGCCCGGGTTGGAAGGGACTCTGATAGGTCATCTGGTCCAAGGCGTTGTGGGAAAGGGAGCCTAGATGGAATTAACTGGCACCCTGTCCAATTCCACCTTGAAAACCTCCAGCAATGGGGACTCCACCACATTCCTGTGAGGGTTATTCCAGTGGTCGATTGTTCTCACTGTAAAAAAATTATTTCTTTTGTTGAGATGAAACCTGGTGCAACACATACCTGTTGCCCCTTGTCTTCTTCATGGGGCTCCTTGAGAAGAGAGAGCCTCTATCCTCTTTGTAGCTGTCCTTTAACTACTGGAGGACTGCGATGAATTCCTCTCTAACCTTTCCCCGGGGAGAACTTCAGTCTCTTCTTCAGTCTTTCCTTGCAGGGCAGGTTCTCCAGCCCTTTGATCATCTTCATGGCCCTCCTTTGGACCCTCTCCAGACTGCCCACATCTTCCTTGCATTGTGGGGACTAGAACAGGACACAGTACTCCAGGAGCAGCTGGAAAAACACTGAGTAGAGTGGGATGATCACGTCTCTATCTCTGCTAGTAACGCCCCTGTGGATGCAGCTCAGTATCAGAGTTGCCTTTGTTGCTGCAGTGGTGCACTTCTGACTCATGATCAGCTTGCTGTCCACCAGGAACCCAGGTCCTTTTGAGCAAGGCTGCTCTTCAACCACGTAGATCCTAGCCTGTGCTGGGCTCTTTGGTTATTCTGTCCTAGGTGCAGGACTGCATTTTTCTTTGTTAAACATCGTACTATTGAGAAATTACACTGCTGTCTCCACAAATGGCTGAATATGCTCAGGTCTGAAGCAAGTATTTCAAATTTTAAAGAGTATGGTTAATGACAAAGCCCAATCATATTAATCTAATCTGCACGATGAAGGACACAGAGCTGTCTTCTCTTTAGGCACTGTTGACGCATACAGGGTGACCAAGTTTGAAAGCACACATTGAATTTACCCCTTTCATTTATTACATTTATTCATTGTTGAGTTTATGAAGCAGTGTGGTGACCATATGTTTCTATCCGTACCAGTAATATGGTTTGTCCTACCATTCTGTCTACAGAACAATATCAGTTTTTGAAATTTAAAAATAGGATAGAAACTATAGAATGTTGACTGCCTCAGAAGGAATTGTTTCTGAAATGGTTCAACTTGCAACATGACTCATAAAATTCTGGTTGATGTAAAATATTTTATGTGATCACACTTCCAGTTCTAATAACGTAATCAATGCTTGCATCGCGTGTTCAGATAATCCAGCAGTGAAATTGTTAAGAGTAATGTTATATTCCATAGGGTTTACTGCTCCTTCAGATTGTATCTTCTGCAAGTAGTTACCATGCTCAAATCAATTCTGGCATTTTGATACACAGTAGAAGCATTTTTTCAGCTTTAGAGTCATAAGCTGCAATTTTTAAAGACTCTTGTGAGGTTTGTAGCATATTATGGGGACACTAAACTGTGATACACCTGAATATAAAACAAGTGCTTTATAAATTGTTTTATCACGCTTCAAAGCAACATGCTAGCAGGATTACCAAATTCAACCACAAAATTTGCCAGTTTGGATCATATGAAGGCAGGTGTGAGATTACAGCTGTAATAAAACTGAAACTGAATACTGGTAGCTGAATTTGTAACAGGCAATTGATTTGATTTATATAACATAAGCCACATAAGCAGGGATTTGTAGGTCAGCATCTTCAAACGGCAACGGTGGTTAGAAGAGTTGTGGTAGGTTGCTGGGAACTGCTGAGTTAATATTTGTTTAGTCTGGCAAAATGCTGGTGCAGCATAACTAGGTTTGGTCAGATTTGTCTAGGGAGACACTATTTGCAACAAGGGAAAACTAGTCAGTTGTATCCAGTGCCACTTGTGCCATAAAAGATCTTAGCTAAAATTAGCATAAGAATGTAGACAATATGGAGTTTCCCAGGGCAAGAATTGTACTTTAGCTGTGAGCACATATTCAGCCTGCAAAATACTTAAGGTGTGTAAATGCACAAATCAGTGATTAAACTTCTTTTAGAGTAATAGAACAATATATTACAAAATGCAAATGGTAAATGATCCTTGTTCAGGGAAATAGAGGAAGCACAATTAAATATAGCCTACAGTGTTATTTTCTAATCCAAAGAGTCTGTTATATCACAGATTTGCAGAAGAGAAGCAAAATGTACAAAATAAAGCACATATGTCTTAAATAATAATTTAAAAAAAGGCAAAAAACGAAAACCAAATGCAAACAACAGCAAAAAACCAAAAAGCCACAAACAAACAAACAAATAAACACCTTACGTCTGTTTTGAGAAAATAATTTTTTGTCCAAGGAGTGAACTAATGACCTGGTGGTACTAACATGAGTTGGAGGTTTAATACGAACAAATGCAAAATGATAAACACTGCTTTTAAAAAAGAAATTAAGATTAAGCAGCCAAGATAGGAAGTAATTTTTGTAGTAAAGAGGATGCAGGAGCATAAATAAATAAGCAAAGTTAAAATTAATATTGCTACAAAAGTGACTGCTCTACTGAGTTCAATATGCTTTAATTTGTCATAATACTCAGCATAACATGTCTTAAAAATCTAGGCCCATGGCTGTTATTCACTAAGCACAGTGCCTTGATGATTCACGTTAGGTCAGTTGATGGTCTGGCAATTCTGAAAAACAAACTGAGTCAGACAGATGAGAAAAAAACACTTGAAATGAACAGAGAAAATAAACCAGAATTTTATTAAAAAAATTGACTGCAACAGCACTAAAGGGCATTATCATGATAGAAAGCATAAACCACCACTGTGGCTGGAACTGGCTGGAATAATAGATCTATCCAGTGCTTTCCAAGTAGCAAAAACCTCTGGGTTTATCAAAGAAGGGGGTTACAGACATTATGGATGGAGTGTACTTTTTAATTTAATCAAGCACACAGCACTGCTTCTAATGACACGATATTTCAGCTTCCCTTGTCTTTCTGACATCTAATAAAAACTCAGAATATTACTGTCACTAAAGGAATTCAAATTGTGTCATCTTACGGTACCTCCACAGTCACATATTGCCTATTGAATAATTTCTACAGCAATGTAGAGGACAAGGCAACTATTATTTTACCACTATCATTTATGTTTGACAGCAGCTGGCTCACCAGTCCCTGTATGTGTTGTTTATGGCTTAGATGCACAATTTTGAGAATAGAGCAGAATTAATTTATTGTGTTGGGAGGGTATAGTAGACATAGGAAACAATCCTTACAATATTTTGAATGGTCATGGGGTATCTCTTTTTCAAGGTTTATAGTGTTTTATGTCATGATGCTTTTGGACATGACTGGGACTTGTAGGTAGTACTGCAGAACAGTAACTGATAATAATGAAATGCTCCTTCCTGAAGATGTGTATCTGTGAGTTTTTAAAAAGTCTTGAGACTGCTAAAAGAAATCTCATGGCATTATAGTTCATATCTTATGAACCATTGCAGGAAAAAAAAAAATTAAGATGGGGGTGATGGGTCAGGGTTGAGGAATGATTACATTTCAAATCAAAAGACTTCTTTCAAAAACTGAAACAAAAATTGGAATAAGGTGAGAGGGCGAACTCAAGACAATGTTTATTCTAAGCATGCGCAAACCTCTTTTTGATGCTGTTTTCAAAACGATGCAGCAGCTAAATTTATTATACCCCTGGGAAGCATAAACCTTAGGGCCTGATTCTTCTCACTACATAATAAGAATGGTGAAAAGTAGCCTTAAAGTAGGTATAAATTGCATTTAAATCTCTTTTATGGCTCAGCAGTGGTAGAAAGGAGCCTCGATATAAATGAGAATCAGGTCCCCAGTATTTATTTAACCCTTGGGCTTTGTATATCATATTATTTGCACCTTTAAGAGATTTGCAGAGGGATTTTTAATCAGGATTTGGTGTACAGAAAGCTAAATGTTTTCACTGCTTTACAAGTAACTTTAATCATAGAGGCAGATCATTCTTTTTATTTCTCGAGAGGGAATAGTAGAATTTCCTGCTTTTGTAAAAACCAAGCTAAATGTTTCTGACACCCATAGTACAGTGTCAATTGGAAATTCACATTTCATGTAATAACAGACCATTTTAATTTCATGAGCTAAAGAATTGGTTTCCACTTGCAAATTGTAGCGAAGAAAGCAATATTGTCAGAAGAACTGGCACAGTGCTTCAAAAGATAAATCTATTGAATTAAATAAGAGGCTTTCATTACCTTTTACATTACATTTCCGTATAACATAAGCATTAATTAAACTCTTCATTGCTTTCTCCTATTCAGCAGAGTACTTGCTCAGTCTGACAAGAAATGCTGTCCAAGAAAACATGTGGTACAGAAACAGCCATTAAAATACACTTACTCACGCAGAAGGGAAGAGTAGAAGGGGAGAATGTTTTGGTGCGTTTGGGCAAGTGGGACCTATCTACAGAAATGCGTAATTTGTTTTTTCATGTTCTCACAGCAAGAGAACTCCAATGACTTGTAACAGGTCATCTCACTAGGTATTTCTCCAGGCATTTTGAATACAAACAGAAAGGAAGTAATTGTCTTTGGATTTTTCAGTGTGTGTGTGTTTATGAGGAAGGCTTCTTCAGTGTGAGGAATCACTTTTTGCGTAAGAGAGTTCTACCTTTTGAAGTATCAAAACAACCTGTAAAGTGTGTCTCCCCTCCTGTGTGAGGGATGCCCAACTATGCCAAAGTAGTTGATGCCAATTCAAAGTCTTCCCAATCAAGCAGTCAAGGCTGAAAGAGCTCTTTGGGTAGCCCGCCTCCCTTAACTAAAAAGATATCATGTATATTTGGTTCTGACACATTTCTGTCTGTACTCAAATATTTCTAATTCCTTTTTTCTTATGATTCTAGGGGAACATTTGAGAATCTGCCCTCAGGAATATACATGTTGCACCTCAGAAATGGAGGACAAGTTAAGCCAACAGAGCAAGCTGGAGTTTGAAAACTTGGTGGAGGAGACAAGTCACTTTGTACGCACCACTTTTGTATCCCGGCACAAGAAGTTTGATGGTAGGCTGGATATAATTTACTTATTTTCAAGGTTATGGGATTTAAAAGTTAGTTATCCAGAATGAATTCCAATGTTCTTTTCTTTACAATTAGATATCACATTTGCAGTTGTCAGTTTGGCTAAGATAAGGGTTAACTTGCAGCTGGTGTGCTTATCAGCCTTGTGAGTATTGCCTTTAATTACAATAACATCAAGAATCAGACTGTTAAGCGCCTGCAGGCTTGGCTAATGTTGAAAAAAGAGATTAGATATGCATAGAGAGGTTTATAATTTTTGTCTCCTAGTTTCAAATGCAAAATTTAGGTTTGCAATTATATTCACTGTTGCAAGATGAACTGTGGTTATCCCATGATTTTTGTTATTGCAAAGCAGTTTATTTTTTGTAGTCTGCCTTTTTGTAGCCTTAAGGCTGTAGTTTTTTCCTGCATGATTTTCTTGTGATGTACAGAATCTCTTAGAGGGCTTCTGGCTTCCAAAAACTCAGGCCTCAGCTGCATTCAAGAGGGATTGTCATGCAAACCACTTAAGCAGTATCAAACGCATCTTCTAAACCTAGAAAGAATTGACAAGGAGAGTTTGGGGGTTTTATTTGTTTCTAATCAGTACTCCAATCTCTTCTGGTGCTCAGCTTGTGTAAGATCTTTGTAAGATCAGGGGTTCAGTGTCACAATTTGCTAAATGCTTGTCTTTAATAAGCAGTTTTTATGGTTCTGTCTGTATTTGCAAGTCACTCTGTATTTTCAAGTCATACTGGATTGAGTTGTTTTATAAAGTGCAGATTAGCAAAGAGCAAAAGAGCTTCAGAATATTCAGTCTTGGCTTTATCTAAATATGAAATCCGTATGTCTGTTGAATGTGTCACCCTGACCACTTCTGTATGTGCGTAAATTGGAAAGGGTCTGGCACTAAAAGGTGTAAATCATCATTTGAAAGAGGATTACAGAACTGCATCTTTGCATGTAGATAGAAATCCTGCAGACAAGTTCAGTAAAGCTAGCTAACCCCAGGTAGTGGCAGGAGAATGGTGGAAAGGTTATCTCTGAAGTTGGAAGCCGACTCAGAAGATTTGAGGTCGCATACAGAGAAAAAGTAAAGATGTCCCTGACTCCTTAGGGTAATTCTATATTATTCTCTTTAACCAATTAAAGATTTTTTTTTTTTCCATAATATCGATTTTCTCAATATGACAGAAGGGAAGAAGAATTATAAAAGAAAGGAATGGGAAATGTATAATACGAGGATGAGCTGGAGAAAAGTCTCCAGCAGCAGATCAGATGTTAATATAATTTAGAAAGTGTCCTTAGTCCTCGGAAGGACTCTGATGTGGATGATTGTGCAGTGCTCTGCATTGTGATGGCTTCCCTTTTTAATGTGAAGTTGGAATGTTTTGTGTAGTGGATGTTCAAAATTTTACTTGGCTTCAAAGGACCTAATAAAAAATCCTGAAGTTGTGTGCAGTATTACAAGATGAGTATGCAAGCAGAACAGACATTTCAAACCATCTATGGTACATACAGGGCTTTTCTCTTTTTCTAGAAGGAAGCTAATATGGACAGTGGTGTTCAGTGAGCAGTGCAATTTACTGAAAATGCTGAGCTCATTCACCACAGAACTCAGGTGGTACCTTACTAATTTTTTGGCCTTTTTATGTTGCAATGAACTTAAGCATATTATGGCTTTTTCAGTAACCTGAAATTCTGAATCTTAGTAGCGATCATAAAGTAAATAGCTGAAAGTTACTGACCTGTTGTAAATATTGAATTCTCAGGTTCTTATGGATCTGCTCTACAGAAAATGGGATTAAAAGACTAAGTGGTTTCTTCTGGCTTATCACTGATGTTTTAAAGGGAATTTGCAATGTGAAATATTTTCAAAGAACAATTGAAATATTTGTATACTTTCAGTATTTTAATGCTATTCAAAAAGTATTAAAAAGTTGTTCACTTATGTGGAAAAACTGCTTAGTCTTTCTGGAATGGCAAATGCATTAATGCAAAAAATATATTAATCTAATAGGCTGTCTTTCAGTCTAAAACCAGCTAGGTTTGTTGCAGTTTAAAATAGGGTGATGTTTTTCAGTGTAAAGCAAATACTGGGTTGTTAGATAATGTCTATGTTTTAACTCTTCAAGAATCATCTTTTTGTTTGTTTGTTTGTTTTAATCTGGTACTTTGGTCACACAAGGGAGTTCAGATGCATGACTGCCATTTGATGCTAGTACACCAGAAATAACAAAACAAATACAGCCAACTGTGATGATTTTATGGAAATTTATCAAGAGCAGCATATCTAAGCAATAACAGAATATATGAACATTTAAGTAATGTTGAGATAGAGAGTATGTTAGCACTGCTCCCGTGAGGAGTTAATTTGAACTAGTATTGCTGCCAGCCTCTTTGTTTGTGCAGAGATTTATATAATTTTGCAAACTTTTAAAAGAGACATGGAAAGTTTTGTAGATTTTTGCTATTTTTTTTCCTGCCATACCAGGCATGTCTTAAGATAATGCTCATCTTCACAACATAAGACTTACTAGGGGTGTGTGAATTCTTTGTTGAATTACGATCTGACCTTCATGTGCCTTGCCTTTCTTATTTGCTTTCTCTCCCACAACCATAAATTTCAGCATAGATTGAATGATTTTTCATTCTGAAAGGTAATTTGAAATGTTTTCCTTTTCAGGATTTTGCCCCAGATTCCTATTCATGGTCTAATGTACAAAAAACCTCAATGTGCTCTAATTTAAACATTGTCTCTTAAACCTCTGGTCAGACACGCATTCTTACACATAATCACAGCATCAGAGCATGGCTGAGATGTGAAGACACCTCTGGGGACAACCTAGTGAACCACTGCTGCTCAAAGCAGGGTCAGCTACCACAGGCCACCCAGGACCAGGTGCAGAAAGGTTTTGAATGTACCCAAGGATGGAGACTCCACAGCCTCTTTGGGCAACTTGTGCCAGTGTTTGATCATCCTCACAGTAAAAGTGTTTTATTGTGTTTAGATAGAATTTTCTGTTTGTGCCCATTGCTTCTTGTCCCGTCACTGGGCTCTATTGTGAAGAGCCTGGCTCCATTTTCTTTACTATTTCCACTAGACATTTATAGGCATCAGTCAGATCCTCCTGAGCCTTCTCTTCTCCAGGCTGAACGCTCCCAGCTCTCTCAGCCTTTACTTGTGTTAAGAGATGGTCCAGTCTCTTCACTAACTGACTGCCCTTTGCTGGACTTTCATGTCTGTATCTCTCTTGTACTGGGGAGCCAGACCCAGACCTGCAGTACACGTGTGGCCTTACCAGTGCTGAGCTGAAAGTTCACCTCCCTCAGCCTGCTGGCAATGTTCCTATGTAATTTCTGTGTCAGTTTTATATTTCGTTTTACCTGAAGTGCAGTACTTTCCAAATCTCCAAGAATTAATGTTTCTAAAAACTACAAGCAGGAGAAGCTAAATATGACATTCATAACAGAGAACTTGAGAAACTATTAAGTGTTTTGGAACCAGCTATGATCAGAAGAAATTATGTCTTCCTTTTACCTAGCAATCAGTTCTTGCATCCTAAAGCCCTGCACAATTTTACTCATTTCTTATTCATTTGCCTTTCTTATTTCTAAGGGGCTGTCATTGTGCTGGAACTTGTAACTGCTCCATCCTTCTAGATTCTTTTACTCCTAAGTGTTTTATTCCTCATAGCACATGAGGTTCAAAGATGTGTCAGAGAGGAAGGTCTGACAATAGTAATTTTCATTTGGTTTCCGTGTTCTAGACAATCAGTGTGAATTAGCATGAGTCACTACACAATGTAGTACCAGCTGCCAATTGTTTCTTGGCTGAGCCTTCTGTGCAGATGTTTACATTTGTATTGTCTAGATCTGTATATTTGCCATTGCACTGCTATACTCGATGGCCATTTCAAATTAATCAATATCTATTACACAGTTTCACTAGTGGGTGCATGAAAATCCAAAGAATCTTCTCCTGAGGATCTTGCCAAAGAAAGAAAGTCTTGAAACTAGAAAAATACCTTTGAAACAGTAAGTGCTCAATTTTCCTAGTAAAGAATGTAGTATCTGTGTCAGCAATGGGACTTGCAAACCCTTCTGAAAACTAGGAAAAGGAACAAAATACCCTTCCAGCAAACATAAAACACACAGGAAGTGAAGAGATCCAGTAGAAAGAGTTTTTTCTTTTACGCCAAGGCTTTGGGTAGGACTAATCCAAATAAGCAGACTGGTAATGATCAGCTGTTTCCTGTTCCTAGCAATAGGTAAGCAATCTTAGTCCAGTTCTTGGACCTCCACTGCATACCTCAAAGCAGCTTAAAATATATTATGCTCACAGTGTAGCTGTAATAGTATCATCTTATTATCACCAATTCCCTTGCATAGTGGCATTGCTGAGCAGCTGTTTCACAGACAAGCCAATTTCTTTTAAGTATTGCTCCATCAGCAGCTGGAACCAGCCTTACTGGAAGGTTTTGTCATGAATGTTAACGAGGAGACAAGTAGCTGTTCAGTGACATTTTCTTACTAACCCTTTGAATAACTACGGGAAAATTGTAGCAAATAATTTTAATTTACGCTAAATAGATCTGAACCTGATAAAAGAGAATCTATCTCCTCATTCTCATTAAAAAAAGTACAGTAGTAGTCCTGGTAATGGTGTTTAAAATGAAAGAATGTCTAAGAATAGCTGTCATGAACTCGAACGGATGTGGATAGCCTTCAGCAGAATGTGTGAGGCGTGATGCCATTTAAGGAAAATAACCTGAATAGCGTAAGAACCAATCTGCAGCTGCATTGATCTGTCTTACAGGGTCATCATTCCCCATGCTCCTTTTTTTTTTTACAGTCCAGGAGAACAGTGATCCATACCCATTAGTGCTGCTTATATTTCTTACAGTAATTACCATCAGTAGCTATGTAAATTACAGGGCAGAAAAGGAAATTTCGAAGATAAACCCCCAAAACAATACCTGTAAGAATAGCTAGCATCCTAGAGACCCTGTATCCCATTTTCTTTCCTCGCACAATTTATGAAAGAACTTGGAGAAAAATAGTGTTTATGAATCTTTCCTTGATATTGGAGCTGGCAAAAATGTGTTTTGTGAAGCTGCTTTCCAACAAAGTAAGAACTCTTCAGTGAGATGAACTCTCCATAGCCAGGTATAACTGTCTCAATAAAACTTGGCAAAAAAGTGTGGAGAGTAAAATAAAGCAGATGCTGGAAGTCAGGATACACTGTGGTTCAGTTGCATGGCCAATGCAAGTCTTCCATCCTCTGCTGCTCCTTCCTCCCACCCTTGCTGCCCAGCTTGAACCCCAGCTCACATCTGGAGCTGCACTGGCCTCTGTGGACTTCTGCAGAGGAGGGGGTGCAGCGACACGGGACCCCACTTGCACACTCTTGCCGTCATGGTCAGCAGGAGAAGGATGGATGGACTTTGAACAGGATATTTCTTTTTTTCACGCTTGATATTTTTGGGTTTAGTTCTGAGCAAAGTGGTGATATTTTGTTTTGGGTTTTTTTATTTGTTTTACAAGATCTCGGTGTCGCTTTGCAATGTGTTTCCCATCAAGTGCAAAATCCATTGCAGAACAGGTGGATTTTTAAAACTCCACAACTGTTTGGCTGTAACAGCGCTTGCAGGGCCATGGTTTATGTATAATTCATCTACTGTTTTAACACACTACATAACTTCTGCACTTGCCAACATACAGGCCTTAGAGCAGATAGAAGCCTTAAGAAAAGGTAACATCTGCTGGCTTGTAGTATGTCACTGCTTGCAAGCCTTTGCTGGACATCTGGTGCAAGTTTATAAACTTTACAGACATTCTCGATAAAAGATCTCTTACCTTATTTTTGACTGGAAAAATTAATTTGAAAGTAAAGTATTCTATATATGATCCAAATCCTATCAGAGGTGATAACAGCCTAAGAGGAATCTCTATTGCCTACAATTTCAGGGTCTAATCCTCTAAGATTTGCACTGAGATTAGTGTTGATTATGGTTTCATATATTATGTCAAAATTTGTTTGTAAATTACGTTAGATTTTTTAATTTTTTTTTTAATCACCAAAAGAGGAGAATGGCAAGCCTACAAAGCTTAGAAAGGAAGGATTTGCCCCGTAGTAAGAACAGTTTCCAGCCAGAGGTGCAAATTCCTGTAACCAGGTCGAGGAACTTGTGCAGGAACTTGTGTCTTCTGCATACTCCCTGCAGACGAAAATGCACTTCATGCAGTTGGATGGCTTGTTCTCTCTGCTCTTCCACAGCTTCATTTGCTGAATGTGGCTGGTCAGTGGAGCATGTAGTCTCCTAACCAGCTGCATCAGGTTTATGAAGCTACAAAGCGAAGGACAAGCTGCTACCCTGTACTGGAAGAGGCGGACATGACCCACACTCAAATGAATCTCTTTAGAAAGGATGTTGTCCAGGTACAGCCAAATCCAAACAGGGTTTGAAAGGGCAGAGATCCAGTGTTTTTCCTGTTAAACAGAAAGCAAAATTTGCCTTGCTGAATATTAGATGTCCATAGTGTAGGGAACAATAGGGAATGGTAGGTACAAGTCATGGTGGTCTAAAGTTTACACCTCAAGTAGGTCAGGAAAAATCTCTCCCTTAAGTGCTTATTTCTCTGTATTGATTAGAGAGAGCATTTAGTTCAGACATAGATACTGTGGACTTACAGTTTTGTTCAGATAAATTCCACCCCAAGGAACAGAATAAAGGAGTGAAACATCTAAAACTCTTTTGATGCCCTCCTTGTGCTTTATTTGCCTCTTTTACAAAAGGGTTTTTTTTTGTTTTTTGTTTTTTTTTTTCCTGTAGTATTTTGTGGGGAAAAGGACATTAAAAATATTGAGGCAAGTAAGCACTATGGCAATCAGTTATTATGCTTGTTGAAAAAAAAGAACCTGTGCTGTTGAATTCAAATGACATTTAATCTTCACTGAAGTTCTGCATAGTGTATGTTTTTAATATTTTATGATAGAAATTGTTTTCTGAACTTAGTGTTCAAGCCTTAAAAATACTATCCCATAAGTAAAATTACTGATTTACAAATACTATAAATCCTGTGATTAAAGGTGCTTCCTATGCATATGGACAAGAATACGATTCAGAAAGGACTCAGCCTCAAGTCCATAACACTGATGAAAAACATCAGTCTTCTGACAATCAACCATGAGAGGCTCTGTTACCCATACCTAATTCTTAATCTGATGGTAGGTGCTCACCTAACACACAGCAAGGACAAAACCGTTCTACAAGAATCAAAAATAAGGACTGCGTATAAAAAACAAGCTACAAACCAGGAGTATTCATCCATGGTTTCAGCACCCTGGACAATAGGAGCTGTAGCCTTATCATTTCTCATTTGTTGCCCTCAACACTCCTTAAATGCAGAAATACTGTATTTTAGATTAATCTCTTGACTGTATTGCATAGGCATTCTTGTCTTTTTACTACCCTTCTTTTCTTAATTCTTTTGCCTGTGTGACCAAAAAACTGGGAAGTTAAAAGCAAACTTAAAATAATGTATCAGGAAAGGATCTTGGAATCTTTGAAAAATGATTTAGTGAATCTCTGTCCCTGTATCTCTGCTTGTCTAAAAGAGTTTTTAGAGCTTATTTTAAATTAAAGTTTCCTTTTTTTCCTTTTACCTCCACTCTGTCATTTACCAGAAAAAATATGGAAATGGCTCTTTCTCTCTGAGGAGTGTTATAGGAATGTCACTTTTAGCAGTAAGAGAGGTCCTTTAGAAAGAGAAGGGAACAATATGTCTATGTGCGATAAGAATACTTTTAGAGATAGTTTAAAAACGGGCACATTAAGGTCCACTGTGCTATACTTAATGGTAACTACAAAAATCGCATATATAAATCAGAGCTACCAGATCTTCAGGAAGAAGATAGGAAAGAAGTAGCACAGGGGTATTGCTTCTGAAGTGTTCCCTGCTTGCTATACACTAGCTCTCATTCTATATCGATAGCTGAGATGTAAAAAATAAACACACGCTGCCTACATTGCCATAGTGCTGGTAGAAAGGAGTAGCAGTCAGTGTCTGTGTGGGCAGCCCTGCTCGGTGCTGGTGGGGGCTGACAAATGCTGGTTAGCCTAGCACCGTGCTTGCAACCTAACTGTGAGATGTGATGCCACCACAAGTAGCACAGTTACACAGAATCACAGAATGTTAGGGACTGGAAGGGACGTCAAAAGATCATCCAGTCCAATCCCCCTGCCAGAGCAGGAGCGTCTAGATGAGGTTACACAGGAAGGTGTCCAGGTGGGTTTTGAATGTCTCCAGAGAAGGAGACTCCACAACCTCCCTGGGCAGCCTGTTCCAGTGTTCTGTCACTCTCACCACGAAGAAGTTTCTTCTCATATTTAAGTGGAACCTCCTGTATTCTAGTTTGTACCCATTGCCCCTTGTCCTATCGTTGGTTGTCACCGAGAAGAGCCTGGCTCTATCCTTGTGACACTCACCCTTTACATATTTATAAACATTAATGAGGTCACCCCTCAGTCTCCTCTTCTCCAAGCTAAAGAGACCCAGCTCCCTCAGCCTTTCCTCATAAGGGAGATGCTCCATTCCCTTAATCATCTTCGTTGCCCTGCGTTGGACTCTCTCCAGCAGTTCCCTGTCCTTCTTGAACTCAGGGGCCCAGAACTGGACACAATATTCCAGATGTGGTCTCACCAGGGCAGAGTAGAGGGGAAGGAGGACCTCTCTCGATCTACTAACCACCCCCCTTCTAATACACCCCAGGATGCCATTGGCCTTCTTGGCCACCAGGGCACAGTGCTGGCTCATGGGCATCCTGCTGTCCACCAGGAACCCCAGGTCCCTTTCCTCTACATAGTTGCTGCTGGCTGAACTGCTACAGGCAAAATAAAAGGAGATCACCAAGATATAAACTCTACTAGATTATCCATACTGCACTATTTCTTGCGTGTTGGTACTTCATATGCACACTCAGGTGTTGTTTCTGAAATCTTGGGACTTAAAAAAACGCGGGACTCAATAGGTAGAGGCACTTAGATTACTGAAGTGTTCCAATTTTCTGAAATATATTGGAAAACTAACTTGCACTGATTGTCCATAAATTTTTTTATGGATTCCTTTTCTAAATATTACTGATACAGTTCCCACTTTTTCACTTCTTGAGATACTTACATAAATTAGGATCTTCATTTTTAGCTTTGCTGTGTTTTCCAAGTTATACTGAAGTGGTTTTGCTTAGTGTGTTTATTGGATATGCATCACATGCTGAGTTTACTCTGGGGTATGTATAGATTCATTTGCAAGCTTTATCGGAAATAAACTCTTTCAGTTTCTTCTGTTTGTAATCTGTGTGCTTTATGCATTCTGAACGATATATCACTGAAACGTCGGCTGAATGTTTCAGCAATGTGCAGGTCAGTTACCTGTCATTAATAGCAGTGATATTGCATAGAGCAGGGGATTAGCTAGGAAAGGGGGAAAGAGAGAGACAGAGGTAGAACCCAAGATACTGTGTCATGTATTATGACTATAATAATGTAAAGGACAGTATATGCCCTACAGGAACAATCCTAGATGGGTAAAGATGCACCTTTTGTGGAAGACAGTCTTCATATTAGTGGAGAAACGAATGACAGACACCATTGTTACTTGAACTGTTCTTTGAAGCTATACCAGGAATTTTAATAAAATGAACAGCAAACCTTAAAGCCTTAAATATATCTTCTTTAATAAATGGCAGGTTATGAATTAGGTGAAATTATTTCCTCTGAATGGATATTTTTTTTGTGGTATCATGGGAGCATTTAGAAGCCATTCCCTGTATCTGAATCATGAAATTCATCAATACACAGCTAAAAGGCTGTCCTTGCTCTTGAATAGCTGTGCTTGAAGATAAAACATATGTGAAGTGTCAAGGTGGTGAAAACAGCTCATTTCAGTAACATAGGACATTTTCTGTCAAGGAAATCTCAGCAACATCATGGCCAAAAAAAGGCAACAGGAGATAGTTGTTGAGTACTAACTTCAGTGAGTGGGTACAACATATGTGATTTAATTTTTACTGTGGTAAGAGCAACTTTACTATGCAGATACTAAAACTGCACTGAGGAAATAAATTCTGCTGTTTTCTGCTTTTTCATTCTTCTGACTTTGAAGCATTTTCATATGGGTGTGCAGCTTAAGAAAGGAATAAATTTATGAATACTTGTATAAAAGTTGAACCAAAATTTGGTGGTATCATCAAGTAGCTGCTGGAAGATGGGGTGATATCTGCTTGATGTGAACTAGTTTTTGCAGCATGTAAAATCTCTAGAGGGGAAAAATGTGATAAGCTTTCAAAGAACAACAAGAAATGGATGTATATGAAAGAATATAGACTGGGAAATTTCTTGTTTTCTCAGAGCGATTAGCTATTAAGACTAAGGAAATAATGACTGTTTGCATTTTTTAATTTTCAAAAGCTCAAAGCAATTGCATAAAGAGAACACTTTGTTTCAAACGCCACACAAATCAAGAAGCAAGATTTGAAGTTGAAATACCTGTTTCTTGTTAATGAAGTGCTATACAAATTTGGTTTTGAATTTCAGTAAATTCAAATGTTTTGAAGGATTTCAAATGGATGCTAAAGGTTATTTTCAACTGGAAAATCCAACATTTGTATTTAAAAATGAGGAAACAAATTATTATAAACTGTCTTCCAATAGTCTGTTTTATGGCACAGTGAATTTGTGAAATGCATCAGCACTGCATTTTTAATTTTCACAAGTTTCTGATATCAACACTTTGATCAACTTTAAAAAAAAAATAATCTCAAAGACTCCCAGGAAATTAGTGGGTTTTTTGGTGTCTAATGTTGTATTTGTCTTAGTAACATTCCTGACACTCCTACAAGTAAATAGCATATTAATTTAAGCTCTCGTTAAATAACCTGCAAGGGGAACCTGCCTCACCTTCTCTGGTGCCTAATGATGTTTCAGTACTAGCCATGAGCTGAAGATGTTTCTAGGCTATGTGGAATAGGTCCCAGAGTCTCAGATATCTCAGGATCATTTTTGGACTCTACTCAAACCCAGCTAGCTGGGATCTGCTGCCTAGAGGAAAGAGCTACAGCTAGTGGAAAGCTACAGCTGGGAAATTAGTCTGCTTTACAGTGTGTTGCCCAGAAACTATCCTTTTCCTGTATGTATTCTATCTTTGAGACCCAGCTTCCTATTTTGATACCAAAACATACGTGATCTGATATTTTAAAAGGCCACTGTACCCTCGTAAGCATGTTGGTATTCACCTTCTAACCATGATGATTTATTTATTCACACATCAGATTTTAAGTCTAAGTAAAGGTATACAGGCTTGATCACCCTCATCTAATTGTATATCAATAGAAGATTCTTTTTGTTTGTTTCTATTAGCTGAATGCTTGAACCAGTGAAAATTCCATGTTTAGGGAGGTTCATTATTCATTACAGTACCACATCCTACTTGCTCCAGTTTTGCCAAATGAACCCAGAATCTGATAATTCTTGGAGTTTAATTTTTAGGCTCTTTTTCTAACAATACAGTCAGTTGGAATGGCGACATTTCAGATGAAGGCAAGATGCTGTTAAATCAAACAGCCTTCTTAACTACTCCTCAGCTGTGTTGTACACCCTGTACCACAGATGTGGATCTTGAAGTGCCTTGTCTGAAAAATCACAGTGGCATGAGAACTGTTTGGAGATGGGGAGGAGAAATGGAGAGATGAGTGGTGCTAGTAACACTTTTCCAAATAGGCTCATGAGGAATTCCTGCTATCACATGTTCCTGTCTCTGAGCTGCTTCCTGGGATTTGTTCTCAAAATGTCATTAATAAAAGGAAGTCCTCCAACACATTCCTGCTTAACTGCTCTTCTAATGTTTCGGCATAGCCATCATTTTATCAACAATAATTATTAAGACATTATAAAGATTCAGTCGTGTTGTGTTTGTTCTATTGACTTAAAGATATTATTTAGCAGATGCACAGTTGTACTATTTAAATATCAATCAACCCATGTCTATGTCACACTCTTTACACTGGGCATAGATATAATTCCAAATGGCAATAAGTGGACTGAAACAAATAAATTAGTATTCTGTGGAAGCTTCCGTCCAAGCTGAAGTTGTTTTAGTGTGTTTTATATTTTTCAGCAGTTCGCTGACAGTGACTAGCTTCTCAAGCAGCATGAATGGTCATATAATTAAAGATAGGGATAAAATAAAATGCCTTGCAGGACAGGGATCCTTATGTGACAGCTTCTCTGTCAAATAAAAATGAGATGTTAAATATCAAGCGATCATTAAGGAAATTTAAATTAAGAAGTCATACAGCTATTTTACTGGAAATTACCCTACAACAGGCTTTTTTTTTTTTTTCCCCCAACATTTTATCGTCGTATCACACTCCCTGAATAAATATGGGCATGTCTTTATTATTTTTAGCAGTTACAGTGTCATGCTATCTCTGTATAGATGTAATCACTGAATCTGGACCTGTCTTAAATCTGCATACCTTTGTATAAGTCCTTCTTTTTATTCCAAAACAAAATATCGTTAAAGTAGAAAAGCCATTGGAAAGCGAAAGAGAAACAGGAATAAGTTTTCAAGTGGCTCCTCATGGAAGGAAGGCACTGCTTGCTGGTCTGAGGAACCTGAGTGTACCCGAATTCTACTTTTCTCTGATTTTGCACAGTTCTTGAAAAAAAAAAATTAAAAAAAAGTAAATTGTAAGTTCAACATAATAATTGACCAGTTCTAACATCAGAGACAGAGAGTCAATACTATTCTTGCCAGGATAATATCATGCTTAACTGTTCCCAGAGAAGCCTAAAAGCACAGGGATTTATTTGGATTTTCTGATACCTTACATTTCTACGTTCTCTTCCTTAATGTAGCTGTTTTTTTGAATTGGGTTCTTTCAAATGCACTGAAACTCGTGATGATACATAAAACTAGAAAAATCCCTCTTCAGTTCTTAGCCCAAGGATAAGTCTCTGCTGGACCTGAACATACGCAGGTATGATGCCAGGCGTTTGCATGCGGATCAATTGCGTTTTCAGCTAACGTATAAAATAAAATGCAGCAAGCCAAAGCAATGTTGCTCCCACCAGTTTTAAAATAGCACTTTGAAATAAAACTCCTTATCCTCACCTTCACCGGTGCTATGCTCATGATTTATGCAGTTACATTGCTGAGAGATGTGTTTCTCTAGCGTGAGCTGGTTTTCTACTTACACATCAGTAGGTCGCTCACTAAAACTTTATCACTGTTGTAGCCATGTGCCCGGGAGGAAATGGTTTTGTTCATCTGTTTCTAAAGAGGTGCATGGCACAAGAGTGGTGCAGAAGAGGAAGGGAGGATTAGAGGTGAGAGAAGGACAGGTGAGGACTATATTGTTACAGTGGCCTTAGTCCCATGGATAAGTGTTGAAACCTGGTGGCCAGAGGAAGGTCACCTCAGCAAGGATATCTCACTGGGCAACCTGCAGGGCTTTATTGCTATTGCAGCCAATGGATTTATTTGTCAAAGGTTGCAGGTTCTGGTGAATCATCTAAAAGTGTGAGCAGGAGAAGGCGGATGTTATTTGAGGATTGTTTGCCAGCAGGAATTTTTTGTTGTTGAGTATTATGTAGCATGTCAATTTGCTCCTCCTGGCACCTGCTTTTCCTCTTCAGCTCCAAAGAGGCTTCAGAATGCAAGGAGTATGTGTAATTAGACCTTCAAATGCACAGCAGGAAAGGAAACAATCTTAGCACAGCATAAAAACAATAGCAGTTTCCTGGTTTGACTAAAATTTCTGAATGTCCTAATCTCTTTAATTTGTTTCCTTAACACTGCTTTTCACAGATTCCCTAACTAGAAAACGTGTTACCATGCAGAATGGCAATGCCTCTATCTATAACCTATGTTGTATTTATTTAATTTTACTACTTCAAGAATATCCAGGAAAACTATAATCCATATTTATCTTAGAATTAGAAGTGAAATGAGAGGCTTTTTATGTAAGTTCTGCAATAAAAACAAATACAGCATTATGTGGAAAAAGCACAGACACAGCGACCATTTAAGGGCATCCCTAATGCAACACTATAGGTGTGCAAAAGGTGTCCGTGGCCATTCTATTGAAAGGTCTCAAACTGAAACTCAAGTGATAATATTGCTTTTGAGTTTTTATGGTGCTGTTCATGCCCATGGGAACTTAAAATATTTGTGCTGTGTCCATGTTTTGCTTGTTTGTTGCTTGCTCAGTATTTTTACTTCTTGTGGCTTTTTTTTTTTTTTTTTGACTTAAGGAGATGAATATCAATCTTGATCTTGCATTTTAAGTGTTGTACCATTACTGGACATAGTGGTAGCAAGATAATTTTCTGATGTCTATGGGGTGCACATGTAAAAGGACAAAACAAGGAATCTTTGTAACAAACACATTTTTTATATTAAAATATTAAAAGTCATGTGAAAGAATAAATGGCCAATGAAAAAGGAAAACATTGAACTAGTTCTGCTTGCAAAGATTTAAAAGGTACTGCCTGAAGTTACTCTTGTTTGAATGAGTGACCTTTGTTTTCGATGCATACAACTTATATACAGGACCTCAACATTCCTGAGTGTGGGTTGTTTCCTTCTGTCTTTGTTAAAATCTTATTTTGCTACTCAGACTTTACATATTCTCTCACTTAAAATTTCCTTCATTGATATGAAGGCTGGTTATAATCAAACTCATATTGTTTAAGAATTTTAGGTGTCAAAGTTAAGGATCAACCACAAGGTCACCTTACTATGATGGTGTTGCATACCATCAGCTGACTTTAAACCAGCTAAACTGGTTTAGCATGTTAAATCAGCAAAAATGTGCTGTGATTTCTCCAGATGAAAGAAAGGAGTGGAAAAGATAGAGAGAGAGAAAGGTGAAATAGTGTGGACATATAGTATGGAAAATAACTCTTGGAGATAAGAACAAAAAAAACTGCCAAAAGAACAACAAAATTAGGAGGTGGAAATTTTGAGAAGGAGGAAATTGATAACCTATTGCTTGGCTCTCTGCTTCTGTTCAGCTGTGACATAAGAACACCAAAGTAGCAATGCAGATTTCAGACTCCTAGGAAAGGGATAGACCCTGCGCTCCCACCAGTGCCTTACGACTTAGTCTATTTAAAAGACTTTATTGGACTACCCAGTGAAACAGCACACTATCAAATTCACTAAAAGACCATCTACGAACAAGTGCAGCAAGTTCTGCAACAGCTAAAAGGCTTCTTCTCAGCTTCTGTTTGCAAAACATGTGTGAGTTAATGGAGTATCACATTTATATAGTGCTGGGGCATTGACCTGAAGTCTTGTCAGGAAATAGATCTAGGTTTTACGAAGATATACTGTGCTTTACAATAGAAACAGCCCACATATTCTTATAGGACGATCGTGTTATTTGTTTATTAAATAAAAAATGCGGATGACAACTTTCCTATCCCCGAATCTTTACCATCTATACATTACTCTGCTGTTCTTTCTTGGAGGGAAGCTATCTTCTAAATAAGTCTAATTTCTTTGTGCTTACCAACTTAATTATTGAGTAAACCAGGGCAGAGAAATGTTAGAGTAACAATCGTAGTTTGTATGACTAGAGTTAAGAGAATAATCTTGTTTTGTTTCCAAAGATTTCAGTGCCATTTGGTAAGGAATTTGGGGAATTGTTTAGAAATCAAGAGAGTAGGGCACTTCTAAGGCCATATTCCCTGTCAAAGCATGATTCTGAGATTAGTCACACAGATAATGAATATATAGCACTTTTTCTGTTGCTGGTAGCAATCTGTCTGTCATATTTTAACTCTTGAACATAGAACATGCTTCTTGATTATCAGGCTGTTAAGGTTGTTATCTCTTCGGTAAGATATGAAAAAAGGCTGAAAACAGATTCAACAATTAGAATTCAGTAGATAAATTAACATGGTCTGAAAAATACAATCTTCTACCCCATGGACTACCAAAAAAGACAATTATGAGCTGCATATTCATTCTCCAAATGACAGGGCTTGTTTTCAGATCTGCATCTGCTTCAAACATTTCTGAAATTAGACTGAAGACACTTTGCTGAAAATTTGTAGTCAGATTTTGCAGAGTTGTTCTGCATTGTTATACTCTAATCAAATACATAATTCTCTCTAACCACAAAGACGTATTATTCACGAGGGGATGAATATGCAAAGGATTGTTGTCCTAGAATGACAGAGATGGAAATCGTAGGTGTTAAATGAGAGTGTAAGTCACATAATCCTAAGCCTTTGGACTGCAAGGATACTAACTCATTTTTTCAAGCAGTTTAACCTGTCCAGATCTTGAAAATTCTTCTGTATGTGAAGGAGTCTCAGATGTCTTTTGTTTTTCACTCCCATGTATTTTCATTCTACTATTTATATATTCTCTTAAACATTTTAATAATTTAAATCAAGATTGTTAATTAAAGTCTTGCAAATTCTCTGTATAAGTAAATATTCTTAAAATACTCAACTCTGAAGATGATGAAGAAACTGAGGTACATAAAAGCAGTTTGACTTTTTTGAGGTCACACAATTTGGTAGCAATGACATTGCAAATGCAACAAGGACTGCTTCTCATCTACATTGTTTTGGACCCTTAGATATAACCTCACCTTTTTTGATGTTAATGCCATAAACTTCTTAGAGAATTTCGTAGTTGTTCTTGATCCTCATTCATCCAAGCTTTTTCTGTAAGCAAGATTTTTTTTTTATTTTCTCTCATAGTTTAATTTTCTCCCATAGTCACTTTTTACTATTTTTCTGTAAATGTTTTTAGTTCGGGTAGAACTGTGTAGAACTGTCCAGACCTGCACACACAACATTCAGTGAGTGCACCATGTTGCTTTAAAGGGGCTTGTGTTTTACAAGGTCGCATTCCTTTGCCTTATGAAAGGAAACTGATTTTTTTTCCTTGCTGCAACACTGTGTTACACATTCACATTATTTTTATTATCCTCAGGTCATTTTTCCTCAGGTATTCTTGTTGAATTTTTTCTTATGTGTCTTAAACACATTCACTTGTAATTTTCTAGATAGAACCTGTTCACTACTGACTGCCAATTTTTACTTTCGAATCGCTACAGGCTCGTTGTCTTACCTCTATATTAGTTGCTGCAACACCTCCCATTTTGGAATAAACCACGAATTTAATTAATGTGCTGTTTACTCCTTCTTCCAGGTGATTAATAGATGATTCATTTGAAAATAACACCCATTCGTTATCTGACACAAGCTCTTTGGGATATACTACTAACATAACTAATTAAATTGCTGAAATTCTGCCATAACTTCTTCTCATCACTGATCTTTCAAAACAACAATGCTCTTGTATCAAATTTCTGCTGTGCTACTTCATGCCAGTTTCCACAGTTAGTGTATATCATTGGACCCAGTTATTTATCAAAGTGAGACTTTTTCTTCAGATCTGTTAACCAAATTGCAGTAGACTTGCAGCCTTCTTAGATTCAGTGTTCATAAAAGCATTTACGGTTGGCAGACACTAAAGTTGGTTCCGTGAGTACCTCTACTGCATTGACCACTCCGTTTTCTGTTATCTCACTGGGTATTACTGTGCCTAATATATCTCTGAAACGTTAAATAACTACTCATCCTTGTTTTTTCTCAAATTTTCTCCAAAGTGAACAAATAAATATATTTTTTCACTAGGCCTGGCTAGGTTTTTGTTTTAGCTAATAAATTCTGTCCGAGACACCAAGGTACCATTTCGTAGTGAGATGAAAATAAATCATGAATAACAAACTTCAGCACATTTTGCAGCACTTCTTAGCAGAACTTCCTGACTTTAGGCTCTGTAGGCAAGAATTTCAAATACAGTTTCTCTATCGGAAATTTTGTTTCAGTTGCCAAATACTTTCTATCTGCCGTATTTCTATACAGAACTGGAAAACCAATGTTATCCTCATGTCATACCTAACAGTGAACAACAGTTCAGCTCAGTGATACGTACTTATTCCTCCTCTTAAGACTATGTCTTCTTCATAAAGACAGGACAACACTGTCTTTAAGGCTGGAGAGAGATTTTATGCTGCTTTCTTCTGGTGTGTGCTTGATTTCCAAGAGCCAGCTTTGCTCATAACTTTCAGAAGAGGAAGAAGGGTATTGCTTAGCAACATATGCACTTGGTAAAGTGCAAATTCATTTTGTAGCAGCTTCTGGCTTTTAGTCTTTCAACCTCCTGCCCAGTTATGCCACATTATGTGTCCTCCAAGAATGTGTTCTTATGTCATTGGTACTGTAAAGTGGCAGCTGTTGCTAAATAATGGTGTTTGAATGATAAGGATACTCTCTGGTGGAATTAACTATTACAATCAAATATATAAATAATTGTGACTGCATACCCCGAATGTCAGCATACCTGTATAAAACAAACAAACAAACAAGCAAACAAAAATAGTGTACAGGTAAAAACAAACAAACAAATGAAACAACAAACATAAAAAAACAACCAAACAAAAAACACAAAAGAAAAAATAAAGCAAAAAATCCCTAACCATTGTGTCTCTTCAGGACCAAAAGTAAGTCCAGAGGCTAAAGCACAGGTGTACTCAGCAGAGCCCTACGGTCAGAAATGTGTAGGAAGAAAAAATAGAAACAACCAGAAAACTGGAAAAAAAGTTATGTATTCTATGTCTTCAGCAGATGACAAGATGATAGGGTTCTTGTTTGCAAATACTACAAATAAAATTTAATGCTTGTTCCTTCACCTGACAACGTACAATACATGTAATTAGTTTGCTGGCTGACCTAGCACCTGCCTGTTACAGCACTTAGCTCTGAGCTATCCAGCACCTTAAAGCTCTATTCTCAGAGAACTGATGGGAATCAGGATGCCATCTTGAGCCTTTCTCCTGAAATATTTGTGCAGAGAATGCCAAGTTAAGGTTCTTCTATTCCTTATGCAGCTATTGCTTGAAGATAGCTTATTAGTTAAATGATTGATTTATGCTTTGACCTTTACTTTCAGTAAGTGATCTGTTTGTCTTTGCCTCGGAAAGACAGAAATGCATGTCTTATGAGTTAGCCCTGCCTCGATTTCAAAACATGCTATTTTAAATGGAAACAATTAAACCTGGTATTTGAAAATGCTGCATGTGGAATATTTTAGTAGAGAGGATGGTATTGACAAAAATGCTAACAGTAATTACTGTGAATATACCTTTATGTGACATGGAAACCTGTGTAAGATGTACATGCTTTGTGTATAGCTCCATACCCTTGGAAACATGAATAGATGTTAGCATTTATTCACAGAAGGTTGCAGAAAGGAATGCTTTTAGTCAGATGTCTCGTAACTAATGTTTAGAACATCTGAATGACTCTGAAAACACTTTATCTGTTTATTGCTCAGTAGTTTCAAGTTACTTCAATTTAGTTTTAGGGCTTGATTTGGGAAATAATAGACACCTCCAAAGAATGAGAAGTGGAGATATTTAGGAATTTAATATGTCTATTATTGCTTCTTAATCTGCAAGTATGATTTTACAGAGTCTATTGCCATCCCTAGAAACAGTGCTCTGAAAAAATGAATACAAATCTATGATGTCCTGAAGTGCAGCAGGTGCTGGCTGTGTCATTTCAACATCAGTTTGGGGTTCAACAGCCTTGCAGGACTGAGATTGTCAGTTTGCAGGTGTTAAAATTAAAAGACTATGAGGCCAGCTGCATTCAGGCACTGCGAGTGCTCACGGCAGGCATTCAAGGGCAAATCATGCTTGAACAACCTGATTGCCTCTCCGACAAAGTAACTGGCTCTGCAGATGAGGGAAGAGCCGTGGAGGTAATATACCTTGACTTTGGTAAGGCTTTTGACACTGTCTCCCTCAGTGTTCTCATTTGGTAGCTGAGGACACCCTGGCTGCCTAATCTGACTGCTACGTGGGTAGAACATTGCTGTCAGGCTCAAAGGGCAGTGATCGGTGGCTAGATGCCCAGCAGGCAGCTGCTGAAGAAAGGATACCAAATACACTAGGAGACTAGTGCTGGGGCCCATAGTGTTCAGCATCATCATCTGTGACCTCGATACTGACACAGAATAAGCTTCTTACTTGCCACAAAGTTAGAGGAAATAGCTGACGTGAGGAATCTGAACTTTAGTCCAGGGCCTTATCAAGGCAAACCTGGACTAATTTCATAGAATCATAGAACCATTTTGGTTCGAAGAGACCCTCGGGACCATCAAGTCCAACCATAACCTAACTCTAGCATTAAACTGTGTCTTAAGAACCTTGTCTAAATGCCTTTTAAACACCTTCAGGGATGGTGACAGGGATGGTGACTCCACCATTTCCCTGGGCAGCCTGTTACAACGCTTGACAACCGTTTCTGTGAAGAATTTTTTCCTACTATCCAATCTAAACCTCCCCTGGTGCAACTTGAGGCCATTTCCTCTTGTCCTGTCACTTGCTACTTGGGAGAAGAGACCAACCCCCTCCATGCTACAACCTCCTTTCAGGTAGTTGTAGACAGCAATAAGGTCTCCCCTCAGCCTCTTTTTCTCCAGGCTGAACAGCCCCAGCTCCCTCAACCTCTCCTCATCAGACTTGTGCTCCAGGCCCCTCACCAGCTTCGTCGCGCTCCTCTGTACTCTTTCTAGTACCTCAATGTCCTTCTTACGATGAAGAGCCCAAACCTGAACACAGTATTCAAGGTGTGGCCTCCCCAGCACCAACTACAGTGGCACAATCACTTCTCTAGTCTAGGATGCTGTTGGCCTTTTTGGCCACCTGGGCACACTGCTGGCTCAATTCAGCCAATTTGAGGACTGAGTCAACAGGAACCTCATGAAGTTCGATGAGGAGAAGGAAAAAGCTCTGCATCTAAGGATGAAAAGCCGTGTGCAGGCTGGAAAGCAATTGCCTGAGAAGAAGCCCTACTGGTTGAGACCTAGGGGTCAATGTGGATGTCAGGATGAGTATCAACAGTTTTTGCCTTATTGCAACAAACACGTATACTGGGTTATACAAGGAGAAGCATAGACAGTGGACAGAAATTATAACCCCCTTTTACTTGGTACTGCTGAGGCCGTATCTAGAATACTCCTTCCATTTTAGGCTCACACTTCAAAAGAGGTGTGAAGAAATGGGAGAGAGTCTGGTAGAGGGTTATAGAGTGGTCAGGGACCTATAGCAATATGTTATACAAAGAAAAATCAGAGAGAATTTGGTTTGTTTAGTCTGACAAAGAGGAGGAAAAATGAAACCGAAATAGCTCCTTATAATTCCTTAAAGGACATCTAGTGCCAGAACCAAACTCTCTTCAGAAGTGCCAGGTGACATAACAAAGGACAATGGCCACAAATTGCAGCTTGAAAGCTTCAAGTTGAAAAGAAAAACCTCTAGGAGGCAGCACAGCCCTCGTGCAGGTTGCCCAGAGAGGCTGTGGAATCTCCATCCATGAAGGTTTTCCTGGTCTGGATAGATAACGCCCCAGTTGGCCATGCGTTTAGTGAGAGGTTGGGTTAAAAGACCTCTAAAGGCCCCTTCCAACAGGTGTTTCTGAGATTCTCTGGTTTTGTCTGGTTGCAATATCTGGAGTAGCCAGAACAACAAAAACTTCAGATATTTTAGAGTTTTAAAAATCTTAAATAGGAGTTAGAAGCAAATGGTGTATATATTGAAAAGGAAGCAGGATATTCTTACCCAAATATATAGTAGAGCTGTGTAGGCCCAGAAGAGTTAGCCTTATGTAGAAAGCTGTGGAAGTTTCCCTTCTTGTTGCGTTCCAATTTCACTGCTCTGTGAACATTCATACTTCTCTTTTCTTCCTTTCCTCAGGCTTGGTAATATAGTTGTTCAGAGTTTTTGCCTTTGGCAATCAAATGTATTCATCACCTTGTTCTGATCTGAATTATGTCTCAATGTCAATCTGTCTGTGCTTTTTCCACTAACATTTCAAACGCTGGCCTCTCATTTTCTATTAATTGAGGTATTTATGTTGCTTGCTGTTGTTCCCAGTTCTTGTTGATTCTCCTTCTTCTTTACCCAGGACTTTAATATTAAAGGTCAGTCATCCACCTGATATTTGACCATTTCCATTTAGCTTAGTTCCTGTGCTCTGCACATTTGGCACCTCTCCCTCTGCCTCCCTCTCTCCCTTCCTTTCTCTCTCCTTCTCTCTCTTTTTTGAAATAGAGTGTCATCCAGTGTGTGGATGTCTGCATCTGAGCAAATTGTCTCAACTCCCTTGATAGTCAGTGGAAAGAAATAAGAACTCTCAGGACACAACGTATTTCCTACTTTAGAACAGACTAGATGAATACATCTTATATGTGGCTCCCTTTCTCTATTGACTACATGAAAAATGAAGATTAACCCTCTCAGATGCATGTCAAGGGTATCTAAAGTTAGGTAAGCTGATATCACAATAAATCAAAGTGATCAGAGCCAGAAAGAACGATGCTGCCACTATCGCATGGTAATAGGAGCTATTCTTTCTTTATGTCTTAAGGACTTGTCATTCCTTCCATTTTCAGTTTCCTCTACCTAAATTTCTGTGTTGGGTCTTGTGTTTCCCCCTATTTTTAAGCTTTTTGTTGACAGACACAATGTATGGAGACATACTCCCCTCCTTTTTGTGCAGCATCTTCTGTATGCTTGTATCAGAAGGTTTCAAGCACTGAAATCACTTTTCACACTCACAAAAATGACTGAAGGGTCACAGTATTAGGTACCTCACTGTTGGATCTGTAGGTGCAAATTTCACCCAACAGAAACAGAATAGATTTTTTTTTTTTTCCTGGCTATTTCCTTTTCATCTTTTACATTCCAGTTAACTTATTGGCCTCTGTTACATTGAATACCATCAATGTTCCCCAATCTGAGAAATATTATAATGTTATTGGCTGGTGCAAAATGGTTCTGCTGTGTTTTAAGTATAGCAATATACAGCCAATGAGATTTTAATGGCTCTTTATCACAGCTGGACTATAGTAATAAATGCATCAAGACTTCAAACACTTATGTTCTCCTTATATGTGATTGAGGACATTGAGGAATTCAAATACATGGGAAATCTAATTAAATTTTTTTGATTTACAATGAAGCAGCCAATGCTAAGCCATAGCCAATCACTATTTTCAGTCTCCTCCGGTTTCAACTTTGCACACTTCAGATTTTAATGCAGCAGAAAATCAATATTAAGCTAATTTTATAGACATAACAGCAAACCTCCAATTTTTTTTTATTTTTTTTTTTTTTAATTTCCAGATATTTATAAAATCCCTGGTGACTCTTACAAGATGAGTTTTCCAATCACTTGCCATAATGAAGCCATCTGCTTTACAGGTGTAAGATCATCAGGGATCAGCTTTTCTACTCTTCAGATTTCTTTAAAACTTTGATTGAAAGAGGCAAGGTTGACCTAAAATGTGTTTATTAATTTGATGACTGACTTTTTTTTCTCCTTTCTGTTACATACTTGTTTTCATCCTTTGATAATGATTCTCGTAGCACAAAATACAGCCCCAGCGATCTGCATGCATATGTGAGCATAAGCATTTGTATATTATTAAGGAATATTGCATAAATACGAACACATTTCTCTTTTATTTGTATTGAAAATTACAGAATTGAAAAAGTAAAAGTAAACTTGGACCAATTCTTGGCCTGCAAGTTATTGGATGTTTGAGATAACTGAAATTAAAGTCACTTTCAGTGACAGTGTAAACGAAGTTAAATGTGAAGTTAAATGTGAAAGAGCAATTTTTAGCACTCTTCACACTGCATTTTACAAAACAGTCTGATAAAAGCAGGTTATTTTTCTACCTTTTATGAATTCCATGTGAGCAGAACACTCAGAGACAACTGCAAGTCACAGAAAATACGAGACAAACTCCCATAATGGAAAACTTCTCACCTTTTTTAGTAAATGGTAATAACTTTACCTGAGACTACATCATTCTCAGTGTCCCATTCCTGTTTATCTCACTGAGACCTTAGGACTAAAGGCTCTGAAGTTGCTTATCATGCCACGAGCATTCCTACTTTCATTTGGTTACTTAATCAAAAAGTTTGAGTGAGACAGTAGAAAGTAAGTAATGCTGTTCTAGCATAATGCTGGATGAACCATACTTGAGATATTTGATCTGTGTCTTTCTCAGGAACAAAGATTCAGTGGCATCTTTGGGTTAGCCCCATATTTAGGTTTTGGATACATTCATGTTGTCTTTGGTTTTTACTGCAGAGAAAAATCCTTCTACACTGGGTCCCTATCTGCAGCATGCATACATGAATACATGTCCACCTCTCTCCTGCATGGTAGTGTTGCCTAGATTAATAGATTTGTAATTTTTTTTTTGTGTACAAGTGGTTACATAAAATGCACAGAATAACCCTGTATTTTAACATTTCTGCTTTCATTTAAATGTGATATCCCCAAGCAGTGGTGGTGGCAAGTGTTACAGAGTTTAAAAGTTATTTTTTGTGATTTCTCCAGCCCATTCTGTCTAGGAGGGCTTCCTCGTTCATTATAAGGGTGATCTACATTGTGGAAAAGCAGGACAATGTTGCAAAACCTTTGTGCTCCAAAACAGACACTGAATATTTCAAAGTTCACACAATAATAGACAAAGTGGTTGAGTATTTTATAATAGAAAAAGTGATAAGTCAGTATTTATAACAAAGATGTTATAAAGACAGTTAACTGAGATGCTGTTTCCTATCACTTCTTAAATAGCTGGGGTGCTACATATGACTGACACTCCAGTTTGAAGCCCATTTTCCCTTCCCTTTCTGACTATTACATGCTGTTGTAGGTAGTTTTACTATAAGTTATTGCTTAACAGTTTGCAGCACATACAAGTGGGGGTTTTAATGTATTTAATATATATATTTTAAATGGTACTTTTGTCTCTTTCTCCTTGAAAAGGAGAATGAAAGCTTTCTTGACCCTGGTCTCTTAGCCCTCAGTTTTTTCTTTCCAATATATAAAAATGTAATTAAATGCAAATCACTGTATTATTTCTGCCTTCAGCCAAAATGCCTTTCCAGCATATTCACCGTGGGTAGAGATGAGTCTGGTCTTTCAAAAATGTGTATTTGCATGATAAATATCAGCTATTAGATAGATTACTTTGTTGTAAAAATATCCCAGTAACATCTCTCTATGGCCAGTCTTAGGCTTCTTTGCATGGCTCATGGCATAACATGTAAATGTTCTCTTTCAAGGAGAATTACATGCCAATGAAGAATGACTTAAATTTATAAGGAAGTAAAACTTGCTTAAGGGCAGAGAAAATATGTTTACCTATGATTATATTCAGCATTCATTCCTTTGTGATTATGTGGTTAGAGAAGTTTATTGATTACTTCTCTTCTCCAAAAGTAACATAACAGGTTTTTGTCATAATAAAATTGAAAACAAGTGTACGCTATTTTAAGTCATTCGAGCCTCAAAAACCCTCTTTTGTTTCAAAAAACTGTTATGAATACATTAGAAATTTAAGTTATTTGGTCTTAAACCAAAATGATTTGATTTTTTAAAGAAAATGTGGATTTAGGAACAATACATTGTTGTCACGGTCAATTCGGTGATGGACTCGTGATGGTTCATTTACCTTGATCTCGAGGCGCAAAATTAAGGCAACCAAACTGTCAAGGGGTTATGATTCAATCAAACAGTGTTACTTTATTTAATTTGCCTGTAAAGCAGCACGTGGAAAAGAGAAAGTGGAGGAAAAGGGGAAAGGTAAAAGAAAAAGGGAGGAAAGAGGGTTGGTTACCACCAAATGAGGCCCAAAGGCGTCCCTCTGGTCTCCGGTCCTGTGAGAAGAGTCCTGCCGGTCCTCTGTCATGGTCCAGGATCCTTTGGTGTGGAGATCTCCATGATGTCCAGTTAGGGGTTGTCTTTTATGCTTCTTCACCCACCCTTCACTCCCACAGACTGAGGCCAATCTCTGCCTATGTTGCACAATCCAGGCTTAACTGCACAGGCCCAAAAAGTCCTTGCTTTGCTTGCCAGAACCTGTCTGCACCTGCACCGCCACCTTTCAGGGGTCTCTTACCGGTCCGTTGGGTGACCCCAAGACCCTTGGCGAGCCTCTGCGCATGCTCTTCTTTGTAGGCCTTTGTTGCAGGGAGGAGGTTGCGGGGCAATCTGGCTCAGGCAACAGGTGAAAATCCATCTTCTGGACAGCAGTTATTGTCCCCAGGTCGGAGAGGCCTTCGTAGCACGATTACTTTTAGAGTGTGGGGTACGAGTTTGGCTGAGGTAGTAGCGAAATCCACCTGCAGCTATTGTTTCTCGCAGCCCCCAGATCAGAAAGTCCTGTGCAGCGCAATTCCTTTCTTCAGGCCTCTCCACAAGCCATTGTCCACTTCTTTCTACCACAGCATTTTGTTCTTTAAGTCCCTGATAACGATGTTCAGGCAAATACTGTTCTTCGGACCGATTCTTACAACTGTAATTACATTGTCTTGTTATCTGCTGTTTTCTGTTATTCTAAATTATTATCAAAGTTAATCAAATAATGTTTAAGCTATTCTGTTGATAAGAATGTGCCTGTGCTTAGCTTTTGTTCTTTCAGACTCTCAGGGTAGCATTTCACCTCCAGACTGCACACACTGAATTACAAGGGGGGAGATTCACCCACCTAAAAACATGTGTTTGCCATTTGAGCTGTTTCAGGGTCCCCAAGACACATGCAGAGGTTTGGCAAATATGATACAGTATTTGTCGGAGACCTGGAGGGGCAGCCGGACACCAGAAAGAGCCATCTCTCAGTGTTCAAAATAATACCATACCCTTGTATTTCAGCAACTGATTCACACGCTGAATGTCTGCTTATAAACAATATTTCCTCCTAAATACACTTAATGCCCTACGAAATGCCCCTAGGTGTCCTACCTGGCCTTCAGCTACCCCTTCAAAAGGGCATGGTTGACCCAGGGGTTGCAGGCCGGCCTGGTTAGCTCTGTGAGAATGTCTTGCATAACCTAAAATACCTCAAACGACACCAGACACCTCTACGTGGATAACTGAAGTGAGCTGTCAGCTTTTTCAAGTGCAGAATAAGGCTAAGGCAAGGCGGTATGGCCTGGAAACCTAGGAACGATGGTTTTCTTTAAGAGAAATGGAGAAGGGAGTTTCTGTGATCAAATGACAAAAGAAAAGACACAGCAGCTCAAAACAGAGTAGAGTTTGTGAGTCACCCGTGGAGCAATCATGTGTGTCAGGTTGCCTTACCAGCGCATGGCAGACACAGCACAGTAGAAGCTGATTGACATTTATATTTTAAATTGACGAGGGGGAAAGATGCGATAGTTGCAGCTGATGTCTGCGGAATAATTACGTGAATACCAAGGAGTCCTTTGATGAGGGTGTTACAGTGAATCAAAGCTGGAGCTCTCTGGGCTGTGGTCAAGAACTAGAGCAGCTAGGGACGTTTTGCTTCCTGATATATTGTGGAGGATGGCGAAGGGGAAATTAGATACCACTTTTAAATATAGAGTGAATAAAGTATGATCTCAAAGTCACAAGCCTTAGAGGTCAGGAAGATACATGGCTTAGAGCAATAAGCAATAGTTACAAGGCAGAGGGGAAGTAATGAGAAGAAAACAATTTGGATATTTTGAGTCTTTTTGCCTGTCACTAAAAAAAATAGCAATAAAAAAATTCTCTTGGGAAGCTGGGATTGCTCATCAGTAGGAAGCTAATTCATGCTTGATTAGAGCTGACATTTTTTCTGAGATTTTTTTTAGAAGCAATGTTTATTTTACTGCTCTTATTTCAAGGAATGCATTTTCACTGAGGTAAAAGTCAGAATCTGCATATAAATGGAAATCCTTCAACACCATCGTAGGAAAATTTCATTTTCTTGTGCAAGGATAATATTATTACATACACTTCCTAATACTGAATGAAGTGTAAAACAGAATATTTTATTTAAATAATTTTTTTGAAAAATGAATGCGAGGGTAACTTAAGTTAATTCAGCATCAAAATTCTGTTATTGGGTAAAATGAATAAACTATGCTTAATCTTCTTTATGAATATCCTTTAATATAATTTTTTAAATGACTCTAAAAGAAATGCTACTCAAGACATTTTCATTTATGAAAAGTGATTTTTGACAGGTAGGACATAAATCTGTAACTCTTTAATTTGCTTCTGGTTTCTGTTTGAGAAAAAAAGGAAAGAACTTTCAGTGTCCTTCTCAGGTAAGATATTTATCAAGGAAATTACTATTGGTGTGGCAGCCAGTATGGTACAAGGACCCTGCTTGTCTTAATCCTAACTGCTCTCCAATTAAGTATTACTATATACTTTCCATGGTTTAGACACCTGCTATTGTATACTTGCTGTTGGAGACAATAAGTTGAACTAGACAAACTTTTTTGGTTGGTTGGTTTGGTTTATGTTGATTTTCTTTTGTTTACTTGCTTGGTTGGTTTTGTACTTTTGTGATTTTTTGTTTTGTTTTTCTTTGTTTATTTTTGTGGGATTTTTTTTTTCTGCTTGCCTGTTTGGGTTTTTTTTTGTTTTATTTTGTGGGCTTTTTGGGGTTTTTTGTCTGGTTTGGTTTTTGGTTTCGTACTGTTTTCTGAACTCCCTCTTCTTGCATCGAAAGAAGGTCAACAAAGCTGGTGAAGGGTCTGGAGCACAAGTCTGATGAGGAGCGTCTGAGGGAGCTGGGGCTGTTTAACCTGGAGAAAAGGAGGCTGAGGGGAGACCTGATCGCTGTCTGCAACTGCCTGAAAGGAGGGTGTAGCATGGAGGGGGTTGGTCTCTTCTCCCGAGTAACAGGTGATAGGACAAGAAGAGATTGGCTCAGGTTGTGCCACGGGAGGTTCATATCGGATGTTAGGAAAAAACCTTTTCACCAAAAGGGTTGTCAGGCATTGGAAGAGGCTGCCCAGGGAAGTGATTGAGTCACCATCCCTGGAGGTGTTTAAAAACATATGGATGTGGTGCTTAGGGACATGGTTTAGTGGTGGACTTGGCTGTGTTATGTCAATGGCTGGACTTGATGATCTTAAAGGTCTTCACCAAATTAAACTTAGGAGTACACCTTGGCTGAAAGAGAATGCTAAGAATTACTGATACTTTTTTCCTAGTTTTAACAACTCTATACCCAGACTTTTTGGTTCAAAACCGAGAACCAAATTGCTAAAGTGTTGTTTAACATCTGTGAACAGTAATTAAACATCTGTGAATAATTGCACATTAACAGACTAGCATAAAATTTAAAAAAAAATGGAAAAGTGTCACTAAAACACAAACTCTAGCAATACGCAATTATAAAATTCATCACAGTCATAAAATAACAATATAAAAAAACTAGCAGCCTTTCAGAGGGATTAGTGCTGATGACATTACAGCTTTCTCACTTTATCTGTTTTGCAATGACATATGATGGTCTACTCTTGCTAACTCTTCATCTATATCTGCAGTACTGGAATCTATCACATACCAAACCTGACTAATGCAAGTCCTTTCAACGTCAAATCGATAAGTCACCAGATCAACCACCCATTCCTGCAAGTAGAGCCATCTTATTTAGGAAACAGAGCCTTAAACAGATGGCTTTGCGGGCCTTAGAGTCTGATACTGTCTTCTAGTTCTTCTGTACTTTTCAGGGATGGATGGATCAGCATCTGCCTTCTTTAGTTATCTGAAAAGGTCCATTCTCTAGGGAGTCTTTGTGCAAGAAAGATAAATAAATGACTCTTTGGACCATGGAGGGAGGTTTTGCAAAACAAAAAAAATAAATTTAGACAAACACAGTGATGAATATTGTATGACAAATATTTGTCCTCCTACTAGCAATCTTGCGGAGAATTGCAGTACCTTGTTCTCTCCTTTTCTTTTTTTTTTTTCCCTCTTTTAAATATCTAAAGCAGTGTTTGGACCAAGTAACAAATGAATATACTTGAATAGCAGTATTTGCCTGACTACAATTTTTAAGTATCAGGTTGTCTTGACATATTATATGTCTTATAAGCATATTATAACACAAGAAGTGACCAGAAGTTAACACAAATAACAAATATGCAGCGGAAAATCATATAAAATGGCATTAATGGATCTCTTTGTGTTTAAGTAGTGTTTTTGTTGAGAACTCCAGTCAAATCTTTTTACAGCCAACAGAGCCTTTCCACAGTCTGCAGTGAGCTTTGTTTTATTTCTTGCCATACAGGTATGAAGAGACAGTATTAAGGATACCTGTGCTTAGAAAAGACCTTTCAAATCCACAGGCTTTGCTTTCAGGTTGTTGGAATAACACAGACTAATATTTTAGCCAATTGTAAGCTGCTAAGAGCATCCGTGTCACAAAAAGTTCTGCAACTTATTCTTGAAAATCTCGAAGCTTCATGAGCTCTACTTGGTGGGCTCCAGTTCTCCTGTTATAAATTACCAACTCCAGTATTATTGCAAATCCAAATAAACTCCCTGATGATTACAGATTACAGTCACAAATCCAAAAGGTACAATAAAATATACTTTTCTTAGCTAAATTAATTATTTCAGTTCTGGGCAACTCAATAGTAAGAATTGAACCACCAGCTGGCTAATATGTACAGTCAAGACATTTAGCAGCAGGTTTTTACATTAGTAACAGCAAGAATCCATTTCACGGAAGACAACAGAGAATAAATGATTCTCATTTTAAGAGTCCTTAAGGCTAAAGTGCTTTATCCTCCTTAAATGTTCTGACTAACTAGCTCCACATGATGTCATCAAGATTAATTTTATGTAGACAGTTTCTACAGCAGAAATACAGTAGAAACATATATGAGTCTATGGGAAGTAGAGGAAACAGAGCAGAACAATTCATGCAAAACAAAATGGTCCAGTTTTGTAACCAAGCCTTACAAGTCTTGCTTTAGAGTGTGAGGGAATCTCCTTTTTCCAGTTCCTGGTGTTGTGATTGTAAGTTCAAAGACAGAATGCACCAACCTCCTCCGTATTCTCAGAAGTGTTCTTTTCCATGAGTCAGCATGTAGGCTAGACTTCTTTTAGAGGCTAATTCACAAAGAAGTGGTGCCAACTTTCTTCTGGAAAGCATGCGAAAGACAGCGTATCTAGGAATGTGCGATGCTAGTGTGCTCTTTATCTGAGCTGGCAAAGATATAGTGGGTTGGGTTTTGCTGAGGCTTTTTGTTTGTTTCCTGCCCTTCCACTAGAAAACACCTTTTACCCTGTACTTTGATGAAACTACATTAGTTGTTAAAAACCATCTTATTCAACAACACAGCCAGTAGTACTTCAGCTATCTGAACTTCTATTAAAGTCAAAACGGGCACAAATAAGTTATGTAAGCACCAGTGTCTATTTTCATTGGAGAAAACCCAGAATGCCTCAAATTTGTCTACCGGAGTAGCAGGTGTGACACAACACCTGTTAGAGACATTGATGAATCTGCTTTGGTTTCTGTTGGTCTTTTTCATAAGACCTCTGATCCAGGCTTGTCACAATCAACAGGATATGACAGGACATTTTGGAGACCCACATTCTTCCGGTATCCCAGTTTGAGGCCAAGGAGATTACAGTAATGCATTTCAAATGGTACTAGATGCCCATGATAAAGAAGTTGAACTGAATGATTGCCATCTACCTAAAGTCATCAGTGGATGCTGGCATTTCTTCAGCTATCCAGTAGGAAAAACTGAGTAGCTCTCCAGATCCACTGATTCATTTGCCTTGAACAGAGTTATCTAAACATACATACAAACATTAAACACTTATCTAGTTGCTTGTGTCAAATTCTATGTGAGATGTCCTGTATTATCCAAGATATATCTTTCATTATCTCAATAGCATTAGCTTTTAGCAACTGGTTTTCAGCAATTAAACTGAGACCCATCGGCTTCCCAGATCTTCCGCCAATATAACAGGAGGCTTTCCCATTCATAGAAGGTGTCTCAAATGTTTCGAATTAGACGCTATATTAGACACTTGCTGTGGAGGCAACTGCATTTAGTTTTTTACTGTCTGAAGTTAGTGCTTAGTGTGGGCACCAAGAGATGCATTTGGTGACCCAATCTGGGAATTTAACGTAGGACTTAATGTTCTGTAAAATTCAATAATGTTTTCGAGGAAAGTAGGATCTTCCAAAGGGAATTTCAAAGTAGGAGCAGTAAATGGGTATTTTCTGCCTCCATGTTATGCAGGTAAAGTATAGCTAGGATGGGCAGAATTCACTTGTCCATTTGGGCCAGCCATTTGAGATTCCCTAGATTACCTGTCGCATCATCATGGGACTGGCAGCTAAATCCCAGATACGCTGGAGATCCACAGCATTCTGACATGGCAGCTGGAAGCCAGATCTAATATTTTGAGGCATCTCAAGGTACTCTAGACACTATGTCCAGATATTATTTCTTCTTGTATGGGCAAATTCTGTTGTGCATAGAGAGACTCAGTGAAAGATTATATACGCAATTTATGAGTGCAAAGAAATTATATGCTGGCAAATATATACAACAGATAACTGAGACTAATTAGCTAGTAGGCTAAGCATTAATATGATCCTGCAATAAAATACCCAAAATATCTCAGATGGACGTCCACTCAACCATCAGGAGAGGAACAGGCTGATGTTCAATATAGCTGGATTTCCATTTCTTCTTTTTTTCCTTTGGATTTTATACCTTCAGTGTTCTTCTTGAATTCTCGATCTGCTAAGCAATTGCTCAGCTATCTCTGATTTTGCTTTCGTTATATGGAGTGATGTAGCTAATGGACTTCCTCACACAATCGTAAACAATTTTCTCTTTTGGGCTGAGCCATGCTGGCTTGGCTCACAGAGACCAGACTGCCCAGACTGAGGGTTACAGAGCTGAGCACAAGGTCTCCAGAAGACTTACATTCTTCTGGGCAGGTAGCTGGAGGCCAGGAAGGATACTACAATGCCTGAAATGATGCTGAGTTTGGGCAAGTAAGCCCTTCACTGGTCAGTGTTCCTCCATATGCTAGCTACTTGATAGGTACAGGCCTAGTGAAGTCACTAGAATTTTGTCCAGCCTAAAACTGAAACTCTTACAAATTGTGTCCAGAAATCCTAATCTTACAAGACATTGATAAATTAATTGTGCAATCACACTTAGTGAAAACAGTTGCAGTAATGAATACAAGAAGATTGTTTTTTTTATTATTTTTCTGAAGAACACTATGTGTGTTTTGAAACGGTGTGCCACAGCGAGAAACAGCAACAGAGAAGAAAATGAGAATACTTCTGTGCTGCATAAATGCACAGACATCTGGAAGAATGTGTTAGAACCACTATTTTAAACATGTAACTAATGTTTCACATAGCCCACATTACTCTAACTATCCCTGAAATATCGATACAGATATTTTTTTGCAGGCAGGGGAGAGCACTGCTTTGTCTGTCGAGAGAAAAAGCTGGGAAGGCTGCACCAAATGCCAGCACAGAGGTTTACAGTCTTGTTAGGAATAGCAAGAACTGATAGATTATATGTTCATTTTTATAAACTTGCCTGTGTATTACCTGCATAAAAGCATAATCAAATATTGCCAAATTAAAAGTTTTCCCCTGAGTAACCCACTGGCTATGAAATTGTTATAAATAGGTGCATTAAATAACTTTCTCCTGGAAAATTAGAAGACTGTTTCAGAATCTGATGGAAGTAATTTTTAAAAATATTTCTCTCGCCCACTTCTTTAACATTTTGATGGCCTTTTTNTGTTTTTTTTTTTTTTTTTTTCACTGCTAGGAGGGGATGTTCTTCCACTCCGTGAAGAGTAGAATGGAAATGAAAACAAATCTCATATGTTACCATGGTGGAAATTATCTTTAATATGGTCATAAAGATTGTCATGATATTATGACCTTTCCTTTTTTAAGTCTATTTAAAATCCATAGATGTAGAACATTTTATATCAACGTCCACAGATAGCTTTCAGATTTGGGAAAATGAGAATGCTTAAAGATAGTTTGGCTTGCTCAGAGACAAAATGGTCTAGGACAGAACGCGTCTGTGTTTGTTTCTTGAATGCACTTTTAGCTCATTGGAATTAGTGGAGTATAGAAAAGTGATTAAAGTATCACTTGCATGCATTCCTTGAAGATGGAAGATACAATTCTGATCCTGTCCTGTCCTATTCTAATCAAGTTTTTTGTTTTCCTTTTATTTGAAAGTTGATTAGACAAATCAAAATGGGTGAGGCAAGGATGTAGCAGTTGAATACACAGTATGTTTTCTGCAAATTTTTAATGAATCTGAGAACTTATAGCTTTAGAATGAAAATTTCAACTAAAGTTAAACATTTTTGAAGAATTTGGGTATTTTAAACTGTTGTGGGTTTTTTGGTTGGTTGTTTGGGTTTGGTTTTTTTTTTGGGGGGTGGTTTGGTTTTTTTTTTTGGTGAACCCTTTTTCTTTTTAATAAAGAAAAACTGAATCCAGTGTTTATATTTTGCCACTTTTAGACAGGGATATCAAGTAAGCACATGTTGAACTAGTTTACTGACCTGATGGGTCAATGTTTCAGATATCTCAAGTATTGAATCCCAAAGTCAATTTTCCAGATATTTGAACGATAAGACATCGCGAAGTAAATTCTGAGTTTCACTGGAAAAGAAAAAAAAGTTAAAATTAGTGTTTTCAGTGCATATAAAATATTTCCAAAAGTTGAAATAGAAAGCAAATGAGCACCAGAACAAGTTGGTGCAGAAAATCATAGTAGAAAGAGGTTTAAAGCAAGAGAATAACAATGATTGTATAGGCAACTTGTCCAGTCATATATGGTTTATTTCATATGATTTCTCATTTGCAGATAAATGAGCCATCAGAAAGACTGGCTGGAAAGAAAGACATAAAACAGTGAAGTACAATTTTAACAGCAAAAATTGTTGTACCAAATATACAGATATCTTAATATTTATACGGAAATTAATATGGGTGTTGAAATAATATAATATTAACTTATCTTTGGAATATACCATTAGGAATACATTGCAATTATAAAAATAATTAAAGGTATTCACCTCTTCTAAAAAGGATCATAGTTAAGGATTTATTTCAGTTTGCTTTGGTAGAGCAACATCTTAGTGGAGCTAGAAAAAAAACTTGTGGAAGGATACCCTGTCTATCCTAACCCTATGTGAACAACGTTATTCATAAAAGTGAACTTACAGCCTTTCACAGAGTGGCAACTCAGGGCTGTTATTACCTTTAAACACATGCAGAGTTAAATGCAAAATTTTGCTATGGTCAAAAAAGGAGCACACCATACAGAGCCAACAATATATTGTGAGTCTAGTACAAACCTCACCAGTCTAACCAAATAATTATTGCTAGTTCAGGTCTAATTACAGAAAATAACACAATCATTGAAAAATGCCACAACAGTAATACAGTTTAAAATGTTACACTCACAATCCCAGTATGCCTACACATGTAACTGTGTCTCTTTTCACTGGGGTTATGGTCACTCTTCCTCTGTGCCTCTGGGTCTTATGGCCATCAGCACCCATCTTCCTCAATAAGGAGGTGGTGGAGGGGGTGCTGTGGTGACATCTCAGCATCCCAGCTCTGTAGTAGCAGACCACTGCTGGTGCTGGGCAATTCTTCCTCTCTGCTCCTGGCTTCGCTTGGGAGGATTTGCTTTCCATTTTTTTCTAAATCTTCTGTTGAGTCTTCTTGCTTGGTCTTCCTTCATTAGTTCCCAAAGCACTGCTGTATATGAGGTTCTACACCTCATTTATATATATGAGGTTGATCTTTGCTCTTGTTGACCTTGAACTAAACTAAGCTTTACCCAGCTCCCAAGACTGCATTACTGTAGTGACTGGGAATTGAGCATTGGTGATTTATTTGTACTGTTGGTGCCTCTGTTTTTCTCCTATGTCAGCACCTCCATGGTCTCTGCTACCATCCAGCCCTTGCACTGCTCTACATGACATTTTTGTTCTACAGACAGATATACTTCCTTCTGTGCCATTTTTGTTTTAAAGCCATGGATGATGTTCATTTAATACAGAGTTACTGCTTATTGTTGCTATCCACATTTTTGTGTGTGTGTGTGTATGTACAAATCAAAATTACTATAACTATTTCAGTGCCACCACAGAGCTGCATGGAGCTAAAGCTAGAACAAGTTAAGTTACAGCAACCTGGTTGTTAGACCACTGTAGTTGGAGATAAACCAAAGCAGGGTCCAGACCAGAATGGCAATGCCACACCAGATGGAATACACAGCACAATCACTTTGCTGAAAGAAGGAACTTAATTTGTAACTGTAGCCTAATCCTTGGCTTCCAGATAAACAAGTTAACAGGCTGTTTTCCAGTTTTGACTCCTCTGAAGAAGAATTTATCTTATTTTTCTATTTTTGGTGTCAGTACAGACAGAGAAGAAATAAATAAAAATTCCACTAACAAATGCCAAATTAGCAGATGCTCAAAAGACCACTAAGAGCAGGTGTTGGAAGAAGTGCTTTCAGAGGTAGAGAAAGGTCTGTTTTCAGAGTTGATCTTTACTATTTCAAGGTGGTAAAGTCAGAGCATGGAGTTAGATTATTTAAGGGAACATTGGAAAAAAATACGACAATTCTGCCCACTACTTATCTTACATAAATACTGAAGATTTGTAGTATGGCTTCTCTCTCCTTCATATGATTGGACACGGATCTGTTACACGATGAATATGCCTTTGTTGATTGCTGTCATGTGTCACTGCATGACACAATAACATGATGATCACATGGCTTCATACAGAAAGTTAAAAAAAAAAAAAACAGAAAATTTTGAGGTAAGGGAAACAAAACAGAAAATGTATTGAGTAACTTTTAAAAATATCACACGGGCATGTAGAGAAAAGATTTTTTCTTAAAAAATATGGTTTAAGACAAAATGAAAAGGCAAAGATTTTGTGCTATTTCATATATTGGATTTTGGCTCTTTTTCCATTACTTAAGTTTTTCATTATTTAGGCTCACATTTAAACAGTATTACTTTTGGATAAGAGTAGGAGGAAGGCAAGGTTTTAATCTTGAAGGAAGCGGTTTCACAAACATACAAAGTTTACAAAGTAAAACCCCTTAAGGTCTTTCGAGGGGCCAAAGTACTTTGAACTTCAAGAAGTTTAAGCTTTCTCATAGTTTTGACCTTTCGATTGTATTTCTCCAGAGTGTTATCCCAATGTAATTTGTTTTAGGAGAAATAAAGGAAATACAGGAAGCTGATGCTGTTCAACAAATGGAAGTGCAAATCCTGCACCTGGGCAGGAACAGCCCCAGGCACCAGTACAGGCTGCCGGCTGCCCAGCTGGAAAGCAGCTTGGCAGAAAAGCACCTGGATCTATAAGACACAGGCATACTGGAGCAAGTTCAGTGAAGAGTCAATAAGATCATTAAGGGACTGGAACACTGAACATATGGGGAGAAGCTGAGGGAGCTGGGGCTGTTTGTCCTGAAGCAGAAAAGGCTTAGGGCTGGGGGGAGAGGAGTCTCATCACTGTGTACAAATGCCTGAAGGGAAGGTGCAAAGGGGATGGATCCAGACTCTTATTAGGGACAGGACCAGAGTCGATGGGCACAAACTGGAACATGGGAGGATCCCTCTGAACATCTGGAAAGACTTTTTCACTATGAGAGTAACCAAGCACTGGCACAAGTTGCCCAGAGAGGTTGTGGGGTCTCCATCCTTGGAGATACTTAAAAACCGTCTGGACATGGTTCTGGGAAACCTGCTCTAGGTGGCCCTGCTTGAGCATGGGGGCTGGAGCAATTGTCCGCCAGAGGCCTCTTGCAACCAAAACCATTCTCTGATCTTGTGAAAAAATCCTGAGATTCAATGAAGTTCATGGCGCTTTAATGTTGGTTATTTGTGCAACTGTCTAAGAATTGAAGAATAGTTATGTCACAGGTAAGTCAGTATTTACTATCAACCAGGGCTTTATGACAATCTGCAAAGCATCTGTGCATTTTAATTAGTGCTATCTCTGCTTTTGTTTCGTAATTTGAGGAAAGTAAAGTTCGTAAGTTCATAATCAAAATAGTAATGAACCAAAAAAATAGTATAAAGGGGAACCCCTGCCTTCCAAAAATAAAACACTCTTGTAATCACAGAACAGTAAGTATAAAAGTAGGTTCACTTTAAATATTTTTGAGATTGTTTTCAGAATATTATTGTAAATAATGTAAAATAAATAAATGTGTGATTTATTTTCTATTGCAGCAATAAATCTGTGTGAAAATCTCCTGTCTGACATTACTGAAGCTGCCTCATGTCATTTGAGAAAAAGCAGTAAAATTTCTGAAGAGTTTTTAAAAGTCTTTGTAAGAAGTCTTTGTCAGCTGTAGAGACTTATTCTAGAATAAAATTCCCACAACCTGACAAGAAACAGGAAGGCATTTTATGAGATAACTTTAAACGTAAAATACTATTATTTACACAAGTAAATGTTTCTGCCACTTGTTTACAAAAATGTTCTGTGATTGTGAAAGTAAGGAAAAAAAAAATCTGTAAGAGAGCTGAACTTCCAAGTATAGCTCTACATAGATGGGAATGTGTAATCATTTAATGATCATTCAGTATTTAGAAGATCAAGCTTGACTTTCATTAGCATTTCAATTTAGACAAGCAACTTAGGGAAATGCAGTTGTATGGATAGCACTGAAAATTGCTTAGCACTATTTTGTAATATGATTGTAGTTGTGTACTATTGGTTTTTACATAGCTGAGATTTTTGTCCATTTAATAGCTGCTACTGGGTCAGAACATGGAAAATCAGAAACTGAACCAGGTCCCTTCCATCACACTGCAAAATAAAAGTATTGTCTTTCATCTAATAATTTAAATTATTGTGAGAAAAGTTCCAGGGAAGTACAAAATAGGTGTACTATAGACAAAGCAGGTACATTTAACTTTGAATGACATGCAGCAAAAATGCTTTTCAGTGTGTCTTTCAATTTGTGCCAATTTGCATCAGAAAAGTGTCTAAGTAGTTTAACATATTTAAATAAGAGCTTTGAAGAGAGGCTTTATGTTCTGCATAAAAGATAGGTATTCAGCAATGTTTACGGAATTTTTTAAAGCTTTTAGTGTTAAAGAGAGTATCTTTCAATAAGAAAAGCCATTTCTTCACATACATGCATAAAGGTTTTTTATGGAGACACTATGCTAAATGCTGGAGTTTCAGTTGATAATTTACAGAGACAATCAAGCAGTATAAAAGTAATTTTTTAAAAAAGCCTGTGTAATTAAGCTTGTCAAATGCAACCTCAGTAGTATTTGGGGTTATATTTGTAGCTGTGTTTATTTGTGGAAACATCACTGGGAAACTACAAGTATTATAGATTTGAAAATTAAATTATTATTAGTTGGAACAGTTGGTGATAGAATCTCTCTGAGACAGCAACTTGAATTTTTAAAAAAATAATTAGTAGCACCCAACCAATGTATACCAAATATCAGTGTTGCAGCATCCACTTTAAATACTATTTTGAAGGAAAGCTTGCGCACCATGAGTAGATGATATACACATGTTTGATTGTATCCTGTTGACCCCATTTTGATGGGACATTAACTTCCATTATGCAGTTCACTTGTATTTCACCTGATATGTCAACTACAGTCTATAGTAAAGACTCAAGGCTTCACAGAGTGTTCAGATAATACAGCCAAGATTTGCTGGGAGATCAAGACCAAGTATTTGCTCTGAAGCACATAGCAGAATGGTTTTAGTGTAAATAAAGTTGTGCAAGGAAGCATGAAATTGAGAGAGTTCTTGAAGCCTCTGGGAACGGAGGGAGCTAGTGCTTCTGCTTCATTTGACACTCTTGGTTGGGTGATTTGTCTTCAAAATAGGGTGGAATGGGATAAGAAATCAAGAAGTGCCCATTATGCCAACCCTTTAACTTCTTAGAAGGTTATAATGTTGAGAGCCAGTAAAACGCATGGCCAAGGGAGAAACTATTCTATCAGGAGAAGGTTATGGTGATGTGAAGTGAGTGTATCCAAAACTTTACTGCAATTTACTTTTAGCTGGTGTTATTATTTTTTTAATAGATTAACTTTTATTACTAGCAAAATTCTTCCCTATCATTAGTGCTGCCTTGCTTTAATTCTTTAAGGCAGTTCAAAAATCGTACTTATAAATTGCTTCACAGAGCTTTGAATGGGTTCCTTGCCTACTATGCATATCACTGCAGCTCAGCTAGAGCATGCAATAAAATTAATTAACCTCTGTTTTCTGAAGAAGCAATTTTAGAGCGCCTGAACAAAATGCATCTGAGTGAAGCGATACAAGGTAGGAAATGGGCAGGGTGATACTTGGAGAGAGCTCATCCAACTGTAGATTTAATCTCAATAAATGTTTTCATTGAGGTCCTAACATTTTATTCAGAATGGATAACTGATGATTGTAACCAATCAATTTATACAAAATGGGAAAATGTTGAGGCAGTTTCTTGTATTTTGATTAACTGAGATTATGTTCTTAAAGTTGTTTTTGTTTGAAAGTACAAGACAGAGAAGATATGAATTTCTTTGCTGGTCTTCCATATGGACTTTCTCTCTCTTGTTTGGAACCTTTGGCTTCTCAGCATATAGCCATGCATGGTTTGTTGTTTGTTTGGGTTTTTTTTAACTACGATCAGACTGAAAAATAAATTGTAGATACCTTAATTAAATTGCCTATATTTAGTCATCCAGTGCCATTTGAAATCGGATACTGCTTTTGACCGTGAGCTGTCACTTCAGGAAAGCACAGGCCTTGATATATCCCATGGCACAAGGCCTCATATCTTGAGTATCCTGGAACATCCCAAGTAATGCTAGACATCTTTGTTTAGGCACCTGAACTGACGAAAGTTTTATTACAGTCTTGGAGAAGGATACAATTGCTGAAACATAGGTGCTTGACGTCATTTAAGGTGCATAGTACGTTACATACAAGGTCACTAGAAACTTATGTTTGGGGAACACTGTTCTTTGGATGGGACTCAGTTTCAGACTTGAATGCTTAAATTTAGCTGTATACTATACAGATTCTTACAAGTGAGCTGTGTGATTAAATTCCTATCATAGTCAATGGAAGTCTAGCAAATACAGACAACAATGTCTAACAACATATTAATTAGCTTCAATCCAATGTCCATGCTTGACATCTCAGAAGGAAGTAGACACTGTTTCAGTAATTGAACCAAGATCAGGGATTAGCTCTCAAGGCCCTGACTGAATTGGCCAAGGACAGCACTTGGTTCCTACACACAGATTCTTAGTGCTAACTGAGCCACTGTGGGCTTTCTGGGACATTTTTCCAGGGCTGGCAGATACGAGACAGCACTTGCTCCTCTTCTGGAATAGCAGCTGAAGGGCAGGCAGGATTCCCTAGAGAATATCAAATGGTGCTAGATACTTCTGTTCAGGCAAATTAATTAAAATTTGCATCCCTGCTGATGATAGTGAGAGCTGGGATGTGTAAATAAATGTAGGTATCTTTACCTGAGAGCTGAATCGCATCCTTTGTGTCTTTTTTTTTTTTTCCCCCATCCTAATGTAGTTGTCTGTGCCATTTGAGATGCCTGTGGTATTCTATCTGTCCTCTAGCTGTGAGCCCAGAAGGGCTTGAATCTCTCATAGATCTTGCATAGTATTGACCAGGATCATGCCAATATCTCAGACAAAACAGGGCATCGCGTAGGGCCCTGGACAATTTAGGTTAGGCAATTGTGGGAAATCCTTAATATATATGTCAATGAAGTGATAACACTTCAAGATCTTCAGAATCTGAAAGTGACCCTGAACTGAAGTACAATGCAAAGTAGTTTCTAAGTGTAAGTAAGTTTGTAAGACTCCAGAGCATTTGTATACGAGGGGAAAAAAATAAAATCAGTCTTACATATCTGTACATTAAAAATAATAACTACATTTTCTCAAAGTGTTTTCCTTCCAATAAATTAGTTAAGTCAAGTGTCCCTGAAGTAAGGTTTACTGGAGGTTTTCACAATGAAAACAGGCATGCCATTTAATACATGCACAATACACATAGTTGTTTACTATAAACCCAAGAGTTTATGTGATATGGGAAACAATCAAATTGAAACACTAAATACCCAAAAGGAAAGAAACTGCTATTCATTGCAGAATTATTACTATTTTAAAAGGTGAGTGATAATCTAGAATACTTAAAGAGGGTACTTCTTCCCTCAAGGTGAGGAGTGGAAGGACAGGTAATTGTTTTCCCACCAACTGAGCTCTCAAATGCTGCCAGCTTCATTCTCAGCTGTATTTGCTGTAGCATTCTCTGTCAAATTACTTAAACAGACTTGCATCTCCTCTGGGAACATATGAGAAATGAACTGCAACTTTCTTAGTAGGTATTGAAACTAAAGAGCATTGATACCAGTAGGTTTTATAGACAAAATAAAATAATTTGTATTTTTACCAAACGTTGACAACAATGCATACTTTCCAGTATACATGGTGCTTTTTCATGTGTTTCCTGGAATATAGTGTAGCCTATGGACTAGCATTATCAGTGGTGTGGTGTTAACTAACTGACAACAGCTCTTTTTTGCTAATTAGATAGGGCAAACAAACTGGCAGGGTGGGCTTTAAATGTAGAAGTACAGATAGAGCCTTTGTGAAAGGAGAAAAAAAAATCAGAGGATGATATGCATAAAAGTAGAGTATAAGGACAGTGCTCTGTTATGGTTCAGAGGTCTAAGTCTTTTACTTCATGAATACTTGCTGCCATAAAGAACTGCCAAGCTGCCAAGTCTCTGGCAGCATCAATTTTAACCTTAGATGCTCCCTTCCTTTTTTTGCTTTGGGAAGTTTTTGAGTACAACCTATTACCCCCAGTAAGCCAGACAAGTTCTGTCCTATCTCTAGTCCTTGCTGCTGTTGAAAGAGTCTACAGTTTCATCACATTCTAGTGTAGGGCTACTGGAATGCTTTTATAATCCATCCATTACTCATAATTTCAAACTGCTGGCTATTTCACTGCAATTAACCTGGCATTAAGTGCCCTAGGTTCTCGACAGTCTCTTACCTTTGCCATACTTTTTGGCTTTGATTGATTTGCTAAGTGTTTTCCATAATCCCTTCTCTCTGTAGATTTTGTCTCTTTGAGTCTGCCATGTTCCTATGGACTGATTCTGTAGTAACGATTTGGACTTTTTATTTTTACAATTTGTCCTTGGGTTTCTGGCACTTAGGATTCACCTTGGTGAAAAAGCTTGGTTACTAATTGCAGCCCCATCCATTACATGGCTAGGATGCATTTTATACATAGCTGCTTGTCTGTAGGTGACTTTAGCCTCTGACTGACTAAAATTCATTATCAATCACAAACAGAAAATCGCTCGCTTTACAAACTGTATTTCTGTCTTTAGACAGAAGTATCATTTTTATAATTAGACCACAAGTCGTTCTTTACTAATAGCAAAGTTTTGGTTCTACAAATGAGGAAAAATAAATGCTTTATCTGACTACAGAGGGACTAGAATAAACCCACTGTGTTTAGCTCTCTGGTAATTTTCTGAGGTTTTCATTTTGTTTTGCTTTCATTTCCCTAAATTTGCTCTGTTTAATACTGAATTGATGTGCTGTCTCTCCCTTGGTCTTAATTTCTGCATCAGAAATTCTGCTTCTAATGCCACACATTATTGTATTTCCAAACTGCTGCTGTTCCGGGTGATGTGATTTGACACCATGTGTGAAGGACTTGGATCAAAGTAGACTTTTATTTATAAAAGGCAAGAAGACTATATCCAGTGAGACTCACAGGTTTTTTCTTATTCATTTATTTTTAGCTAAATAGTTGCTCTTTGATACACATTCTTTGAGACCCTCTATTCTTAAGTGGGAATTTAGAAAACCAGGCAACTGCGGTATGTACATTTTCTGCATCTTCATTTCCTATACTGCTTAGGAACAACCTATAGCCCAGTTACCTGTGTCTGTAGTCTCATTGTTTGGGGACTTCTGCTACATTGCTAAGGAAAGACTGATTCCTCTGTCTGCTAGCTTTCCATTATGTGGATTTTTAGGAAGTATAAGCGTTGATTATACTTAACCCTCTCAGTCTCTTTCATAGTAGGGAATGACTAAAGAAAAGTGTACGTGAGTACCATGAGATATTAAAAACTTGTAACCCCTTCCAGTAGGTTTAACTCTGTGGTAACACAGTAGAGCTGCTGCTGAAGAGGGACGGGTGGTCCTCTGCAAGCTCTGCATCATTTTGTAACTCACCTGCACTTAAACGCGTGGATCTTACAAATGTGAGTACGTGGGGATACCTATTGCAAGCTGTAATGAACTTCAAAATGTCTTCTCCAATCTTTTGCAATTCTTTTGCTTTGCTTTGTTTTCCCTTGCTTTGAATGGTATTGTTTAAAGTGACGCAACCTGACTTGCTCTCAAAGTAGTGAGACACAGATGGCTGTGAACTGATCTTGTTAGAGTTTGTTAAAATAAAATGACAGATGTACCTCAGAAATTGAATACAGGTGCTGCAGAGAGAAAGTTATTACTTTGTACCTTACTTTGTCTGAAAACAGCTGGTGCTGTAATGTTTTTTCATTATTTTGATAATGGGGATTCAGGCATTTTATTTGTTCTCATCTGATATGTCACTTCCAAAACATAGTTAAATGGCTCTAAAGATGACTACCAACTATAATAGATAAGAAAGGACTTGATTCTCAGAGTTGCCAAATATCCACAACTCCTAGTGATTTCAGTATTTTTTTTGCATCAAGGCTTTCAATCAAAAAAATAAAACGGAAGCATTTTGTTTCAAGTATCTTTCTGTATTTGCACCTGAATCCAAGCTAATAGGCATAAACATAGTTAGGCATAATGACTACATATTTTGCAAAGGATATGATTTTTCATACATCAAAATACTGAAAATAGATGGTTCTGTGCTTTCTGCATGGTACTTCATGTCTTATCTTCAACTCTCATTTACTTTTTATTCTGAGCAGAGCTAACTGCAGGGATATACCTTACATTATTAAAACAATCCAGGAAGATTCTGTGGGGCTGTGTGTCCATATCTCACCACAATTTACAAATCAGAAAAAAAAAAAAGGAAAAAAAAAAGTGTCTTTTGTTAGATCGTCTGACTGAGCTGAAGAGATATAGGGCACTAAATAAGTTGCTTAGATGTGGACCAGACAGAGAAAAATCAGATACCATTTAGAAACAGTTGTGTTTAGTATCATTCTGCTAATCAGTAAAGCAATTCGAGAGCAAAGGGTGGTTGGCAGTTGGTGAAAGAAGGGGATGCAGACAATAAAGCAGAGATGGGAAGATGATGATTCTGCATGGAACTGACAGAAGTAGTCAGTGAATGCCTATGAGACATTCAGGGGTAGTTGGCAGGGTGTCACTGGGAAAAATGGGATGTGCAATATCTTTATTCAGTCCATAACTTTTACTGTCCGGTATAATAATGGGTTTTAGTTTCCAGGCTCATATGTTCAAGGTATTTTATAGGTCTCCCTTGCAGCTTGGGATCGAGAGAGAACAGTGATAGAGAGACTGTTCTGTGAAAAATGGTTTCCTCCGACGACAGGATGTTTCTGTCCTCGGCCAATCGGCTTTTTGTTTTGAGATGTGGCATTCATTTGGTTTCAACTATATGGCTTCTACAAGGACATTCTGTGCAGTGACTGGAATGTATTACAGCCTGGGATGAACGGCTATATGGCATGTAGCTTTTGAAGACTCAGTTGTCCATCTAATTAGACACGGAAGCTTAGGAGATAAAGGAAAAGTATTAATCTTGTATGGTCTCATGTCACTGATGTTTGTAAATTTTAGGGAATTTTCCCTCTAATAGTGCTAGATGAAATCAGACAATGCTTTCTAGGTGAGGAAAAAGCAGAGTGACAGGGAATTTTCTTCTGATATATGATCTTTTCTGTATAGATTGCAATATGTTAATTACGTTTTTTGTTTGTTTGTGTGCATTATCGATTTCAAAGTAGAGTGATATGTAACACTAAAAATGCTCAGTTAAGCAATGTTAGAAGGTCTTTTTCAAGGCAGAAGTTAGTAGTGTAATAAGGATACGTAGAATTCATGTATAATTCAGGTCTGTTCTAAGATGTGATCCTGTTTTGCCAGAGGAGTAGAGTGGAGGTCATCTTTCAATTATTAAGGTAACATTCTCCTCAAATCAAATGCTTTTGTGTTTGAGAACCTGACTGTATTTTACTTTGTCTTGTCTGGGTGATTGCTGGTGCCAAACATGCATAATACTGGAGAGGGGCTTACGGGCATTCAACTGGGCATTGAATTTAAGAAACTTTCAAACACCACACCAATGCTGAAGAAAGACCGCATGACACATGCTTAATTTGGGGCACCTTAAGTGAAGGTATATAAAATGATCAGTCTTCTTTGAAACATAACAGCTTGGTCATCTTTAATTTACCAGTTTTTACGAATTAATATATAGAAAGGCAGTGTGAAATTCTTCTTTCACAGTCTAAATTTGCTTATATTTTATCCTTTGATAGAAATCAACGTCACTTTGGTAAATAAAATACTTGTAATGTGAAATACTAACTTTTTTTAATGAGTAGAAAACATATATTCTGTTCTACTGATGGATCTCTGATAATGATGCTGGCAGCTCTGGGCAAATCATACTTGGTGGATAGTACTGTGAATCACTGGGTATCGTGATTAATCACTGGAACAAGCAGAGCTCTTTGAAGCACCAGTAATGCAGTGCCTATATTAATAGAGCCCAATAGATATAAGGGCACCAGAAATTATCTTCAATTTTCTACCTAGATTTTGTGTAAGCATGACAGAGAAAGAAATATTAGGATGGGAGAGGGCTTATCAGATGCTTAATTTTTTTTTTAATTCACAATGTTGCATTGGTAGTATCCGAAATCTGCAATTGTTAGGCATAAATACACAGCTTGTGACTTATTATTTAACTGTATTTTTCCATCCAGATCAATTTTTTTTATGCTGAGAATAATATTTCTGACTAGAACTGTAGACAAAAGTTTGCTTTTAAGTCTATTACGTTAGTCCCTCTGAATATTGTTGAGTAGTTCTGCCTTTTGAAGTGATAACATAAAATGTGTTTCCTGTCAGGATTATAAGTAAAAAGAGCAAAACTGAGTTTTCAGTAGTCTCACACTGTACTTAGTCTGAACTATACTGTATTAGCAGCTGAAGAGTTTCTCTGCTTCACACTTGCTGTTGTTTCCCATTGGCCACAGTTGTTTTAAAGGATTTAAGAAAATGAATAAGTATATTAGTACCAAAAGCATGAAAATCAGTTTAATTATAAAAAAAAAAGAAAAACACCACAGCCATTAAAGTGGTGACATAGGCATGACATAGGCCTTTGAAATGATAGTGATAATTATTCTTTAAATGTGATAGATAAATGGCTAGGGAACATGCAGGACTGCATAAAAAAGTACATTGCATTTTTCAGTTTTTTCACATTCTTCATATGTCTATGATAGGTGGGTAAAATTTTCAGCAGTTGAACTGAAGGTCAACAGCACCAATTTAGTCATTCTTGTCCCTGGAAAGCTTAGCTAATTGGACAGGTATCACACCTTCTTTTCCTCTTTATGTATTCTAGTACAAGGGAGGGTTTAACATTGCACTCTTTCTTCGTGAACTGAATTTAAAAAAAAAAGAAAAAAAAAGAGATTCCTATACTGGAATAGAGTTGTCCATAGCATTCAGATTATGCCAGTATCACTGTTACAGTTTCTATCCATATGTTGTTCTATATGCATGCAACTGTCCTGGCTGGAAAAGTCCCTTGAGTTCCTTAATAAATGATGCACTCCTGAGATTGTGGCTTCAGGACTCCTGAGGATGCTTGTTCATACATCTTGACCCAAAGTCCTCTGGAGTTACTGGAAGCCCATTGACTTCAATGTAAGTTCCACCTGACTCGTATGCAGTTATGAGCCCCTGTGTAACAAAATTAGTTATCTTTTTCGCAAGTGTAATGACTGTTGGCATACTCAGCTTCTTTATAAGGAAAGACTTCTTTGGTAGAGAGATTTCAGAAAGCCAGATGGACTTACTCAGGTATTGACAAGGAGAATAGGTCTTGAACATTATTCTTTTCCTTCTTTAACTCAGCAAAAATCATTTATCATCTATTGATCTGCCCTTCTAGAATATTATACCATGACCATAATGCTGAAACACTGCATACTGTTCCAGACAATGGCTGTTGGCAAATCTGTCTTGCTTCTGTGGAATTTGAAGATTACTTTGGAAGTAAATACGTCTTCGCTCGTACTTTTCAAAGTGTTGAGGGTTTTTTTTTTCTTTTCTTTTTTCATTTTACCTTTTTCTTCTTCTACTCTGTTATGCAGAGCCAGGAAATTTCTTTTCGGTCCCTTCATATTTCATTCCATGTGACAGAGTGTGCCTCGGGAGACTCTGTATCACTCCAGGTAATTTCATCAGTGTCGAAATGGATGTTAGCCAGTGGCCTTGGCACTGCAAGTTAGTCTTTTATGAAAGATTTAAACAGACAACAATAAGGCATAGGATGGTGTCTTTAGACTAGACCATGGAGAACTCAGATGTCAAAAACATACAGCATTCTTTTTAGTGTTTTTCAGATTTTCTTGAAGGTTTTACATATGCAACAAGACACATACTTTGAAAAATCAAAGCTGTAGTCGTAATTTCCAGCAGGTTGCCAAATTTCCATTTCAGAATATCTCTTTTTCTCCTCTCACTTGAATGTAATAAAATACCTTAAAGACTGTCACCCACACATACTAATGCATTAAGTCCCTGTGAAATAAACACACAAACTTTAATGTGCTGACTTTTAGCTCTTGCAAGTGCTGTGTAGTAATCACACACACACCATATTTTATTTGTACAGTAAAAAAGTGAACTTAGTATATGGACTGTGGTAAAAGTGTAAAAAAATGTTTAGTCTTTAAAATATTTAAACTGAAATGTTGTTAAATGTTTACTCAGCTTCTGTGATTAATACTCAAGATGAAGACTTGTACAACTGAGAAGCTTGTGAGGTGTGTTGTTGGAATTTTGTGTATTGTATTTCCTATTTTGTATTAAAAATTAGTCCAAAATGTGGCTTATTATGTAACATTTCAGAACATAATCAATAATTATCTGATTTTTTGCATGTACTGATAATTCTTTGGATAAACAAACAAGCAAGTGATCGTAAGGTATATAAAAATATCAGAGAATTTCTTCTGCACTTGGCTGACTTTGTTCCATTTATAAAGTGTTTTTTCCATCATAGGTTCCACAGTGTCCATTAATGATAATTTATCTGGGTGTGTGAATAAGGAGTCACTCAAATTGATCTGGTTACAGGCTGAAACTTCAGTGTTTCTTTTTAAAGAAACTCACTGTAACAGGTTAGTTTACCTCTTATTAGCAATCAGTAAGTAAAAGTGATGCTGATTAGGGCTGCAGATGTGGTAAAAATGTGTTCAGGTAAGTTCAGGATAATATTTTGTTTAAGGAACAGATGCAGATTTTTTGTCTCCAGACTAGGTTCTATTTCAATAACTTAACATTATATCAAGGACTGTGTACAATTTAAAAGAATAATTATAAACTAATAAATAATAGAAAAGCAGTCCAAACAGAATCTATGATGTTACTTACACAATTGGCTTCCAGGGAGATCTCAGAAGATGGGACAGGATGGTGGCTGAAGGGCACTTCTTCCAAAGTACTGTCTTTTGCATCTGCTCCCTCACTTTATGTTTTGCCAACCCGATTTACTTACTGAAAAAGAATTTTCTTTTTATGAGTTTTGGTTATGATACTAATTTAGGGAACCTATTTTTGACAAGTTTAGAATCATCCATCTGTTAGAACTGTTAATGTTACATTAGTTGGTTACCATGAAAAAATTGTCTACAGTCCGCCTAGGCTTAAAGAGTAGTATATACCCATTCTTCATCTGGGCAGATCCCTTCTTTGTATTTATTCACCATAGCACTCCTTAGCACTTCCAGAAGAATGCTGAGATCTTGTATATGAATATTGGGTTTTGCTTATTTATCCAGTAACTCTGTAGTCTCCTGTTTCACATTCATGCATAGTTATGCTGTACTTATTACTATTCTTACTGTAATGTAATTTTTAGATAATTACAGCAGTGATAAGTGCACCCATGTCCAGTGATGATCACTTCTTGTAAAAATAAGGGTTTTTTTGCTTCTGATGGTCACAGAAGCAGCAAGAGAGCTTTAAAATGTGCTGTATCTGTGTCAAAGAGCAAAACTTACCTGTAGTTAGTCCTTCCAACAATATGACTCGTACCAGAAGCGTGCAAGGATGCAGAACATGACAAGTCACACTGAAACTATATTGAACTCATCCACTGAGCAATGGAGCTTGTTGACTGACAGACGAGTGACAGCAGTAAGCAGAGTGGTTTCAAAAAATCAAGCCATTGTTGGATCAGTCTTTTCCTTTGTGAGTCTGTTTCATTATTAGGTTTGCAAAAAGTGGAACAAACAAGATGCTGTCGCAAATCTTTCTTCCTTGGAATTATTTAATTTCTAATGTAGGCAGAGGCACATTGCTTGTTAATATGCAACATGTATGCATTTGCAGGCTGTTTGGTCGTTTTCTGGATGAAAGACATTCCAGATAAATCTATTGCTGTGTGAGTTAGTATAACAATATCAAACATATATTAAAAATAATTAACGAATAATTTAAAAAAAAAAAAAAGAGAAAGAAGAAGAAAAATCAGTAATTTCAACCTGTATGGAGGTACATGGAGGTTTCCCTCAATATGAAATTTCCTATTTAGGTATTACTGACACCGTGTAAAACAGAAATGTTTCTATCTCACCATTAAGAGTTCTGGGCTCACCAAGAGACATCTGTCAAGGAAGGTTTCTCTCTCAAACCCTCTTCTTTTTTTTCATTTATTATATTGAACTGTTTTCATTGTTGTGGTTTATCCTGTGTGGCAATAGTATTCTCAGCTTCTAGAATTATAGATTTGCAATTTATATATGTTGTAGTGATGGAAAGATACAGCAAAACAGTGTATTCGGATATTTGGAAGGAACAGGAAATATGAACGTGCCTTTCACTTATTTTTAACTTCTCTAAGGATACGTAGGATTCACTAGCAAAAACACTTCCTTATATTAAAAACAAACAAACAAGCAAACAAAAAACCCAAAACTCAGGCAAAAACAAACACACACTCAAATCACATCAAACTTGAAAACAGAGATTAATCTGCCCAGTTTTGACGCATCCAAAACATAGATGTGTAAATCTCAGCCAGTTCCCCAGGCTTCTTTTAAAGTCAGCAGAGATAAGCATTCCAGAGAGTAACTCATCTCACTCTTCTTAGATGCCCTTCTTAATATGAGATTAATGTTGCTTTGTGGATTGTGAAAAGGGAAGCTAGAATGACTAGTTGAGACTTAAATGCCCAATCTGGAGATGTCTAAACTAGGGCTAACTAATCTGTCCCATCATTTAAAGAAGGCGGCACTGTCAGAACATTTTAGTCTGTATTTCTATATATCACATGTCACTTGACGGCTGAATCCAACAACTTCAGCTAAAGCTGACATGAAGCTGAGCTGATATTAAGGTCAGCTTTAGCTCATCTATCGCAGAGGCTCTTGTCATCGTATGCTAATCTGAATCCCAAAACCTGTATTGGAACATGCGCCTCTTCAAGAAAGTGGATGTGTGAACTCTTAACCTTCTCTTTTTCCATCTCTGATGCTGAGCTATGACAAAATCTGTCTCCTATACAAGTGAGCCAAGTTTTCTGATTGCAAATGACGAATACAGAGAATTTCCAGACACTAAGACCATGTTTTATTCTCGCTTATTGTCTTGCCTACCTGTGGCCTGGTTCCAGACATGAAATAATTGCTACAAATTGTTGCTCTGCTTCAAACAGCTTTTTGTTCATTTCACATGCAGCAACCTTGTTCCCTCCCCGACATAAACTTACAATATCCTCTCAAAACACCATTTCCACGTATTAGGTGAAAAAGTCCCTCTGAGTGCCATGGTTTCAAATCTATTTTTGAGAATCTGGTGCTTGCTGTATCTTAAGTTTCATTTCCCCACCTTCAAAATATTGCCATATTGAGACACAGTTAGTATCAAATGCAGCAGCTTAAATCCTTTTTGATTCCAGTCTGTCTCATTACATTACACCTGTTCGACAAATCTCTTTACTAGCTTTTTAAAAAATGTCTTACAGACTTTAAAGTGGTGCTTTTTTTTTCCCCTTACAAAGCTGCCATAATAGTGGTCCAGTAGGCTGTGGCTCTCTGACCATCTTTTATCACGTGTCAGTAGTTCTCCATCTGGGCATGTAGGCATCAGACTGTTTTTTGAAATATCCTCATTATCAGCTGGATTTAGTCTTTAGCAGCTGTAGCTCTGACTGTAGAGTTACTCTGTGATCCAAATTCAGCAAACTGACACCATCCTATTTTTCAAGTTCACATTTAAGGAACACAGGTATGCTGGAGATTTTTAACGAGTTTTTAGCCTGTCAAGCACATGATGTCTACTGTGAAGAAAGCCCTTGATGTCTGTGATTTTAGTACTAAGAACATCTAGGATTTAATTTATGATATAATAACATTCACCAGAGGAAATTACGTGCCATGTTTTGGGTTGGTTCTTAAAATATGTTCAATTTCAGTAAATCACTGACTTTGCCTGGTTTCTCATATGAGGGAAATTTAAGAGATTGACTGGTTATCTATTATCATTGTCTTAAAATATAGGATAACTTCAAATATGTAACAGTTACAATACATCTGGAAGTATTTCTCGGCTTGACAGTTGACAGGTTTCCTATGCCTGAAGATTATCTTTTTATTTTCCCCTCATTTTTTGCCATGTTTTCATACTGATCTGCAAGTATGGCAACAAGTTTTTTTTTCCTATCAAACTAATTTAAGTCAACTTCTGACTCCTCAAACCGGAGTTTCATCTCCAGATTGCCTAAGGGACACAAGCTGCTTGCAGACATCTATGGAAATCTCAAACAATACACTCTTGCTGTGCATAACTGGGATTGGTGTGCTCAGGTTTAGCCTCCTCCTCCTCCTCTGGCTTGTTCACCTCTCACAGAGCAGCTTAATATTTCCCAGCCTCATCAACCATTGTTATCACATGTACACACAGTAATACAGTGGTGTTTGCAGCCCTTTCACCCCTGGATGCTATCCCACTTGATAAATATCAGCAACTAAACACACTTGGAGTCACGGGGTTCATCAGGGCTCAGATTTCTGCCAAATTTAAGCACTGCAGATGATATTTACGCAACTGTTGCAGGACACAAGAGGGAAACATTTAATGAAGAAAATCCCCCCCTTTGCCATATCTTAATGTCATTGTTTTTCCCTCTTTCCCTTTTTACTCAACCTCTGGTCTGTTTATTCTGACATAAAAAAAGAATTCCATCAATCGATTAGCAGTCACGTTACCAACCTGTGCTGCAGTGGGAAAGAGGATTTCCCAGGGCACCTGGGAGCAGAAGGCTCTTGGCTTGGCCAGCAGCTTGTCCTTCTCACCAGCAGTGGCTGGAGCACTGGTGGGAGAAGTAGATGCACAGTGATGGAGGAGAAAAAAGAATTTGCGTATGGTTAAGTGAGCAATGTAGAGGTTTGAATCTACCAGGCCCATGTACATTTAGAAGTCTAAGAAGTCCAAACAGCTACATATACAGCAGAATCACGCGTGTGGTGCGGGGGGAGGTGTCTGGAGAAGAGAGCAGATAACAGGTAAATTCAGGTGGGGGTTAGCAGAAGGTTGGCTGTCAACTGGTCTAGTTAGTTCTTATTTAGCAGGAATGCAAGTGCCTGGTGAGAGTAGGAAGTTCGGTTATTTTCTTTGACACAACAGTTTCTTCTTTCTAACAATCAGTGTATTTCGACTTTCTTTCTAGCTTCATCCATTTGCTATTTATGTACTAAATTTCATTCAAAAGACAATGTGCTTCGTACTAACCAATGGGAATGACAATACTAAAATATCTTTTAAAATATCCTCCCAGGTGATTCAGAGAGATTTGCTTGTATTGATAGCTAGCCAACATAAACATAAAAATGAGAGTATAGGTGTATATATACACCATGATATATATGTTTTTTACAGGTAAATATGCAAACACTTTTAAAAAAATAGTAGAGGACATTACTGAATTTACTTAGAATTAGAACTTGGAACACCCAACATTAGAAAATGCTAAAATTAAGGTCTGCACACACGAATGATAACACAGTCTCTGCTTTTATGATCACATACATTTTTAACACGTGCCTTAACCCAATGTGGTGTTCTCTCAGGCTGCACTGAAAGAAAATGCTGTCTGTAGAATGCCTGATTGATTTGTTTCTGGCTTGAAGATAAGTAGCACCAGAAATAGGACTGATGGCTGTGAAACAGGATGACACCATCATTAATGCAGCCATGTTGAAGTAATATCTTTATAAGTGGAAAAATGAGACAAACTTTCAGGAACCTACACCCTTATTCCATTCTAAAACTGAAGCAGCAGATTTTGAAGTGGAGTAGCCATGTTGAGAACAATTGCTCAGATATCTGTCAGTTAGGCCATGTCTGGTAGGACAAGGTAGCCTACGGAGCAGAGAGCCACAAGAGAAGAGAGTTGCTAGCCTCGTTATCTCCTAGAGGAAAGAGAGAGACAAAGCTATAAAGCCTGGTAGAGTCTGGAGGAAAGGAGAAGGAAATTCCTCAAAACTACACCAGAATTTCAAATATATATAACTCATCTAGTGCATAAAATACTCTTGTAACTATGTTTGTTACTTTCTGGATACACCATGAAAAATGTGGGGTCAGATTTGCAGCACTGTTGTAATTGTAAATAAAATCAGTTATGGCTACTCCGAATGAGGACAACGTTATGAATTAATATATGAAGAAGTCAGGTCTCAAGTGATGAAAACTGCATACCCAGAACCACTGGGCATCTTGGTACAACTGTGATTAATTTTCAAACTGAAAAATGGCTGTAATAAATTGAATCTTAGGAATTTGTATTTCTGAAACATTCATTCACTATAGCAAAAATACCACAGAAACTGTGATGACGAAAATAATTTTGCTTTCAATAAAGTGTTTGAATAATGTGTGCTAAATAAGGTGGGGGGTCAAACACTGAATAAGGAAAAAAGAAAACCAAAAAAATGCCACCTTGAATAACAATAAATGCAACTAGGAGTTTTGGGGAGGAAATATAAAGAGTCATGTAACTAAAATATTATGATGGATGTGTCAAAGAGGCTATAAAGTTGCATATGCGTAGGCAATTCTTCTGACAAACATCTGAGTGCTTGAATATGTAACCATGACATTCTGCTCAGAAAGGGCTGTGCGTACTCCAGATTAATAGAATTCTGCATATTTCTAACTTTTTAGAAAATGATCTGCCATCTGAACAGATATAACTGTGTTGGTAATGAATTAAGACCATCAGCATTTTTCTAATCAGTGCCACAAATGGCTTCAGCTTCAGGCAGTGGAGTAACAAGTAGCAGTTGTAGAATATGCATCATCTGTGTACCAGTTGCTATGCATAATGCCACATAAGGAATACAAAGAATAAAAATAATAAGGACCTTTGAAGTTCAATTATAATTTCTTTAAGGAAATGTACTTTACTGATTAGAAACACTTCTGCCCATATAACGTTGGCTACTCTGGTCCTCTATTTCTATATACCCTCATATCCTTTTCTCTGTATTGCATCTCCTATTTCTTATGTTTCTGCAGAGTATTCAGGCAGTTGCCTCTACTCTCATTTTACATTTATGCCAGAGAGTCATAATAAATAATTTTAGATTAATAGCTGAGCTCCTAGCCATAGCTAGCCCTCTCATCATGGAACACATTCAGGTTGGTGAGACACAACTCAGCCTTGGTGATCTCAAGCTGTCTGCTCCCAGACCCCTTCTTGTCCTTCATGTACCTGGAAATGTCTTCCCAGAGGATATGATCCATAACCTTCCCAAATACTGAATGATGATGACCAGCGTGTAGTTTCCCTGATCCTCGTTGCTCTTTTGAAACTAGGTGTGACACTTTCTCCTCTGTGGATACTTCTTCACTCCCGCAGACTTAGACACGTGAGAGTAAACCTGGCCAATGAAAACAGAGAAAAATAAGTCATTAGTACTTTGACCTTTTCCATGTCTTTTGTCACTGGATTTCCTGCTTCACTGAGGTGTGGACCTCTACTTCCCTTAGTCTTCCTTTTGCTTCCAATATACCTACCACAAATCTTATTGACCGTCACCTCTCTAGTTTGTTTCAACTTCTTGTGTTCTGAGGAGGCTACCCTTGAGGATGAACCAGATGTCCTCAGCTCTTGGTCAAATCCCTGAGCAAAACAAATTCTTTTGAAGTGCACTATTGTAATTATTTGTCTTGGTCACTCCTGTGAGCATTTGAGTAGCGATGCCAATAGACCATCTTCCCTGTTCAGGTTGTCCATCACCCGTGTCAGGAAATTGTAGTCAGCACATTTCAGGAGTCTCAAGGGTTACTTAATGTTCTATTCTATTCTATTCTATTCTATTCTATTCTATTCTATTCTATTCTATTCCTTCCTTCCTTCCTTCCAGAAAATATGAGAGCTGTTATGTACCATAAGTAAAAGGGTCTGGTATCATGAGGCTTCCTCCAGCTTTCTAAAGAAAGCTTCACCTGTTTCCTCAGTCAGGCAGTCTGTGGCAGAAGCATACCATGGTGTCAAATGTGTCAATCTGTCTTCTGAAACTTACCCGCAACATCTGGACTGGCTCATCACCAGTCCCAAGGCCAGGCTCTGGGCATTCAGTGCATGCCTTTGCTTGGAGCTCACCTTTCCTCCTCACTTCCCTAGCTGGTGTTTCCTGGACAGCCTGTGTCCACCCCTTGCAGCTCCCATCTGCTCTGCAACATCACCTGCCGCACCTCTTCGCCACTAGTGGGATCATTTAAATGGTAATTCCAATAAATAACACGGCCTTTTTAGATTACTTTTGCAACACAGTGGCTGTTGGAGTAGCCACCAGATGCAATCATTCCTTTTTATGAAATCCTGTAATGAAAAAGCTATAGTACTCTAGAGAGTCAACAGCCATTTTGGAAAGCCGCAGAGCAATGAGGGTCTCAGTCAGTCTCTTATTTTTTCAACTGGTCGACAGCACAGGCTTAAAGATTTGAGCTTTCTTAAAAGTGAGAATGCACTTAATGCTAATTGAAAGCCTCTTTCTAAATAAATAAAAATTCAATCTTCACATTTAATTAAAAAAATCTCTAATGACTTAGCATGTCACTAATGGGGCAGAAGGCTAGCTATAAATATTGGATGTCTGAGGTGTCATAACCCCCCCCGAGGAAATTAACAGATATGATTTAAACTGTCAGATTATTGCTATTATAAATTATGTTGAGTGGTAGCTATTTTGTATGCAGCTTAAATGTATATATTCATTCATTTTACTTCAAAATAGAGGATCAGGTAGTTAAATCACACACTATATTGTAACATGTTGTGAAGGCTGATAATATACATAATATGAGAAGCTCGCTGTTAAAACTTTCTTAATATTACCACATAATGCTCTGCAAATATGTGGAGAGAGGAAAATCAAAGGACATAAGATCAAGGATAAATTTGTCTCATCTGATAACTTAGGTGTATTCTGGTGATACACCATAAAGACTGGGCATATTATGTATGAATATTTGGACATTATGAAAAACAGGGATGTAGGGTTGATGTGTGGTAATTGGTAAAAAATGGTAAAGTAATTTAATATCTTTGTGTAATCACAAATTCTGAGATAAAGAGATAGTAACAATGTCAACACTTTCATGACTATTCTGTTACCTTAGGTTTAACAATATGTTGGTTGATTAAAGCATGTAAGAAAGTGTGGGGAGAGAAAATTAAGGGTGAAAGCTCTGTTCTGAATTCCTCGTCACTGTGGCAATGTGATCCTCTTTTGGTAACAAGAATAGCGTGTATCTGAGACAGGAGGTCAAAGTATTCCTAAGACTGTGAGGATATCTAAGGGCATGCAGCTGCCCTGCCGTGATATATGGCAGTATTCTTTTATCACCATCAAAATTAAAGTCCGTTCATCACGGACAGCCAATGAAGATACATTGAATTAGAATCCAGTTTAGATCTCTGAAGCACCATCTTTTTTGTCATAGTTTTATCGTTGTTCTGAATGTCATCATTTGTCAGATGCAGTACAATATGAACGTAAAGACTGGCTCACTGCCAGTATATGGTCCATTATACCATATAGAAAAAAAAAATTGTGCCTTTACCTTGATGTGATGCTCTCAAAAGAAACAGTTGAAAGGTGATACATTGTTCAGAAATTATATTTTATTTTTGTCGTTTTCATATTTCCCCTTTTAATACTTTATAAGTACTGAAAGCAGTATTATAAGTTCTTAAGTAATTTTAAAACCACTAGTGATCCTACAGGTTGTGATGTCCCTGTATTTCACACCTCTTGTCAATGAATATCAGATATTTCATTGTGTCAATCCTGCTCAAACACCTGGTAGACTAAATTCTCACTGTGAAGCCCTGATCTTTGACTCCGGATTATGGGTTATATTAGAATGTGTCTGTTACTATTTACATAAAGTCTTAGAACACGGCATATTTTCTTTTACATAGCGTTTGGTACTATCCAGTCATTCTGGTATTTTTTTTTCCTTTTTAAATCATAGAAACTGTCTCTCTTTCTCCCCCTAATGCAGGAGATAAATATAGATTCGTAAACATTTTGTTTGGGTTGTTTTATGAAAGGAGGAAGTTGTACTCCATTAAGTCTCTCCACACTCCCTTTAAATCCAATTTGTATTTGTTTTACTATATGTAAGCAGGGAATTTGTTAATGCATTTATTTTTTTTTATTCTCTGTGCTGAGCTATATCCCCTATATGTTCAAACATAAGTCACAATATGATCAGAGAAATAATTTAATTCAGAGAATTATTAAAAATATCAAGTTGCCTAAAGTAGTTTTCAAATCTTTGTCATATTTGAGTTATATCTTCTGCAGTGATACTCTTGAATCAAGAAATATTATAAAGAGAAAAACTAGCCAATAGGATTAAGATACCTAAGGAAATATTACACCAAAATTAAAAAAAAAAAAAAAAAAAAATTCCACTTTTAAGTTAACTATTATGTCTTTCATTAACAAGGCAACATATGAAAGCTGTTTAAGGGCTGCTTAACTGATTCCTACAATACATTTGTTTCCGTCAGCTTACCAAAGTGCCACAAGTCCCAAGAGTCATTGCAGCTGCAAGGCAAGAGACTTGTCTCCAGTATGGAGTAGAGATGTGCTGCTGAGAGCAAACATGTAAATTTGGGTAAGAGAGGTGATAACTATTACTAGTTGCAGTACAGTTTATCTGCTGAAGTATCACAGACCTTAAGCCCAGACATCACAATGACAATCCAATCTGACCTTTAGGTCTTTGTCTTGGTAATATCTGAGCCTTGAGTAGATCTCAAAACCTCAAATGCAATGTAGATATCCATCTATAAAGCTATATGTGGCAATATAATACCTATGCAAGACACTGGTTAGATAAAACCACTCAAAGCTTTAGGAGAATAGGCAGCATGCCGAAGGAGGAAAGCAGTGTGCAATCAGAAGTGCAGCAAAGGGAGAAGATCATTTAGACGAGATGTGCAATATCTGACTACGGCAAATCTTGTCTTCTGGAAGGAAGGTTAAAAAAAAAAAATTGGAAATATTTAGTTAAAGAGGGAAAGAAATTCCTTCTAGACTCCAAATGAACGATCAGAATTATCTTGATTTTTAGGGCATTTATATGAAGTGCCAAGCATCCTAATTGCAATAAGCCAGTGAGACAATATTGAAAAACTATTCTTTTGGCAATTGTTGGTAACGGCCACCCGATATTTCCAAAAAGAACCTGAGGCAGCTTCATGGTTCCCCCTGTGTATCTACAAGGAGTAGGTGGTAATAAGATGTTCTTGAGTGCTGTTCTGGAAAGTAATTTGCAGACATGCGTTAAATCTTCAGGCCTGTTCCTGACCTCCCATGCTGCACTCATTTTAGTGAACCATTATGTTCTACTGGATAAAATTAGTCGTGTTGGGGACCACAGGTACTCAATAACAGAGGGAATTTTAAAAATGAAGGGACTGCTGCCCCGAATTTGAAAGTAACTGTTCAGGGAACTTGAGTGTAGTGGAGAATTAGACAAACAAAGTTACAACTGTGATTTAACACAGCACTTCAGTACCTTTATGAACCTTTCATGTTTTCATTTCATTTCAGAACTGTAAAGTTGTGTAAGTCTGATGAGGTTTCAGGAAGTTTTCCAAACCCCTGACATTTATTGCTATGGTCTCTGAGTTCAGGTGTAAATGTGCTAGTGTACCTTGGCTCATCTGGACTTTTGGCAATGTCTGGGATGAATTCAGAGCCTCCTCCTATGTGTATTCTGGCAGCGCTGTGGGGCTGGGCAGCCATATGCTTCTATATTAATTTTGGCAAGGCTAGCATTGCTTCAGTGCACATTCCACAACACATTCATAATGTCGAACCTACTGTTGTCCCAGCGGTGCTGCTGGTGACATTACTTTGAAATCCTAGAGGTAAGGAAATAGAGGGGTTTTTTGTTGTTGGAAGAGGGAGTATGATTTTTTTTTAATTTCTTTTTTTTTTTTTAGTTTTAAATGTTGCAAGTAATGTGTAAAATACTCCATATTTTATAGGATATGAGAACTCCAAGACGAGTTTTGCCTTTGGATATGAAACATAGGATGAGTCAGTGCAGCTGAAGCGAGACCTTGACTGTCTGAGCCAGTTTAGAATACTACTGCTAAATTTCCTGTCTTAAAGTTTTAGCATTCGCTTTTGTTCCTAATAAGGCTAAAACTCTTATTTTGCTTAAACACACTTCAACACAGAATAGGCTTCTGTCCATGTACTTTTGGTAACAGAACTGTGTCAACTATTGATCACATAAAATAGTACTAATAAAATTTTAAATATGTATTTTTAATTTTACAACTAAAAAAGGTGGCTGAACAGGTAAAATAGATCAAAATAAAATTTTTGATTGATGAAAAGCTGCTATATCTGCTTCAGAAATACTTCTTGGCAAAGAATAATTCTGATTCTTTTGGTAAAATAATAATTTATGAAAGCAAACTATATAGCAGAGAGGGGATAAACATAATGGACTTGAAAGTTCTTGCAGATTTCTACTTTAACCGAACAATGCATCATAAAAACAAATTCAGATTGGCTGTGGGAACCGTGGTTTATGGCTTCTTCGTCTCTAGGTGTTCATAAAAAGTGTTTTAAGAGAGCACTTTCTTTTAAAGGCATTTCATTCTTAGCGTGTCTCCTTGCAAGGTAGTTTTTATTTAAATGAGAACTGTCGATTTTAGTTTATTGTACATACAGTTAAGAAAAAGGTATCATTTTAATGCTGGATGGCAAATAATGCTGCTGAGAAGCTGAACATAGACTTGAAAAAAACTATAGAAATCTAGTTACTGAAGTATAATCATTTTACCTGTTGTCTTTTCTTTTACTGGTATGTGAAGAAACCAGCAGTGCATCTTAAAACACTATGGAGCAGTTAGGGATATTTCAGAAATTACTCTTCTCTACAAATGCCTACTCTTTGCCAGTTATTATATAACATAAATGTAAACATTTTTATGGCTATACTAGTCCCTTCCTTCTCTCTGATTCAAGTTACAGACTGCAGCAATCAACTTGGTCAGCCCTATGACCACTGTGGTAAAAAGCAGACCACAGAGAAGACAAAACATATTCTTTCTATTGAAGAAAGATATTCAGTTACATGGTCTAGTATCCGTAACAGTGAATATTGAAAGAATCTTTTTGAAGCAACAGAAAAAAAATCCTTGGACTATATTTTTTCAATATTCTTTGTTTATTTCTTCAACACAAAGCATTTGCTTTTAATTTATGCATAATACTGTAGAAGGAAATTCACTCATCAGTCCTCTATTGAAGTTGATCCAAGTTGTTTGATTCATAGAATGTCTTGGAGAGGAAAATCTACCTGACATTTGTCTCTGCAAATTATTGCAAATTTTAGTGTAGTCAGATAAAATTCAGTTTCCATATATGCCTCATTAAAGCAAGAGAAACTGTAGAACTGTATTTGCATAAGTGTAAAAATGTCATAGCAAAAGTGTGAAATTGTTCAGAGGAGAATATAATCCATGAGAAATAGCTGGGGTAAGAATATTGTATTAATTTTTCTTCTCCTTCAGAATTTTGCACCACAGACTTGCAGCTGACATTTCCTTGTATTTCTTGTATTTTAAGTTCTTGCTGTTAAATGTATATTGGCTCAAGAACTCTAAGCAGTGAGGTTGAGTGGATCATTGGATCTTCCGTTTTGGGCACAACAGCTAGAGGTGTATGGTTAGTTTGGCTGTATTTCTTCCATTGCATGAGTCCACATCTTTTGTAGATCATTTTTGTTTTTCAACAAGTAGCAATGACAAGAACTAATGGGAAATTCATTCAGAGATACGTGCTAGGCTGGGTTAATATTTGCAAGAAAGGCTTTGGAGCCGCAGCTGAACCATTACCTTCCTATTATACTTGATTTTTGATTTATATTATGGAATAAATCTTGCCAATGAGCACTGAAAATTAGGTTGCACAGAAAAAATATTTTCTGAGACGTCTATTTTCTCTGTAGTACTGAGAGCAAAACCAAAGTAAAACTTCTCCATGGCTGGGTAGCACTGACCAATCTAAATGGGTTTGCAGTTTACAAAGACAATCATATGTCACAGGGGAACGAGGAAATATAAAATGTATTATCACAAACCAAATGGAGTTCATCAAATGAAGGACAGACTCCACATAATTCTGTGGCTTTACAGGGTGGAAAGGCAATGTCTAGGTGACAGTTGCTTGTCTGCAATGTTATAGATATTATTCAGTACACTAAATCAGAGTAGTACTCTCTAAATTTTGCTGAGTATGTATCTAGTGTGCAGCTTATGAAGAGCAAAATGCCCCACAGTCAGTTTTCTTGCAAATATAATTTAATGTTGTTGAATTGCCTAATTTCTAGACGTGAAGCTATTTAAAAAGGAGTATATTAGGTACAACATTCCCTTGACATTTTGTTTCTCCTTGATTCTGTCCTTATAATGCCACTGTTGACATGCCTACATTGACATTTATTTTGCTCCCTTAAGTAGTTTTGTAATTCTGTGAGAAATTAACAGATTAACAGATTCCCCCTCTTAGTTTCGTTCAGTGTTATGGTTTTTTGGCAATTCTGATTATTATTTGGATGAAAGAAATTTATCTTGTTTCCAGCCCAGAAATAAGTGTTAGTTAAGTGATAGAAACCCAGTGGGATGAGCTAGTCTAATTCTCAAATGTTTATAATAATTCAAACAGGTAAATTTGCTTAACCACAGAGATGCATCCAAAGCCTTAAATTAGGAAGAGTTTGGACCTTTCTCTAATTAACAATGACCTTAAAAGTCTTCATGTTTAAAAGTGGATTAAAGATAATGCACCACTATACTCAGTAAGACAGACCCTGTTCGTGACAATTCAGAAAAAAAAAAAAATGTCGTTGATATATAATACATTTTTCTTTAGTTGGTTTAACAATATTAAACACACAGCTTTCACAACTTAATTGGGAGATCTGGAGTAGCACAAGACCATTTTTATTTCAAGAAGTTTGACTGAACTTTTTACTTTAAACTATGTATATTATTATATATGGACTGCCCTGTGGGCTTTTAATTTTTTTCTTTATTATTTGTTTTTGTCTATTTGATTTTGCTATGGCTTAATCTTCACACTGATTTTTGAAAGTGGTAATTTTGACTTCCAAGCCTCAGAAGGCATCATTGTCTGTTCAACTGTTGTATTTTTCTATGCATCATATGTAGATTGATTTTTCAAAGTTTTTTTAGCCCTATGAATTTTTGGCCTTGTAAGGGCAGTGAAATGCCTGTTTTTTTATGGACACAAGAAAGGAAGGGAAAGGAAGGGAAGGACATGTATTTGAAATGAGCTTCTGCAATGAACTACTGCTCTTATGGACTGTAACATAAATATATTCTATTTGTAACAATCTGCAATAAACTATTTTTAATGTATGTTCAGGTTTCTCTGTTTCTTTAAAAATAAACACATAAATGAAAAAGAGATTTTACTCCAGTCACCCCAAAAATATAGAAAATTGTACTCCTTTAGCACAATTTCAAAGGAAGCTGAGTTATTTGAAGATTTATTGATTATCTGTATGAGATCTACCTTCCTGAGAGGTCCTGATGCTGTTGGTATCATAGGCTCATGGGAGGGCTACAGACTGAATACAGCAAGTTGAAGGAAGCTGTCAATGACAAGAAAGCCTTCGTTCAACTGTCTCCCTACTCTGAAACTGTTTGATCTCCTTAAGTTTCTTACAGACTGTTTAGAGGTGGAAATTTGTAGGCACAGATCTCCCTGTCTACCTATATCTGCTCCATAAATTCTGTCCACCTCTATGTGTGATAGAGAAACAAAATGTTTTCCAGAGACTCTATACTCCTTCTGCCCCTAGAAATTCTTGGAATGTGTTTCAAACATGGATAGGTATGACTGGTGATGTATGACATGTGGCAACACCTTTTATCTCATCTAGTGAAGCTACCCAGGAATGAAGGTGTCAGAGGGTGTGCATTACTCAGGAGGGAACAAAAGCTGACTGGGATGTAGGCTGGGCATGGAAACCTTCCACTCCTTCTCACAAAGTGCTTCCATTGTTTAAAAAATGTCTTCAAGTGTTTTTAAGCTAAAGAAAGATTATAAAAGGAAACACGAACCTGTCACCCAGTAATTAAGGAATGCATCTGTGAGAAGGAACATTTAGTTGTGCCTGATGCAAGGATTAACTTTTGTATTTTACATTAAAGAGTAGTCACAGGAGAAAATGTAAAAAGGAGTAAACCTTTCTGACTCATTTAAAAGAAAAATAAGTTATCTGAAAGATTTGCCAAAGATGTATTTGTAGACTGGTGGTAGCAAATGAAAAACAGTTTTGCCTGAAACCCAGAGCATGGTATCTGAGACCGATATAGGAAAGGGTGATAGAGGATTGCAAAGATGCCCACTGCAGTGTTTCCTACAGGCTGGCTTAGGCTGAGTTTCAGCATGCTGGTTGTTTTGGATCTGCTTGGCTCTTAATATCCTAGTTAAAGGAATTAAAGCTCCTCAAATTCTCCTTTGGAAATTAGGCATAATGGCAGCTAACATATAGGCACCAAAATCTTCTATTAGACCATAATCTTTTTTTGATACCCAGCATTTCCTTGAGTAGACCACATGTCTAAAAAGTGGAGATTACAGAAGGATTACTTCTTTAGTTTCCCTTTGTTTAGAAGGGTCTCCAAAAATCTGGAGATCAGAGGCTTACCAAAAAAAAAAAAAAGAAAAAAAGTTAACTTGGACCACAATCCTGCAGTCAGGCTTTTGTGGCTACATAGATCCCCCTCTACAGATGCTGCTGTACAAACAAACAGTGGTTTGGCATGGTACAACTGTTAAAAGGTTTCATCATATTTTTTAAAGATAAAAAGTTCCTCTTTAATCAGACAAAGTGATTGAATATGGGTCCTCTTTAGGAGGAAATGGGAGACCTTGTTACCCAGAATATGGAGAAGGCTGAGGTACTCAATGATACTTTTGCCTCAGTCTTCACTGACAAGCGCTCCAGCCACACTGCCCAAGTCACAGCAGGCAAAGGCAGGGACTGAGAGAAAGAAGAACTGCCCAATGTAGGAGAAGATCAGGCTTGAGACCATCTAAGGTCCCTGAAGGTGCACAAGTCTGAGGGGTCTGATGAGATGAATCTGCAGGTCCTTCAGGTGCTGGTGGATGAAGTTGCTAAGCCATTGTCCATCGTATTTGAGAAGTTGTGGCTGTCCAGTAAAGTTGCCACTGACTGGAAAAGGGGAAATAAAATGCCCATTTTTAAAAGAGGAAAAAAGGAAGATCTGGGGAACTACAGGCCAGTCAGTCTCATCTCTGTGCCCAGCAAGATCATGGAGCAGATCCTCCTGGACACTAGACTAAGGCACATGGAATACAAGGAGGTGATTGGTGACAGCCAACATGGCTTCACTAAGGGCAAATCACATCTGACCTCAGGGGTTGGTGTTGATACCAGTACTGTTTAACATCTTTTGTTAGTGACATGGACAGTGGGACTGAGCACATCCTCAGCAAGTTTGCCAATGACACCAAGCTGTGTGGTATGGTGGACGTGCTGGAGGGAAGGGATGCCATCCAGAGGGACCTTGACAGGCAAAGAAATGTGCCCATGTGAACCTCATGAAGTTCAGCAAGACCAAGTGCAAGGTCCTGCACATGGGTTGGGGAAATCTCACGCACAAATACAGGCTGAGTGGAAAATGGATTGAGAGCAGCCCTGAGGAGAAGTACTTGAGGGTGTTGGTTGATGAGAAGCTCAACATGAGCCAGCAATGTGTACTTGCAGCCCAGAAAACCAACCCTATCCTGGGCTGCACCAAAAGGAGTGTGACCAGCAGGTCAAAGAAGGTGATTCTGCCCGTCTACTCTGCTCTTGTAACACCCCACCTGGAGTGCTGTGCTCAACCCTGGGTCCACAGCATAAGAAAGGCATGGATTTGTCGGAATAAGTCCAGAGGAGGGCCACGAAGATGATCAGGGAGCTGGAGCACCACTTCTGTGAAGGCAGACTGAGAGAGTTGGGGTCGTTCAGCTTGGAGAAGAGAAGGCTCCAGGGAGACCTTATAGAAAGCTGGAAAGGGACTTTTTAGAAGAACATGTAGTAGGAGAAGGGGTAATGGCTTTAAACCGAAATAATGTAGATTTGGAACTAGATGATCTTTAAGGTCCCTTCCAGTCCAAACCGTTCTATCATGCTATGATTCTATGTAACAAAATTGATCTTAGTGCCTTTGAAAATGATCAATACAAAGATCATACAGAAGTAATAAATGAAGATAGGTATAAAGAGCCTGAATTGTTGCCTAGTTCTTTAAAAAACAGAAGTCAGACAGACTGCCTATGGGGCATAGGCTGGGTTCCCATAGGAAAAAATTAGTGCCATTTCAACCAGATTAATTGCAGACTAATAACTAATTCTATTCATTTTGAATCTGATTGTCTCTTAAGCACCTCGCAATCCACCAGGTAGGAAAAATACCTTCTTACCTTGAATTTGGGGTTGGGGTTGTGCTTCTAAACTTTTCTTGCTCTGAAGGGTTTTTCATATGTGGAATTGGAGAGGACGAAGGACGCTTCAAGTGCTTTTTGCTGTTGAAGTGCTGCTTGCACATTTATGAGGGATTGAGGTCACTGTGGCTTGTGGCATCCTCGATGGGAGGAGAAGGTGTTGCGGTAGCAGGAGGGTTTCAGGGTGAAGATTGCTTTGACAAAGGAAAAGCATGGGCGGAATCCTGTCGAATCACTGCAGTTCTTTAGCACTTCTCCTAAAAAGGCAGTTTATTTTTAAAAACAATGCAAAATTTTTGTATTAATATTTTTTTATTAGAAGTTGGGTGACTGACAGTTTACAACAGTGGTGTGTTATAAAACAAGATCTGTGACTCTACATTATTCAATGCCTTTTACTAACCCGAAAGAAAATGAAACAAACAAAAAACAAAAAACAAAACAACAACAAAAAAAAGAGAAAATACAAAGAAAAGAGAAAAAAATAACCACAGAATGATCAGTTATCTTCAATCACTTGAAACTACAGTTTCGTGTGAGGAGTATCTGCTGTAGTACAGTTAATTTTAAAAATTATTTAGAATCAGTCATCACAGAAGGCCACATTGGAAGGGACCTTGAGGGACCATCTGGTCCAACCTTTCTCTGAAAAAGCACACTCCAGACAAGATGGCCCAGCACTCTGTGCAGCTAAATCTTGAAAGTGCCCAATGTTGGGGAATCCACCACTTCTCTGAGGAGATCATTTCAGTGGCTGATTTTTCTCAGTTTCTTGAAATTAGCAGTGAATGTTGTACCTGCTAGATGTATCCTCAAGTGCAATGACACTGAAAGGGGTCTTGAGGTTAGAGCTGGGGATGAGTTACCAGTACAGGGCTGCGGATAACAAACAGACTGTAACTACTGAGGGTGATTTCCACTAACCAGAACAATGAATGGAACTAATGAAGAGGTGTTACTTAGTATGCAGCATCAGTGATATTGTTACTGAAGTACTACATTCAGTTCTGGTGATGATGCTTTAAAAGCTGTTGATGGAGATGTATTACTAGAGAATTAAAAGAATGTTTAAATTCAGATTTATCACTCATATTATGAATTTTAAGTAGTTCTCTAGTTTAACAAGCAGAACACAAAGGGTGGCTCATTCTAAGCCTCCAAATGAATAAATATTTTCTGGCAATAAGCAGCTCTATAATATAGCAGAAGTAAAAATAATCTGTACATGGAAACTGAAAATAGATAAAAGATCAGTCTAGATGAAGGCACAGTACTTTCATATGTAGTCGTTGGGAAAATGTGTTCAGTGATATCGTAGTTGCTCCATGACTTTAAATTCAAGCCACTGCATTTCTCTAAGGCACATACGATAGCCCTAGAAGAAATGACGGACTTAATTCCTGAGTTATTGCATGATTTTTTTATAGCCTGTGTTATGAAAAGACCAGATGACTGCAGGAGTTCTTTCTGGCCTTTAAATCTACACCTCTGAGAAGAGGCTACTGAAAAAAAGAGCTCACTAAAATTGAAGCTGACACTGGAATCTAAACCCCATGAAATAAAGTGAATGAAATATTCGTCCACTGGAGAAGATGGGCATTCCCTTGTATTGTCTAATTTCATCCCACATGCGTAAGCTTTTAAATTATATTCCAAACACATAAAAAGACTGATTCGTGATGATTGTCAGAGCATAGCAGTATGTAATATTTTCATCTAATTAAATCAGTTTCTAGATGTGCCTTTATTACTTGTGTTCATTACAAAAAATATTGGATTCATACTTGTCAGAAAAAAACTATAACCAAAATGATCAGATGTTAGATGTGTTTCATTAAGTAGAATTAAATCATTTTGTGTTGAAAATTTCATAGGAAAATGAGCTGGGATATTTGAAGGTTTCATCACGAAGCCGTAGCTATCTGGTCAAACTTACACTTTTCAGATGGTTTTGCTATCATGATTTGTCTAGGGACAATAATTAGATGTTTTAGAGTTAAGTTGCTCATGTTCCATCCAAGCTGAAGTTAGATGCTGTGAATTAATAATAGAAGTTCTTATGTAAAAGCAGGCAGGTGCTTTTTTTTTGCTAATTTTTATATATGACTGAGCTACCTAAATACTTAAAACATTAAGTAAGCCTTATGAAGATGAGCTATAGCTCCTCTAGTAGCATCACAACTCCTGGTAGAAACCAGGAAAGAGATTCCAATTTTATGTTCATTAAAAATCACTGTGACAACTGAAGAAATCCCTTTATAGACTTTTTAGAATTCATTTACATGTAATTAATCAAAATGTTATTTGAGAAGACTTAAATTCATTTCAAGGAAACATACAAGTGTTATTTCCTGTTTTAAAAGTAAGTTTGAAGCATTGTATGAAATGCAAATTTTTTTGATAGCGACACAGGTTTCCAAAACTTCTTTGGTATGAACGAATGAAAAAACAAACAAACAAACAAAAAAACCCCACGAAAAAAAACAGTGGGATGTTTTTGTCAATGATCTTTTAGAGCTCTTGTTAATTAATAGCTATTTTCTCTTTTATGGAATACTTTTGACGTATTGAAGGACAGAACCAGATACACAGGACCATACTAAAGATCATCCTATTAGAATGACTGCACTTTAAAAGAACAATTAAAACTATTATTTGTTTCCTACAACAGGAGTTATGTTCTGTGCCACTTGTTCACTTTCCACAAGCCCACAATCCACAAGACTGAAAAATCTATTAAAAGTCACCTGTGAGCGAACCCACTAGCCTTTAATGTGCAAACATAGTCATCAGTCATTTCTCTGTCCCTTCTTTGTTTTGGTTTTACTCACCAACTAGGAGTGCAGCATGAGTGTTATTATACATTGGATTACCTGTTTCAGTGGCTGAGCCCCTTAAAGTTATTATTGATATGGGAAAGCCATGCAATGCAAAACCTTTTGCAGTTTTGCAGCTCTGCACATTCGAAGTAGTGTGTCCATCCCAGCTTCATTATTTGCATGATAATCCAAGAAATTTTCTTAAAGCGTAATTAATTTTATGGTTGGATATAGAATTAGTCTTTTATTGTTCTATAGATGCAGTGCACATATCTCTTTATAAGCAAGGCAGGCTTCACTGTCATGAACAGTTTACAAGTCTGAATCATAAAGGTGTAATATAAACAATGCGAGTCAAGAAAGTGGAACTAAAGCTTGTTGGAAAGAATATAATTTCACATTCCCTTTACTGTGTCAAAAGCTTTAGTGTGTCAAAATCTTTAGCATGTCAAAACAAGGATCTACCTAGCAATGGCCAGTTGGCTGTTCAGGGAAGAATATAAGTAGTCTTAGACTCTTTTAGATCAAGTTTTAGCAGTACTTCCCATTGCTTTCCAATAATCCGATGGTGCACAATCAGGTACTTCATGAGCCAGGGTTATTGCCTTTACATTAAGTCATTTGATGGATTTCCATTTCCATCAGTAGTTCCTTTTTTGGCCCTATGCATACGTCATTCACAGCTTTCAGATGATAGAAAGTTAAAATCATTAAAATAGGTTTTAAAAGGGCTAATGAACATCCGTTAGTGTAAATGAAGGAGAGGAATCTCCCAAACGTAGAAGGAAGAATTTGGGAAAAAATATATTAACAGTGGTTTGTATGTGTGGCCCTTCTGTTTTTACACAACACTAATGAGCTTTCAAAATAAACTAAACATATAAATATGAAAATTCAAAATAACTGTCTTATCATACCTTTACTGAAATGTGGCTATTCCAGCAGCCCATGTCATCAGTACAAAAGGACTGGCAGGAGCTCAGCTGGCTTAACACATCGAGCTGCAACCAAGTGTATTTTCAGTTACCAAAGTGTGAAGTCTTGTATTTCTCTACGATACAAGACTTGATGCCTTTAAACGAAAACATGTGATGTAGTTTTCCTAACCAAGCTGGGCCAGGACTGGGATTGTATTTCACACCTGAAATATGACGTCCCCCACATCGGCGTCCTGTTGCCGCTTTCTGCATCTGACAGGTGTTTTATCAAAACAGAGGACCAGCCACAGTGGCTGAGCGTAGAGGTCCGTATGGCCCGGAATTTGTCTCTGACAGTTGCCAGTAATGGATGATTATAAGAATGGGGCAAATAGTGATCAGTCAGTACCTTGTTTAGGTTTTAGCGTACCACAGAAAACAGCAGTGCTGCAGATGAACGTGCTGCATTTTGACATACTTTAAAGCTAGCGCTTTCTGATATTAGAAACCCACAGGTATCACTTCAGCTGTTTTCTTGAGCAGGAGGAATGCTGACAGCAGCTGTACGATGAAATCTGATATAAACATTGTGTATTTGTTGATGTGCTAGCTGCTGGTATTTAGGGACTCCTCATTTATATTTATTTTTCATTCAAACTGCTTTTGTAAGTGGGCTAGGCTGTACAGAGAGTAATTTTTCCCCCACAGCTTCTGGTGATAAACACCAGCTGTCAACAGTGAATGCAGTGACATGAGAAGCACACAATGATTTTCAAGACAAGGTCAAATGACAGGTAGTTAAATAATGTAGAAAGGATAATCTTCTGAACAAGCAAAAATCTGGGGTTGGTACAACGTTTTTCACAAAATTTACAATCAGCAGATGGCAATGCAGAGGTCAAGCTCTCAGACAGAATATATCATGTTCCTGAATAAATAATTTGTGTATAAATGATATCTATGAAAACTGATTTTTGCTATTGAGATACCTACCTGACCTTGTGGTGTTCCTGTTAACACTCTTTAAATTGTTGTCTGAATTGCATTATGAGGTAGTACTTGAAATCATATGTTGCTATTACAGTCACATTTTTGTTGTTATACAAATAAATTTAAAGCTCTAATTATTTTGAAAGCATGAAGGATGGGTTTTCTGTATTTCATAGGCTGCCGTGTATCCTTAAAGGTGTCTTACAGTAGGAACTTGACAGAAATCCTACTCTTCAGAATTTAAGATAAACTTAGCTGGTACTGGGATTTTGTCTAGTTGGTCTAGCGCCTTTCCTTGCATAATTTTTTTCACTTACATCTGGCTTCCTGTGTTTCATAGTGTCTCTTGAGAGATGTTCTTTTACATTGTCAAAAAGCCTACATTTAACTGGCATCAAATTACTACTACCTCCAGAGTTTAATTTCAATTCTACCTTAAGTAGGAGGTGCTTTAGATTTCTTTACATTAAAGGCATCACATACATTTATGCAAAAGTTTAGCTGAACTCGTTAAATATCTTACTACCCTCTTAGAACAAAAACAAATAAATGTTTTTCTAAAGTGGACCTCTCATGTATGTTGAAAAAAATGCAGTAAAGTGATAATCTGAAATCAGTATGTAACCATAGAACCTACAGTGAGCTGTCACAGACATAATAACACTAGTGGAAGATTTTTTAATGGAAATGTCAAATACAATTGTATTAATAGGAAGTTAGCTCCCTATGACAATGTAAGTAGTATTTCATTGTCAGTTGGGAGCTTAAAAGATTCCTTTCCTTTTATATATTATATTTTAATAAAGGAAATTAAAATATCAATCAAAATCTATGCTAAAATCACGTTAAAGGTTTTAAGGGATTAGGCACTGTAGGAAAATTCACAGATAAGTCTGCCACAGTATCCAGAGATTAAAAGCAGTGAAACAACCCCCAGGAACTGCTTGCCTTCCATGAATTGTCAGTTGATGATGAGCTGATAGCAAAGTGAAATATTTCTTCCCAGTCAGCTGAAGGTGTGATATTGACTTTTGAAGGTGCAAAGATAACTTGATTAGGCTGAATTTATTCTGAATTTGCTTTCTAGTTTTAAAGAGACAATATCACTTTGTGTTAATGGAATGGAAGTAAGTAGAACCTCACACATTATATTGTTTTCAACACCCAGGACATTCTCCAAAAGTAAGGAAGCATTTAGGAATTAGTGCAAATACACTGATTTTAAAGATCACAAAATCTTATTTGACCAGCGTGACAGAGAAGACAGTTTTGAGGATGGCATTTGCAGCTACCCTACTTACTGTTCTGAAAACAATCTTGCGACCTTGGTTTTGAAAAGGAAGTTATTGCAGAACATGAAGAAGTGGGGGAAATTTTCTCAGTAACCAAAAAATAAAGGATGCTGAATTCTTTCTATCTGCAGTCACGTTGTGCTAGTCACATTCCTTCACTGAGCTAAAAAAGTGTAAATAAACTGTAGGGTTCATGTCCAGCGAAACAAGAAAAGATGTTATTGACAGCTTGAAGATTATAAAAATTACTGGCTATGAAAGTCAAGTGCTTATGTAACTCAAAGGAAACCTATTACTAAAATGTGATGATACTCCAGTTCTACAAAACTTTTTTACAATAACACTGTCAGTAGCTACAACATTCAAATACTATTAATTATTATTATTTTCCTTTTTGTAGCATTAAAATAAGAAGAACAAGATCCATCTCACTGAAGTAATAAGGATGAATTATATTATAATATTACATACACCAAGAGAAGCATAGAGTATATCATCATGTTCTAATATTGCTGTTTCTGGCGTTTGAAGATGACCTCCGATGGTTTAGCATATGATATTTTTATGAGCACTTCTAGCTGGAAGCAGAGAAAATTTTTTAATATGTGTCTCTCTCTGGCTTAGCTGAGAAGGTTTGGGACACAAACGCAATTGAGAAGTGAACAAGGTATTGAACAAAGTAGTTCACATTGTGTATTCTGTATCTTGACAGTTTTTAATGACCGCATTTCATCCACTATTACACAAAATATGTGCAGACCACGTGTTAAGCTCTAATAGAAGGAATTTTTATTTTTTTTTTCTTCCTGAATCCTGTGTCTTCATCTCTATTGTCCAGCAGAATTTAGCAATGATTGTTGAAACAAAAGACTGGAGATCAGAGTGCAGCTGTAGCTACATCAGAAGTGAAATTCACAATGAATTCAATTACTGTGTATTCCCCCCCCGCCCCTTTACACATTTTCGTGAATCTGGTGCTTCTGAGACCGTAAGTGATAGTCTTAGTGAAGCTTCCTATTTAACTGCAAAATAAAAACACATAGAAGCAACAATACGTGACACATAATGATTGAAAATGTCTTTAAGTAATGGAAGCAGAAATGTCTCTTCATTGCAGTACCTCCTAAGAGCAGTGGGAGAAAGCAGTGAAAGGAATGTTTAACACAACAGCACATCCTGCTTCGTGTTGCTGAGTATAATTAGAGTCTGATGTAATGCATGCTTTTAGGAGTTGTTAGCTTCTGTAAACCTTTCTTGTGTAGAAAAGTGACTATGGGGATACTTAACAGCAATTTTTCAGATTATGTTTTATATGAGAAACATTTTAGCATCAGATTGTCATAGACGTTTAATCAAGGAAGTCAGTGGGGAAAGATCAAGAAAAGATTTTGATCTGAGATGTCAGGGAACTCTTCCAATCCCACTGCCTTGAAAATAAACACTAAATATTGTTGAAGCCTTTCTGTTGCTCCAAAGCAGATTCTCTAATGCTGCCAATAGTGTCAACTGTAGTGCAGGTGGGGTGCCTCTACAGGGAACCGTGGTTGTCTTGTCACCCAACTTATCTTTCATTTGTTCCACCAGAATTATGCCTTGTCTGATAGTAATTTTAAATTATCCGACACCACATTTTTATAATATTTTCTCATCATAATTTTTATCCGTATGCAATATAATTTGTATTTTTAACTGACTTACCTTCTAATTAGTTGTAATCTTATGTAAAAATAGTAATGTATATGCTTTATACAAAAGTACTCCAGAGGTGTCAGTCTTTCTCTATCGACTGAGAACAGAGCCTACGTGATCAGTTTTGGGTGACCACCACCAGTTGTAGAACGTGTATAGTTAGCAAAGGCTAATCCAAACCTATGATGTTAATCTATGTGCAAGAATATGTCTCTTTTGAAACTTGGATCTCATATAGAAATGAAGTTTTGAGAGGAGTGATTAATATCGGTATAAACATACCCATATATGAGATCTTTAGTTAATGTACTATGAGAATATTTTACAACTTTGGTTTTAATGGTAATTTAAGTATAGAGAAGATTTATCCACTACCATTGATGATAATAATTTATGATAATGTTCATATTTGAGTTTCACTAAGATTCTTTTAGGGTATTTTTTCTAGGGATTTTTTTTTTTGCTTTCATGAAGCTACACATTTATTTTGATCATAATGGTTCAGTATCGTGCCATATACTGAAGAAGTAGCCTTCTACTAATGTTTAATCATTCTGAGGTTTTACATCCTGAAAATAAAGATGAGTACAAGAAAAATATTTTTCTATTGCATGATGACTTTAACAGCTGTGTGGCTTCCTGGATGTTTAAAGAACAAAAAAATGTAAGTTCCAACCTGCTACACACAAGACGAATGTACAAAGAGCTAGGTAGTATCCTATTTCGGAAACAGAAGATGACAAACAGCTGTGAAATCAGACTGATTTACAAGGCTAAGGGTAACCAAAATAAAAATAGTAGTTTCAAATCAGAAATGTCACATGAATCATGAGTAGGGAGGCAAAATTGATCCATATATAGATGTGCTTATTGGAAAAAAAAATACTTTGCAAAACAGAATTAAAAGAGGAAAATATGTGTATATTTTATTTTGTTTTTTCTTGTTATTATCACATGTTCAAATGGAAATTAACATAAATTAACTCAAAAAGTGAAAGAATATCAGTAAAAAAACACACACAAAAAAGAACAAACACTAGAATCAAACAGTTTGGAAACAAAATCACAACACTCTTCTGTAATCCAGCAATGCAGCAAAGGTGAGTGAACTCAGTGGCGTCATACTGAAGTTTCGGGCAAATCTCACTTCAAACTAGAATACAGTGAACTATATGCTGGAGATTATGCCATTGACCCTCAGAGAAGTGTTCATTTCTTCCAGCATTTTCAGAATATGGCTCATGTATGCTCAGTTTATGCTGATTTAAAGGGCAAGGTTTTTCAGGAATAGCAGTCCTGCCACAGTGATGATTCAGCTGTCAGAAATGTTTGCCTTGCGTGGTGGAAGGGATGTGGTCAAGGCATAGAAAAGCAGTGATTAGGATCACACTTTCTGTATTTTCCACAGAAAGACAAACTGTACAGTCAAGCTTCAATTTCCATCTTTGTGTTCTTCTAAGTCAAAATCTTGAAGAAAATGTTGCTAGTATTTTAATTTATCTTTCAGTCTAGGATTGCTATCTGGGATATAAGAGATAGCACAGGAGGAGATGTACATAATTCATGCTGGATGTGATTCTGTATTTCAAGAAAGTCTGTAAGGAGGCACAAAAGGATGCAAGAAGGAAGTCTCAACTCATTTCACACACAAAGCTCTGTCTTTGCATTTCTTCTTCAGAATAAAAAAGTTTTTATCTGCTCATCTACCTTTAGCACTAAGCAGTGGTTAAACATGCTAAAAGTACATAACATATGCATGAGCTCACCTCTGGCTGAATACATTCTGTTCGGCAAGCTGCCTTCACAGGCTTTGCAGTTACATTTTTTTCTATTATTTAAGTGTTTGTGGTTGTGCATGGAGAACATCTATACACAAAGGCATCCTTGTAAAACTGATAGTGCTCTCTTCTATTTTTATTCCTTTAAAACACTCTAAATATAAATATGTAAAAAATAGAAGTAAAAAGGCACAAGGAGAAGAGAATGCAAGTTAAAAATACTTCAGCAGTAAACAATATATTCAGTCAGCAAAGTGGAAGTTATACTTCATGTCATACATCACTTTGAATCTTTGGAGAATACTCAGATATCGTTGTGATGGGCATTAGTGTAAGAATACAAATATAATTGCTGTTAAAATGCATCAGTGTGGGCAAGACTCCATTCCACTTACGTAAGGAACTATGGAATAACCTATGGGCAGTTTCTGTCAGGATAAGGAGGTAAAAGAGGAGAAAACCCTGTTTCTGTCAGTCAGGGTTGTAGTTGTTCTAGGGAACTGGGCAAAGATGCACATTTTGTTCTCATTGCCGTTTGTAAATACGTAATTACACATTCTTTATATTGCAGTTGCTGGTGATGTCCAAGTAATTAAACAGTGCAAGTATCTGAGAAAATCAGAGCATCCAAGGGCATATTGGTTAAACAGTTGGAAGAAGCTTTTAGGGCACAGATATAGGATGTGGTACAGGTAAAATGTATCATCAAAGCACATAACCATATGCGATGAATCCAAAACAAAGTAATTAGCATCACATATGTAAATCATAGCTTTCTTCATGTGATTTTTCTATGTTCATGTGGATTACACGCAATTAATGAAAGCCATATATTTTACATCTTGGTTTGAAATAATGTATTAGTCTGAAATTGAGTCACTGCACCTGGTGCATTTATACTTCACAAAGCAGCATTTACAGGAAAAACTACAAACTTTATCTAGGGCACTGTCAGGAAGTGATGAATGGGGTCAGTGGTGGTGTAACCCCATTCTTTTCCCATGGGTGCTATTGGCTCCCTTGGAAATATTTGCTGGCTGGTTTCAGAATATGCAGGGTTTTCTACTGGATATCTGTGGAGTCACAGCTTTTACGTGGCTTCTGAAATGCTCTCTTGTCAATCAGGAGGGAATAACGTATGCAGTGGAGTACTGTTTTCAACAAGCTATGTAGCACTATATGTCATTAATAAAGGTTGAGTAGAGTTGTTTGTTGATGTATGAACATGTACAGATTCACAGTCTCACCTATCAATTTTAAAAACTAACATTTGCCTTGCAGTAAATCAGAAAGCCAAGACCTGAATAATTTTTAAGCAGTCTGCTATACTAACTTCTCATGACTTTTTGAAATACCTATTTTATGCTGGAATTAATGGAGATATGGTAAAAATTACATGAAGTAACTGATACAGCAGGTTTGCTGTAACGTTACCCAATGTACATTTTTCTCAGCTGTGAAAAGTAGCAATCAACTGTCCTCTTTTCTGTTTGATTTCTGAGTTCCCTTTTGATACCAAATGCCTATATTTATGCAATGGTATAAATGGACTACAGAGCAATGTCAAATTGAAGTTTAGTTTACAATTTGCCAATAGTCAGATCAGAGTTTAAAGGAACTACTAAGTGAGACTTTAGGACCTTAGGACCTTTGATGCAATGGTCTTTTGTTGTGCTGATTTAAAACCCATGTAATTATCTCAGTGAAATGTGCATCTATCTCCAGAACAGGCAAGAATAAAGGATTGACAAATCCTATGCTGGACTAGTGTATTTCATATTCATACAGATTACTCCCACATAATGTCTTCAAAAGGCATCACTAGTATACATAAATATAAGGAAAATATTTGATGTAGATCTATGTTTGCATACAGCAAACAAATATAAATTCTTGTGATACTCAAATTTATATTTACATTATATTTATTACATATATTTATATTTATATATTTATATTACATATATTTATATTTACCAATGAATATCAATGCTCACTAACTATGTTCTGCTGCTAGGAATGTTTTTATCACTGCCAAAACCATAGCTTTACAAGAAGAAAACAAGTCAGATGATAAAAAATTAGTGCATTCATTATAGTGGCCTTTTTTTCTACCTACTGGAGAAATCCAGTACCTGTTAATAGTACTTAGACAAAGAGGAAGAGGTAGAGAAAATGTAATTTCACTGCACTATCCATTAGCAGCCATTTAAAATTCATCAGCAGAAAGATGATGCTATCTTTGATTACCTCCATGCCTATGAAGGAAGAATAAGAAGTTTACAGTGACGTCAGTATCTCTGATTATATGGTCTTAATCTAGTTTGAAAAAAAGGTGCTGCACTTACCTTCTTCATTCCCATTAAGAAAAAAAATACCCAACAATACAAACAAAACACAATGAAACAAAATATGGAAGTCAAAAGTGATAACAAGACTGTCTTTAACAAACTGGTAAAAGGCAAAAGTAGATCAGTGTAAAATTATATCAGAAAGCACATAGCATTTTAGCTCCCACCTTTTTTTTTTTTAATTTTTGCCTTGTAGAAAAGAATAAGCAGTAAGAAAGAGGAGAAAGAATGTAGAATCCTGGGCTAAGTACTGTGTTTCTGAGGCCCTTCTGGCTTACTCTGCCCATTAATGACAAACACTCTCTATCCGGATCAGAGCTGATCTTCAGCAGCTTACCGCATCTCACACTCTGCTGGTCTCACACTCCGCAAGGCGTGAGGCGAAGTGCGATCACGGAGTTATCAGTATCAGCAGATTTAGACATCAAGTGCAAGTAGTATACTGAAGTCTGTTACTTTCCTTGGCAGAGTAACAAGAGGTAGCAGCGTCCTTTAGTGATGCTCAAAACCACGTCTTCCCACCCACCTCTAGTAAATTCTGCTCTGCTAAGAAGGACATATTCAAAATCATTAACAGAATTTTTTCTCAACTCTCCTTCCGTCAGTCTTATTTTCTTTTGTGAAAATGTAATAATTTTTACAGGAAGTTCTTCTGTCTTGGCAATGTCAAGTCACTTTTTATTGTTTCCCTCCAAAATGGCATAGTGCTTTGCTTCATCATCCAGTCTCTTCAAAATTCTGTCTTAGGGAAGCAATTCCATTCTGTTTCAGCCTCCTCACTTTTTACTCGGTTCTGAGGACACTCAGTAATGCTAAATATTGACGGAAAATAAATTTCCTTTTCCCTCCATCAAAAAAAAGTTTATGTTCTCAGCTCATGTGCTTCTTAAAGAGTGTGCCCACATATTTATGCTGTCTCTGTATAGGCATGTGCGTATATGCAGTGTACAGTTAGATAGAAAGCACAGAACTAAAAGATATTGTTCAAACAAGTCAGTGCTGAAGATTAATGAAGAAGCAAACGTTCATGTTGATTTTTACTTCAATTTTTTATTGCAGATGTGGCCTGATAATTTGAAATCCCACTTACCATTTATTTCTTCTATTTTAACTTTCTCTTTTGAACGCGTCTCTCTCTTTCTTCCTGTACTCAGCCCTTTTTTACCAATAGTCCCCTGAGTCAGAAACAACCAACATGACCTTGAACACAGATCAACGCAGATGTAGTAAATTTACATAGTATCATGCAGTTTTCCTTGAAAATATATCACCTAGTGGAAAATGGGGACATGCAAATGCCTAGACAACATAAAATGAAGGATAGCTTTGACCAAAGGCTTTTGACACATTAAACTGTTCTTTATGAGAAATTACAAATGTGTGCAACTTTTTTTCCCCTCTGAAGCTCTGAAATTAAAGGCAATGGGGTTGCTATACTGAAAAAGTGCTGCTGAAAAAGTGGTGCTGAATGAGACTTATTCACCCAAGAAGGAACCACAGTATTTTGCTCATCTATGTGCTATTTGGCCTTGTGAATTTAAATATTGAGTGACTTAAAGCAGTCCATTCTTACAGTTCCCGCCCTTTGCTCTTAGTCAAACATACACATACGCCAGCATCTAAAGTTTTTTTTACATTTATTTTCATGTTCTCTTTAATGAGATGCAACTGTGAGCCTAGATTTTTTTCATGCTGACCAAGAACAGCACCAGCAGGCTAACAGTATGAAGTGTGATGATGCATATCAGCTGGGTGGCAACAGTCCTTGCAAAACAAGTTGGGAAAAACCCTGCCTATTTTGTGTGTGTTAACCCTACTAACAGTATTTGCCTTATAGAGTAGTCAGTAGCAGGAATCTTTCTGATGGCAGAGAAATAGGGAGAAAGCAAATCTTTTGTGGCTACACATGGTATCCCAGAAGTACCTCTGAAATCCACTTATGTTTTGAAGGTTCGGACTGGTCAAGCTAGCTGAAGTCCACCTGCTGTTGATTATTATTATTATTATTATTATTAGCAAGTGTTGGGCAATGGAGATTGCCTGTGTGCTCTGATCCCCATAGTTCATCCGATCTTTGGAGAGAAGAAGAAAGCCTGAAGAAAAACCTGGAAAATCTCACAGGTGGATAAACAGGGTTAGCTGCAGCTGATTCAATTAAATGAGGAATCCTAGTATTGACACGATGCAGTTGTGTCTTACATCAGTGCAATGAATCAGCCAGTTGAAAGTATAGTTTCCAGAAGATAACAAAAATCAAGTGTCTAGACTATTTTTTTAATTCATGTGCTTTGACTATAATTACAAGGAAACGGGAATAGGCAATTATTGAGTAACTGAACTGCTTGCATGCAAAATGACAGACTTAATCACTGACCTTTGTTTTGGACAACTGTCATTTACCCCTCTGTGGGCTGACTGGAGTCTATCATTTTGCAAAATGGAAACTGTTCTTTACACTTCAAGCGTTAAAAAGTGAAAAGTTAATATCTTAATGCTACAGGTCAGTGGATGCTGTCAAGATTTGTAAAAGCCAGTACTAGTTACAGATGTCTTGCTTCTATATTCGTATTGATCTTTGCTAATGTTTTGTGCTATATACCTGAAATACTAGGCAGCCAAGCATAGTAGAGAGCTCAGACTTTTGGATGACTGAGTTACATTTGCCTAGCAAGCACATTGAGCTCTAGCATGGTATTCCTGCAGGATGCAAGGAATATAAAAAGTAATGTCCCTCTTGAAATAGAGTGGTACAGATGTTTCTGTGTTATAGTTACCTTCAAACACCAAATGCCAAACTCCTTTGATATCAAGAAAAGACACTTTGAAAATTTAAATATAACCTCCTCATGGAATACACTAGATTACTAAATGTTTCCTTAAACTTTTACGGTGCTTGTTATTGAAATTATACAAGAGAATTGCATACTGATGGAAGTAACATGACAAGACTGGGGAATATTAGCATACACACATGAACAAATCATCTCATATTCCAACATATTTGACTATGATATGGCACTGGGCTGGGCTATTTCTGAAGTAGATTGACATGGTACAGAAATGTTGTATTTTTTGAAAGTATCCTCCAAAGTTATGTTTACCATTGGGAAACAGATGGGAACTGGACAAATGCATTTAAATTTTTTTTGTAGGCTAACATTGAAAGGCTGCTTAGTTGAAACAGTGAATCAGTTGGTGCTGACTAATCATGTACGGCCTATATATCTGGCATATGTTTATTTTAAACATGTAATCCTTTCTTATTTTATAATCTGGTACTTTAAAATGTTTTATTCTGGTGACTGTATTGGATTAGTCTTTATTCTTTAAGGATCTGATCCAATGCCCATTGAAGGGTAGAATCAGGTACAGAACACTGGGTAACTCCCCCAGGGCTCAATTTGTGTGAGTAGCATCTGAAAAAAATGAACCTGGATTTATGTTCAGTATTTTGCAGGGAAAAAGAAAGATAAGTGCTTGAAAATTTAAAAATGATGAAAAGGAAGATTTAATTTGTCTCTTAGTTGAACTCTGTTACAGAAGGAACTTAAAACAAAGATCCCTACCAATTTAAAGATTTCTTAACTTCATAGAGCTATTAGAAATTGCTACTCTAGCAGTTTCATGAATTTTTCATGTTAATTAATCCCTGTGATAGGGTCCTTTTCTGATGAGCTTTACCCATCTTCGCACAACTATTACTCTTTACATAACTATTTTTCTAGTTTATTTATATGCCATCTGTTCTTTTTATTATGGTCACAGGCTTCTGAGGAGCTGAACTCCCGTGGTAAACTAAACTGTCATAGAGGCAATATAGTTTTACGTCTGTCTTTTCTTTTTTCTTCCTGTCTAATGCAACTGTGCCCCCAGCATAAGGATTCTGCACACTTGAGTAGAGAAACCTTTAAAATAGATTGCACTGGCCAGAGTTGTTGGAGTTTTTTTGACTTAAGAGTGGTCATTTAGACAAAAATTATCCTTAGGAAAGGTGTAAAGACAGAGCCCATAGGTTTCTTATTGCAGGGAATGATTGTATGAATATCTCTGAGCTTCATTGCTCCCAGTAACAGAGGAGTGTAGGAGGAAGATCAATTCCAGCAGCTTTATTCATTGGTTTCTGACAGTGAATCATATGTTCCCTCACAAGCTGGTTGGAAACATAAGTAATCCCGCACTGATGTCTTCTTAAAGCTGTAAAATGAAAACCAAATGGGAAGTTGGACAACTTGCAGTCAAAGTCACTCTGAGACCCTTCTTCATCAGGTTTATGGCCATAACAACATTCCTCAGACCCAGAGCATGATGAGTAGTATAGTAGTGAGAAATGACAGGTATGGCCCATCCTGTATCTCCCTTTCCTGGGGAAGAGCCTTACAGGCAGGCAAATATTGCTAAATCAAAGAGGACCACTTCTTGTCCCTGAAAGCAAGCGACGTGGACTGCCTCACAGCTACACTGCCTATGACTTCACTACCTCCCACTCATTACTCGCTTGAAAAAATCTGTTTGGAACAGTTCAGAATGGAATCAGAAAGTAGACTAATGACAAGATAATCTGGTGTCTGATCATATGACTTGCTTGACCCTTTATTTATGCCCTTAAACCTAGCCTCAGAGGGCCACTGGTGTCCACATCGGTAGCCGCAGCTAGTTCACCTTTACAGGCCTACCCAAAACATCCTCTTCCTTCCAGATAGTCTCTTTACCAGTCACATCATTCCCCAGTGCACATCCCTACCTCAAGTACTTGGACGTCTTTCAACAGATGAAGTTGTTTTGTTTCTACCACAATGGCTTGATTCCACACCAACTGCAACTTCAGATTGTAAGGCTCCATAGTATGTATTTGACTGTGTGTGTTTTCTATACATACATGTGTTTGTGTGCATTTCCACATTTTGTGGCTATGATGTCTTAAGGACCAATAATATAGACCTCTTTAAAAAACCTAGAAGACACTTAATTGGATTAGAAAAACTAGCTGGATTTGGTAACCTATTAAGCCTTTCCCATCTCTAAGATTGTAGTTACAGGTCCTGGTAAATAGTGTTTGTTTTCAGCACACTCTTACATGTTAAAACAATCCATAGAGCAGACAGTATAAATTCTTCTTTTATTGACCAATTTGCAGATATTAGCTCTTAATTTTCCAAAGTTGTGCTTAGATAAGACATAATATGTTGGAATGAAAATATAGAGACCACTCAATGAAAGAAGTGAACCAGTGAAGCAGACCTGCTAATTTTGTTTAAGAGAAGGAGAAAAATCTGATTATCAAAAGGCAAAGTGAAATATTCGCCATTTCCTGCAGCTACAAGTTTATGTTCTCCTTTTTTGAGAACACGGACCTGTATGAGCACCCTGCTTTTCTTCAGAAAAGTTTCTCAATAATCAAAGACAAAAATATTACAAGAAAGGGTCAGGGCAGAATCAAGTGTTTCCATCTGGAAGAAATCTCGTTATGTACGTCTGTCTGCGAAAGGACTTTCTATAATTTCAGTAGCAGAACTAACCTTATTTAATTATAATACCCGCAGCTACATGCACATGTAAAGAAAAATTCTCTCCTCTCCTACATCTGTTTCTTTGCCAGAGCAGATGAACTCTTAAACTTTAAACACCGACATGCCCCTTTACTCTTTTGTGTTGCTAACATGTACTTATCATAGCAATGAATGTACTGTGCTTGCAACAGCAAGTGCTCTAGGAAATTTTCTTGCAGGTATTATAGGGTCTCTGTTCCTGATGTCTCCTTTGTAAGCTGAGACACAAAAGTTCTGGTGCAATTGATTAATCTGCAAAGCCTAGGGCCTCTCTTACATACAGCTTTGTAGCCCCGAATGTTGCAAAAAGCTGCCAGATCTGGCCAAGGTAGACCTTTTTGGGGAAATCACAGCTGTGCACTCAGAAAACTGGCCAGCACTCTTCCTGCCTGTAGGGTAGTGGTGACATGTAGAGCACTTTATATGACCAAAGACAGCCAAGTTTTAGTCTTCATCTAAAGAGTCTTCAGTTTCATGAGGATTTCTGCAACTCGAAGGTTTAGGGAACACTATATTTCTTTTATGGTTACTGTAGTCAGTTAGTGTTGGCCAGTAAATCAAGAAATCTCCAACACTTCTTTCTTATTCCCACCTGTTTTATTTTCCAGCACTGAGCTCATGTACCAGTAAAACCTCTTGCCCACCAAATCTGAACAATTAAATCATTTGCCTTTTGTTTGTTTGTTTGTTTTTTTCTGAGAGAACCCAATGAAAATATACTGAATATTTTTAGACACACATAATAATAAGTATATGTAGAAATTAATTACATAATCTATCTGAATAACACACTAGCAGATTAAAACATAATTATGAAGTAAAATATTATTTTTGGTATATAGGTTGAGTTTTAATTGCTAGACTAATCACAGAAAGACAAAAGACCTTTGAAATTATTTGACTGAACAATTTATCAAATGTTTAGTTTGTATTTTTTCCTCTCCTCTCCCTGTTCCTTTGCAAGTAATACCAGTCTTCCCATAGTCACGTAATAAAAGCTTTTTATTTAGTCATTTAGAAGTTTAACTTCTTGGATAAGACCAATGAACCATTGCATTAATATGCTAATTGGTATTTTAAGGGGTCTGGAAATGACTGAAGTCTTAAAATATTTATTGCTGTTTTGCTTTCAGCCAATGTAGAAAATGAGCACACAGTCTCTGTTTAAAGATTTGTTTGTGAAAGCATTCTAAAATTGAAAGAATTTTTAATAGTATTAAGGAAAATATTTCTGATTTAGATATTTCAGCGCCTTGAATATTTTTGACTGAAATAAGACATTCCCTGTTGGGTAAAATTTCACTCTTTTTGGGCATTTTTTGCTAATTAAGGCAGCTGAAATGTGAGACAGTGTCATTCAGCAGCTCAGACTTTTTCTCAGACTATGAAAAATAATACAGAATCTTAAGGAATGACAAGATTTATTCTAATAACAGACTTTTCCATCAGTCCAGGAATGAAGGTTTATGGGGGCTCTTCTACAACTCATGAACATCGTAGAGTATCAACATGAAATATCATACAGAAAGCTTTATAATTAAATTACAGAGATAAGTTTGAACATAAAGTATTTTACAGCTGTGGGAAAAGTAGCTGCCTTATGAAAATCAGGATTAAATTGAATTTTGAATTTCTTAAAAAAGTGAAAATCAGATTTTATTTTCTGATATATTTTCAATAACTTAATGTTATGCGCTCTAACACAGGAAATAAGTATTTAAAATAGGCACTGCATAATTCATTTTTATTAAAAGGTACAGTATAAGGTCCACTAATCTGGTTATGTAAAACCATCCCTACAGAACTGTGTGCTTTCTGAACCTGTTTGAAATAGTATACATAACACACAAGGAGCATACTGCAGCTCTTTGTGAAGGTGGTTTGCAGGAGGAGGTGTCTTTTGGTTTTGGAGGGATAAACAGGTGTGGCGCTTTTCACATTACAAAGAGAGAAATACAAGAGACAGATGTTGACTATGATAAGGAGATGATGATGTATATATGATTAATGTATCACTAAGTATGTTTTGGGACATTTCTCTATGACCTCTTTATTCAGATTAAAAGCATGTGCTCTAAATAACAGTAGGCTTTTAATTTAATCAGCATTTGCCTTTATACTGCCAAGACTCAAATAGAAATGTCATGGACATTTAGGTTGATGAGACCTTGCAGCTACTATATCATTCTTCTTAAGGACAGTAGATGACTGCATATTTGACCTTTCCTGTTATATTCAGTTACGCTGTTGATTGAAAAATTAGAGGAGCTGTAACTGTTGTCAAATCCTATTTTGTAAATATTCACTTCATTGTTATTCTTGAGTGCTATCATTTGTTGTTCATAAGGGATCATAGCCCACCCTGCTTTCATGAGACTAAATTTAAATACATATGAAACATATTGTTTAATGTAAATGCTGCATATCAATTCTGAATGAAGCATATTATAAGTTTGATATCACAATACCAGATTGTTCATAAACCCAGCAGAAATTCCATGCCTTGGAAATTAAATTCCATGCCTGCAAATTAAAGCCTTGAATTTTATTGAAACACAACAAAAAAAGAAATCCAAAGTAAACGTTTTCCATCAGACTTCACCTTACCTCAAAATACATATAAGAGCATGTTATATATGACTACATTTGGGGATTTTTTTTTCTTATGCAAGGATCATTCAAAATCTGTCTTGATAAACAGGAAAAGTCCAGTCAACCTTGTTATGTGTTCTCTGAGTTTTATCATGTGATATTGATACATAAGGCAAGCAAGAAAATTGCTTTTTACAGGCAAAATATACTGATAAAGCTCTGGTGCTCTAGTGGAAGACAGCTATGCATGCACCTCCATGGCAATGTGTCCTGTTTAAAAAAAGACAAACATGAAAAACAGCTTCTGCAGTCTTGGAATGCATCACTACCCTGGGCTGGATGGAGATGTCTAAAGGTAAATGCAAATATTTGAATTAAGTGTCTAAGTTATCTCATAGTTAATCAAAATCTAAAGTCAATTCAGTGGCCTAACCACCAGATTCAATGCCACATGGTCTGCCCTCTGATACACATTCTCTACACCAGACATCTTTCTGTGATGTTTTTATAGATCTTGCATCATATCTACTAGTCCTGTGGCACTATTCTGGGTATGGCAGGACTTCTCAAATGGCATTGGAAGCCTGTGTGCTGCCTTTGTAATCAAGAAAGCGACTCATCTACTTGATAGTAGGAGAAATGGTCCATGGAAATACTTCTGAAATACTTCTGAAATCTGTGGAAAGAGACGGATAACATACGTGACAAACCTACACATGGGCCTACAGCCTGGACAGATAATATTTAAGGAGTTGTAGCCTATCCCCTTTGTTTTTTTTCTCTGCCTGAAATATTTTTGTAACAGTAAACAACATGCCACCGACCTAATAATTTGTTTTCCACCTCATGTTATGTAAAATATTATAATTCTTGAAAGAATCGAGTTCACATCAAGTGAAATTTTTGTACAATGGAATTTATTTTTAATCATTGTCAAATTCAAATTGATTCAATTTGATTTAAAAAAGTCCTTATGCAAATTGCTTTCACTTTATACCTGTGTCCATTTGTGTGGCTTTCATTTGAAACTCTTAATACCAATAAATAAATAAATAAATAAATAAATAAATAAATAAATAAATATTCCAATAATGATGCGGTTTTGTGAAATTCCAATAAGGAAAAAAAAGTCAAACAGAATTCAAAGTTGGACCACTGATCATAAGACATTTAGCTACTGAGAATACAAACAGAATGATCACAAAAATTGAGAAGGGGACAAATCACTTTTCTTATCTAAGAGTTTCCTTTTTTCTGATCCAAGAGTTCTCAGAGGTAAGAACAGAGGGGAGTTTTTCCCTGGCCTTTCTGCAAATAAATATATTACTTTATTTGATAAACATGCAATTTTAGAACTCAGTCTATTTTTCAAAAAGAGAGTCTCCTGGAAGTCTTCTGGGCTTCTTTTTCTTTTGAGATGATGTACAAAGTCACTGTGGGTAAAGGGACTGTCAAGTGGTAAAGTATAAGAAAATAGACTTACTTTTGAAACATCTGAATAAATTTAATAAAGTTTTCAAAAGAGACCAGATAATATACTAGAAGAAATTGAAACCTTTAAATGGTCTTATAATGAATTTCGTGCAGGCCTTAATTATAAAACCCTTCTCTCAGTATTTCCAGGCTAAATACCCACTACAGTAGAGGATGTAATGACATTTGGAAGAAAAATCTTTTTAATAAAATATAAAAGCATGAGTTTATGAATTTCAATTCATTTCTACTTGTCAAAATTATTTTATGTTATTTATTCTGAGAAAGTAGTCTTCCTAATTGCTCTGATGTATAGACTTTACAGTAGGTTTTAAGAGCACAGACCTCTCTGTAAATCTGCTTATACAGATGGTTCAGTTGAAATTAAATTTGAAATTGTGTAATACAGAGAAAACTTCAGTGGTTTTGTCAAAAAATAGAAGAGATGCAAGTTAGATACAGGCCTATTGTAAATCATGAAAATATTTAAGAGACAAAGAATACTCTATAAGTCTGTATCACCAGTTTGAACTGAAGCTATTCCTTTTAAAAGGTCTCATAATAACAACACATTTCATTTCATACCTGCTTGCAAAGTTTAGCTTTTCATTTATTGAGGGGAAGGTCATAGTTCCTTTCTTCCCTTGCTTTTGAGTTGTGATAGACATGAGCACGATTATGTGTTCTAGTGAGAAAAAGTGATTATCTGCATGAATAAGAGGTAGGTCAAGCTTAGCATAGTAATGGCTGGCTTGTGTATGTTGTATCCATATAGATGCAGAGTGCATACACACCTTTATAAAAATAATGAAGAGCAAAGCAGAGTAGCTACTCCCTTTCCACTTACCCAAACCATGCACTTTCCCCTTCTGTGGCACCATCCTATCTGACCCTTTATTCTCCATCTGTCGGCAGCTAAGCTTTCTAGAGCTACACCAGAATTATACCAATTTGTGGCTTCATAATAACCATGAGGAACCATTCTAGCTTTCTAAAGCTCTACTAGAATTGCATCAATTCACAGGTTCATAATAACCCTTTTGGTTAGCTTCAGGCAGATCTTGACTCACGGCAATACGAATTTTCGATCTGAAGAACATCCAGTTGAAAATGTGTTCTCTAAGTCTTTTCTAAGGTGAAATAAATATGGAAGAGATAAAAATATAGGACTACAATGAGCAAGTTTTTAGTTTAAGACCATAGAAAGATTTTATGAACATGGACTTTATCATCTGAAATATTCGTTTGTTGCCAAGTTTCGGCGCAGTGGGCTCTTCTGCTGTGTTTGTCACTAAGCTTTCTTCTGCCATACCATTAGGTATGGAGCAGGGAACTGCAAAGTAGCAGTGACTTAACTCATTCCACAATTGGAAGCAATATAGTCATGCTGGTAGAACTGAACCCAAACTCATCAAAACTCCTTCTAGGCAGCAAAGTTAATTAGGAGCGCACTAATGAATTTAGGCTGCTTTTGGGACCTCGGGTGTTTTTTTGGCCGAGTGCTGCACCAACTTTGTATAATCTTTCTCCTTTAGGGATATTTTTCATATGTCTATGCCATGCTCCATTGAAAAATACAGATGCTAAAGAAAACTCTATGAATTTGCTGCTCACAAATATGTTTGTCATAGATTAGAAGAACAAGGCATGAGGAAATATTGCTTTAAGAAAAGTAACAAGGGATCCGTCTGTTCATTATATAAGACATGAAATGGTTTTGTCTGATTTATGCAGTTCTCTAGAATAATATCCAGATATGTAAAAGTGTATGTATTCAACTTGTGGGTGAATTCGTGTGACTGAACACAGATATATAAAATATAGATGTCTTCATCTGAGTTAATCATACTTCCACTTATAATCAGTGGAGAACAACTGAACTTCTAGAATATGATTCATTGCATCTTAAAATAGATTTCTAAATTTGACTATAGGATTACAGTGCCTGTTTCTCCCCATCAGCTACACAAGGATCCTACAGTGACTGGCACAGATACAAACTACATTGCAGATATCTGAAGTCAGAAGTCCCATGCTAAATGACCAAAATAAATTCTCTCTTAGGATGTATTATAAGGATCTGAGTTTCCATGGAAATACCATGATAATTAATAATCAGTGTAAGCATTAGAATACCTAATTAAATCTGTAATGATAATAGCCCTACTGTGTGTTTGTCAAAATGCTAATGAAAATGATAAATACTTTTCACTTTTTCTTAGAGTATATGGTAGGTTTTCTTCAAATCGTATTAAGAAGTTTTGAAGTAAAATGGCTGTTCCACATTGTATCAACATGGTATTGCATTCAAACAACTCCAGTGGGTCAGTTCAGGTGAATCTGCATGCCTATAATGATAATAGTAGTAGTAATACAAAAAGGTAATAATAGGTAAGAAAATCAGAGGACTTGTTATACAAATGTGTGGTAATGGACTCTGCATTTTTTCTATTCATCTAGTACATGTCTAGACCAAAGGATGGCTTTTCTGTTAGTAGCAGAGATTTCTGGGTATACCAAAGCAGCCTAGCACTATTATTTTTTACATTTTTTGTCTCTCGCATACATTTGTAGTGTTGAAGTACTTGATTCAGAGGAACATCTTTATGAATAAGAACACAATTGTAGCAGAGGAGACCAAGGAAGACTCTTCCCAAAATACCTAGTACTGTTTATGAATGTAGTGATCAGTTTCTGAATATGCAGAATTATCCGACTTCAAGGTAACGAATGAGGTTTTGGAAGAATACCTGAGATCTACAATCTCAATGCCAAACACCTGTTTCTAGTCCTAAATATCATGGGACAGTATCTATAAATGTAAGTACACATAAATATAAACTGTCCTGTAAAAAATGTGCTGCATAAGGGTGGTAGAGGGCAAGGCAGCCATTGTGTGCGGAGTGTTTAAGGGTATTGCTTAGACCTAATAGTAGCCGTCAGCAAACCTAACAGATGCCTAAAAACTTGATGTCCAAACTTCAGCTAATTATTGCAAGTTTTAAGGTAGACATCTCTAAAAGTTTTCCACCTTTTGGTCCCCAATTTTAGAATAAATTAATTGCCTTTTTGATTGATCTGTTTTGTCTTCAGACTATGAGGAGAGTTAGGTTACTCGATCAGTTTTAAGTGATTAGCTTACATGTCCCCATATGTTGGAAACAGCAGGTCCAGAAAGGATTTCAGCTGCCTAAAAACTACTCAAATCAGTAGGAGTCATCCAGACTCATTTTCAGATGTATTTTCCTCTGCAAAACTGAGTTTGTCTCCTGCAAAAGTTGTGCCAAGAGCAAAGTGATCAGACCCATAGCAGTCAGGGTTATAAATTAACCAGAATAGAGCATGAGCTACCCCTTGAAGCTATTGTTGATATTAGAGAGTTTCTTCTGCTCCTCCATCATAGGATGGAGGCCTTATTCTTACTTTTTTGTGTTCTGTGCCTTTTTCACGCTTTGAATTATCTACCTACATCTTGCTTTGAGCTACTTTTCTTTTGTGTGCTGAGTGTAGTTACCATAATTTCCTCAGATCCTTTTCTATGGGGGAAAACTACATTGCTATTCAATATACAGTGTAGTAGTGATTTTATGCTCTTGAATTTAAATATCTCAATATCTTATATTACTTTCTGTCATAATAATTTTTTGGTAGATAAAGCATAAATTGGAATTTTAAACATTGTTCAACATACTAGTGAAATCATTAACACAGAAAATATAAAAAAGCTGTCTTTGTGGTGAATATAAATCTCAGGGGGTTGTGTTAACACTACGACATGTTATCATAGTCATTGCATAAAAGAGAAAGACAATAATAATGACGATAAAATAAGCCTCTGGAATAAATGATAGCTGAAATGTTTTTAATCTCTGATGTTAAGTATTCTCTCAAGCCCCCCCTTTTAACACTTTTTTCATAAATCCTATACACCAGCTTGGTGCAGTGAGGAAAGAGCATTTAAAAAAAGAAAAATACCCTCTTCCTTTTTAACTGATAATGTAATAAACAGTGACAGAGATTGTGTCTTACTCTTGTCCAGTTTCAAGATACAATATTTATATTGCTTAGTGCCCAAGCAATGGGCATGTCTGTTCAGTGAATCTTCAGCAGAAATCAATAGTTGCTTATGTACACAAAGATAAATATAAAGAGGTTACATATAAATAAACTGAGTACTAGGAATTTGCTGGCTGTTTTTATTGTGGACAGAGCTGACACTGATGCTAAAGCTTCCTATTACAATCAGTGTTTTCAGTAGGTTGAGGAGCTGTGAGACATCAACCATTGGTTTCTGCTAAAGGCAGATATTAGTATTTTAGAAGTTTTATTTGGCTTTATTTACGGCACTTTCTAAGCCTTATGTTCTTGAATTTAAAGTATTACTCTCCTTACAAGAAGGCTAGAGGTTTTCTCATTTTATACAGCAGCATAATTCAATAAATGGGAAAATAACTTGTGAGAGATAGCTATCAAAATACGTGCAATGTTTACTATGCACTTTCCTACTGCAGTACCTAGAAGACTTGCACACTTGATTTCAAAATATAATAAAGGTAAAAATATTGTTATAAAGAAATTTGTAGTGTCAGACTATATTGCTGTATCTTTTGGATTCTTTAATGTGGACCTGTGTAGTAGCATTATTAAGAAATTCAATCCAATGGAAAATTTTCTCTATTCTTACCTAACCCACTTACTCTAATTGTCATTCTCTGACACTTTCTTTAAATGCTTATCTTCAGTATGTGTGTTCTATAGACTTATTTAAATTTTTGTCCATTTATCAGGATCTATCCTTGCAGCTCAAAATGATGGCTTTTTGAGTGCCATGCTACATTACTTCTACCACTCACAGTTTGGGAAACCTTCTTCTCTAATATAGGGTTTTAATTATTTATTGTACCTGATATATCACTGCATAGTGATACAGTAATAGAAATGCATAAATAGGAAGATCTTTTTGCCTGGCAAGAGATGGAAATATTGAAAGAAGTAAGGCTTGCCTTTTGTGTTGGAATAAAATACCTTACTGCTTCACAAAAACTCCTGTAATTGTCATATGTGGTAGCATTTGAGGTGAAAAGACACTTCATCTGGATATGTTATCAAAGAGACTTTGCCAATATTGTAAGTGAGAAAAAAAGGAAAAATTAGAGTGAAATACTAGAAATTCTAAATTTCTTCTGAGAAATACAAAATCAGCTGACTTATATAATGATACTTGCGGTTGACCTTGGAAAGAGAAATAAATTAACAAATACCAAATTTTTCTGTAAACTGAAATGTCCCAGAAATACATTCTTGTGGATAGATCTCATTCTTTAAATAGGAAGCAGGAAACACGTAATTCTGTGGTAAAGAGGTGCCTTTTCTGCCTAAGTGGCCAGAGTATCATGTTCCTCTCATTATCTCTTACCACTACTCAGTTATACTGCCTGCACAAGGCACAGAATGTCAGGTAACTTATTTTCCAGATTTTATTTGTTCTTTTCTTGTTGTTGTGGCATCCTGCCTATTTTCAACAGTCATAGTAAATACTGATTTTTTTAGGGAGTGGAGGAGAAATCCAACAAGTAGTTTATCTTCTTATACCAACACAGGCAAGCCAGACTAAAATATGAAGTGGTTTATGGAGCACTAAATTGAAACCGTCTTGGCTAAAATACAATCGAATGACAGTGCACAGGCATGCTTTATTTTAGTTCATTTGCAGCCTGTCAGTAAAAATTGGAGATATCAGTCCTCCTCTCTGTTTGATTATTCTATTATTGAAAGAATGGGGAGTGCCAGAAACATACATGTTGATTTAGTGTTGCGCTGATGAAACCATTCTGTTTGTGTGATGTGTCATTTTTCAATGCTTTCTTATCAAGGTGTTTCAGCTGCACCCAACCCAGGTCTCATAATTGCTTTGGTTGCTTGTGGCAAAGTTATGTCAATGTCAATTGCTAAATAACTTTTGACTGCTTCATGTTGGATCAGTTAGAAAAGAAAGACAGTGCAGAATTGGCTTTCACATATTGACGGTGTGTTGCTCCGGATTGTAAAGGAAGGCTTTCTACCAAAGAATGTGGCTTTTGGTAAATACGTTAAATATGAAGTATTAAACATGAAACCCTGCTATAGGGTTTAGAGGAGTGAAAAAATACATTTATATTAAAAAGAACTATAAAGCCATGAGGAGCTCAGATGACACACTCATAAAATATCACTTAGAAATCTAAAGACAAACCCTGTTATCCATACTAGGTAAAGCTCCTGAATTTGTCCCCAGCTGAGACTCAGTGGACGTGCTATAGTCACCCAAAGGCAGAGATAACACCCATTTGGGTACTATCCACAGCCATTCCCGCATTTCCTTGGAATGAAGTGGTGGTGTGGTAGGGATGGTCTGTGCATCAGTGGTAATTAGCAGTTACTGAGATGTGGAAGCTTGTTCCTCCTGCTGAGCAGGCAGCTGCTGAAGCAGATTCAGGAAGACACCACAATTTTTCCCGATGCCCATTAGGTACAGCATGTGAGAATTTGAGATTCTTGTATCAGCCCTACAATATTTTAGTATATATACATATATATAAATGAAAATAGAGTAAGTCTGAAAACCAAATGTGCCATGTGTCAGACAAATCTGCAGTTTCTCTCTTGAAATAGTCAGGTTAATTGTTTAACTTACTACAACACAGGGTCATATGCGTACATGTAAAATATAAAAGAGAGACAGGCACAACTAGGCGTTTTGCTGTGTCACAAGTTTGAAACAAAGAGTTGACAGTCAATTCTCAAATTATATTTTCCAGTGACTCTATGTCAGAAAACCAACTGGAACGTATTTCTAAAAATAATCCCACTTTTTTACTACTCCGAATTTTTCGTATCTATGACATTCACAAAATGTTGTGGCTCAGGTAAGAACAGTCTCAGCTTAAATTTGTTATGTTTAGGAACCAAGAAGTTCTGACATGCCAAGAACTGTGATCTGAGGCTGTTGTGAAGACATGCAGTAGAAGCAGATATGGCAAATCTGGGGGAAAAATACAGGAAAAAAAAAAAAAAGGAAAGGGCAAAGACAGACTGGCTTTTAATATCCGTCTTTGCTTTGAAGATATGTTTTGGCAGTACCTTGCATGGTCTGAAGTCAGAATAGGGTCCAAGCTAGAAAGAGAAACTGATTTATTGATATGACCACCATTGGTAGCAGCAATCACTGACCTTTGCGTGTGACCATCCAGATTTTCTCTATGTCCTGGTCTTGGCATGCCTTAGGAATGAAAGCCACTCAGTCATTGTTTCAGAGAACCTGAGGACCGTGAAAGGTGAATCACTGAGTTTCCAGGCAGATCACAAACAAAAAATAATAACCAGATATTACTATAGGATTTCTTGGTGGCTTTACACCCTTGCTTGAACAGAATTGAGCTCCTATGTGATGGAACATCCAGGGCTTTCTGAATAATACTCATCTGTGTTTCCCTCACATACACTGGGAGATGCTACATTTACAAAATAGCTCTTGTGTCTTTATACTTACTGTAAACTTCGGAGCTGATTAAAGCGATATGACTCATGAATATGTGCAAGTGAGATCACAGCTAATATTCGAAGGGGAATAGAAAATGGACACAGACTGGACAACACATCCTGGTAAAAGTATTTCTTGCCTCTGTTGCATGCTCTGGGGCTGAAGTCACTACAGACCTTTAGTTTTGCAGAATCTCTTCTTTAACTCAAAAATAATGTTTTTGCTACACACACAGAGCACTAGAACAGAGTTGACCTCCTACTTCAAGCCTGTCTTCTGAGAGAGGTAGTTATGAATGTATTTTACCTAACTGAGCAGGCTCTGTGATCCATGTGTTGATGGCAGGTCCAAGAGCTACCTAGTGGTACTGCCTTTGAGACAATATTCCCCATTACACAGACTTTCAGTCAGGAAGGGAACACTAAAGGTACAGAAGATAAATTCTTCAAGATATGGTACCTATGTGAATATGTCAGTGCTCCCAGGCCATCCAGGTCCTCTATCAATATGACAGCATTGCTTTATGTTTATCTGCTTAGCAGCCCAGTTCTGCTGCGTAGAGCAGGACAAATGATCAGATTTCAGTTTCCTGAGCCCACCAGACACATATTCTTTTCGGTTTCCTGAAATCAAGTTAAGCATCTTCTAGAATCCATTAGCTTTTTTGTAACCCCACCCACACATCTGAGCTTTTGTTGCTGTTGTTGTATGTTATTATTGCATATATATTATTCCATCCCCTAAAGTAAAATCAGTAGAACAGCTGAAGATACTAACATAAAGATTTTGATGGTATTCAAGATCCTTGGGTAAGGATCCATGTTTGTGCTCTTTTGAAACAAAAAGGAACCATTCCAACTTCCCCCCATTGGAAGAGCATTTGAGATCCAGTTGCTAAACAAAATAGTGACATTTACTACTTACATTATTTATATTTGCCAAATTAACATGAAAAGGGCCCAGACTTTCTATTGCCAACTCACTGGAAAGTTAATTGAAACTTTAATCACAGAAAGACATTTCAAAATTCTTTAATTTTTTTTTAAATTGTTCTGAATGATTTTTTTTTTATTTCATTCCAGCCATGTAGTTTTAGAAAGGATATTCTTCAGGTTTTCACTGAATGGAAAATAAGTATTTCAGGCTGCCTTCTTTGGCAGGATTTCATTTCTTTGTTCATTTAGCATTTCTTCTTAAGTCTTCAAAAGTTTGTCAATTCTGATCTGTGAGATAAGTATAGCAACAGAGCAAGCTATGTCTAAGTTGGATCAAAGCAATACAATATTTCTTTCTTGGTTTTCAGAGTTTTTGTTAAATAACTATATTTTTTTAGCCCCATAGTTTCATGAAAACCCCACTTTTCAGAGTATAGAGTGTTTAACTTACCCATACATTGATAGCTTTTGTATGTTTCAGTGACTTCCAGACTATTTTTGTGTGCTCTGTTTTCTTATTATTACATTTGATACTTTTATATTCATGTAGGTCCAGTTAATTGCATTGATTTTTTTGAATCAATAATTGTAGAAGAACACATTTTCAGTTCTTTGCCTGCATAAACTTTTTTTTTTTTTCCCTGGTGATTTTTAAATGCCACCTTTACCTTGATATGCAAAAGTCTATGTGTGCTTTATGAAGCTGTAGGAGACCAGGAGAAAATTGGAGATGTAAACATCTCTTTCTAATCTATATTTGCTTCTAAGATAAAGAAACTGTCAGGACAATTTAATTAAGCTTACATGTTGTTTCTTAGACACATTTCACTGTGCAGTATCAATGGTTTACACACAGGCAGTGAAAACACTTCAGCATTTCAAAAATGTTGAAAATATTTAATTTTAGTTACCTCTCTTTTACTTAATATGCACTGCTCAGCTGCTTGGAGTGGTGGTTGTGTATTTCTACAGCCAATGCCTGAATTCTTCTTTGCTTTTCATGGTTACTCCACAGTCCCAGTTCTTCATTATCCTGTTTCTGAGAAGGAAGTGTTTAGAAACGTATAAAATGCTGACTGCTATGGACATTGATGTACCTTGAATAACCATAACTGAAAAAATAATACTTTGTTAGAAATTAAATATTAACCCTCATTTATAAGGTAGATTAATGTCAAATATTGTTGTAACTATATTTATAGCACCATACTTTTAAAGAAGGCTAGCTATTTTCAGATATTATGTCTATCACCATAGATTTCATACGAGAAGATCTAATTGTTGTAAACAGCAAGACAATGATAGCTAAATATATATGTAATGCATATTCTAATGAAGTCTGGAGGAGAACTTTACACTATTTTAATTCTAATTGGAGTCAGGCATTATAGCCTTCAAGCTTGCACAGGAGTGATGTGTGATGAGTCTGTAATGCCAGTGCAGATTTATACTGCATTCACAAAGGCTGCACCTACTCTGTCAGTTTGAATCATTCAATTTTTCAGTCCAGGAACCTGTTCTTCCTGATTGTTCACACTTCTTGCATGCAGAATCACTCCTGGAATCCCTTTTTGAGTGGACCAACTGTGCTTGTCTACAGATAAGAGTCAGGAGGGGCTCTCTGCAGACTGGTCCAAGGACTGCTCCAATAGGCGGGAAAGTTGCCATGCCTTTCAGCATGCAGCACTTGCCTTCAGCTTCCTGCCATTGAATATAAAACTTGACAGGCACCAAGGAAGCCATTTAACTTGTCCATTTCATATAGAAATATTAATTTTTAAAGAATTGTAAAAATACTGCTACAAAGTTTCATACCCTAAAATTAAAGTGACTTGGTTAGTCCTTGATGAGAGCTGGTGTTCCCATGGTGAGAGAAATGCTTTGTATGGTGTGGTGAGTTTGTTGAAAAGGCTTGTGAAATGCCTATTACATCCAAGTCGTATATAGCCTAAAGATGCATCCAGACTAATTTAGAAAGAGGAGGATGGGTTTGAATCATTTAGGACTCATTTAGTTAAGGGAAGGGTCACTCCCTGAAGCATATCAAAAAAACCACATAACCCACATGTGTAAAAACATCTATAAATATGTATATGCACATAGACAGAAAGGCAAAGTTTGGGTTTGAAAATCTAAAAATGTGACCTAGGTGCAGGCATGAAGGAACATATGGTTATTTTTCTTTCAGTATGACTGAGGTGTCTGTTTTACAGACAATTAAAGCCATAATAATGCAAATGTGAATTATCTTCTTAGCGTACTTTTAGACATCTACCCTTTCACCGGTGATTTTGCTGTTAATAGTGTTCATTTGCTTATCAAAGGCAACAGCGGAATTTACACCAGATTCGTTAACTTGTGATGACATACTCATTTTATCTGTGTAATCTTGACCAGAACCAGCCCCCAGGCATCTGGAGACAAAATAGTCTCTCTGGGAATGAGAACATTGGACTCATCATTGGATGCAGAATGGTGGGGTTTTTGACAAAAACTTCAAAATTTCTATAAAAATATACACTTTAACTATGTAAAATGAAGATTAGAGCTCCAATGAATCTTAGCAGACTATTAGTATTGCTCTTTGAAGCACAGTGCTAAGCAACAACACTATATATCACTTCTGAAACCATAAAACTGTTTTAACATTCAGAACTAACAATTAAAAACCGTGGTATAGAAAAAAAAGTTTGAAATTAGGAGGAAAAGAATGAGGGGAAGACTGCATAGACTTTCCTTAAAAAACGCATCTGACAGTAGCTGCCTATCTCTGCTGAAGCAATATTATTTTCAGGTATCACTCTTTTGCTTTACATCCTGCCCTGGTTTCAGCTGGGTTAGAGTTAATTTTCTTCACAGTAGCTGGTACAGAGCTATGTTTTGGATTTAGTATGAGAACAGTGTTGATAGTACTCAAGTAGAACAGTGTTGACAGTATTCAAGAAGTGATTGGACAACGCCCTTAGATTCGTTGTGTGAATTTTGGGGTTGTCCTATGCAAGGACAGGAGTTGGATACGATGATACTTGTGGATCCCTTCCACCTCAGGACATTCTGTGATAGTACACTAATATTTTAGTTATTTAGGGCTCCTCACACCACCCCAACAGCCAGTAGGCTGGGGGTGCCCAAAAACCTGGGAGGAGATACAGCTAGGACAGCTGACCCCAACTGACCAAAGAGATATCCCATATCATGTGACATCATGCTCAGTAAGTAAAACTGGGGGAAGAAGAAGGAAGCGGGCATGTTTGGATTGATGGTGTCTGTCTTCTCAAGTGACTGTTACATGTGATGGCAGAACACCTGCCTGGTGATGGGAAGTAGTGAATGAATTCCTTGTTTTGCTTTGCTTGTTTGTGTGTATTTTGCTCTCCCCATTAAACTGTCTCTATCTCAATCCATGAGTTTTCTTACTTTTACTCTTCCAATTCTCTCCCCCATCCCACCAAGGAGGAGTGAGTGAGCAGCTGTGTGGTGCTGAGTTGCCGGCTGGGCTTAAACCACGACATATCCTTATGTTACTCCATATGTACGTATGCCCAGCTTAGTGCCCTGACTGAAATAATTTGTTGATTGCCATTCTTTAAATTTCCTTAGACAAAGCATGAGCTCACAAAATAAACAATTTCCTGAGCTGACTAACAGTAACATATTATATTATTTTTCCTATTTCATATGTAGCTAGATCTTCCTTTTTTTTTATGTCAAAAAAAGATTTCTTTTGTAAAATTTTATATATGGATTTTTTTTTTTTTGGGGGGGGGGGTGGAATAGGTTAGTGAATCTTCATTAAGCACCAGACAAATAGTTGAAATGCTAATGGAGAGTGAAATTATGAAAAAGATAATCTTTATACTATGGATAGCTATCAGCAGTGTCTGGAGAAAAACAAAACCAAACATTCTCTCATGTCATGTTTAAAGACTTTGAATAGATTAAGGTGGCGGATGAAGAGAAACTTGATGGCATAGTCCATTTTCACTTTGAAAAAGATTCCAATGAAGTCTTTCACAAGTGGTTGTTAGGAGCAGGGTGTCAAGGACAAGATTCAGAAGTAAGTGTAGTGATCTCTGACTAGTAATTTAGAAGAAAAATCCCCATATTCGAAGGTGATACACAATTATTCAGGTTATTCAAGAAAAAAAAAAAAGAAATTGATAGAACCTCAAAGAAAGCTGGACAGATTAAGAAAATGGGATCCTGGTTTCGGATAAGTTAGCTGTTGAGAAATGCTAGGAAATCTACTTAAAGAATATGTGAGGTGTTTAACTGGCTCAAACTTAATTGCATAGATTCAGGAGAAAGAGAAGACCAAAAAGACTTAACAACTCTGTGAAGAAATCAGAGAGAATAATGGTATGGGCAAGAGCTGATAAAGCTGAAAAAAAAANAAAAAAAAAAAAAAAAGGCTTCTCACTTGAAGCATATGAATGAAAGGATTAAAATTCTGCACAGTGAAAGGGAAAAGTGATAAAGACAGGTAGAATACAGAAAGGTGGTCAGACGCCGCGGACAAGGTACAATGACCTGTCCTATACTTCAGAAGTTGCAAGCAACAAAACAGTAACATTTGGTACAAGAAAAAGCAAAGACTATATTAACCTATAAGCTATGTAGTTACATTTTCTTTCAAGTTGTCCCAAGGAAGTTAAATTTCCAACTGCAAAAATGTGAGCAAATGCTTGCAGAAATTGTCACACCAGAAGTGGTTTACCTAAATTCTTTTCTCTTTTGCTAGCCAGCCTGGGAACTGTAGCAATCTCTTGTGATTTTTCGTGACCAAACAAGTAGGAAGAACAGCTGACTTTTGTTGAATGCCATAGTGAAAAGCTCAGAATCTAGTACACAGAGATTTTTTTTTTCCATAAATATCCAAGAACATGATGCATATACATATGTCAGCTTAAAAAGATGAACTCTATTTCCAGATAAGTCCAAAGTGAAAGAGAAGTAACATTTATTAAATAACTTGGTCATTTTAAATGAGTAGAATGCTTTAATAGTGAATAACCTTCCTAGTCTGTATTCACTGAAATTGCACATGAACTGAAAATATTTTTATATGTGGGAAATTGATAAAATTTCATGCTTCACAATTATACATTTTATGTGTATGCATTTACTGTCTTATCTTCCCCTTCTGTTTCTTTCTTCTCATGTCCACATAGGAAGAGAGGCTTGGGCACACCATTGGTAGATGTGGAATGTGGTGATATTTTCCCTTCTTATTTTAATAACTCTCAAGAAAAAAATGTAACAAATGACAGTTGTTGGTTCTTTAAAAATCCCTGGCTTTTTGCTGTTACTTCAAAGAATGCCTTGAAGTACATGCAAGAGCAAAAGTAGATGTACAAATAACTAAAAATTATATAAAAGGAGTCTGGGTGAATCTGTATATCAGTTTATACTCATTTATTTCTTCTTAAGTTTCCACGGGGACTTCAACAATCACAAGAATAATAAAGACAGCTGAATCCCCAGCTTTGATTTTACCCGCTACCTGAGTCGTGCCCGAGTTGAATTGCTTTATTACTTCTATTTTAGGAAGATGTTACCAGCCTCTGTGTGATTGGTAAAGGACAAAATGCCTTATTTTTTAAAGTTTAAATAAGGAGTTAGTACAAAGTAAGTTTATTCTGCCTACAAACAGAAAAATATTCATAGCTATAAATATCTTCATCAGGTTATGTTTTAAGCTATTCACTCACAGAATGATAGAATGTCCTGAGTTGGAAGGGACCCACAAGGATCACTGAGTCNATCTTCCTGCCATCCCCTTGGGTTGTGTCATTGGTAGCCAAAGAGAAGAGATCAGTGCCAGCCCCTCCTCCTGCCCTGGTGAGGAAGCTGTAGCCGCCATGAGGCCTCCCCTCAATCCCCTCGAGGCTGAACAAACCCAGTGACTGTAGCCACTCCTCATACAGCTTCATTTCCAAACACTTCACCAGCTTTGGTGTCATTCAGATGTTTTTTCAATAACTCCCAGAACAATCTTCTCCACGATTTTGCCAGGAACAGAAGTGAGGCTGACAGGCCTGTAGTTGCCGGGGTCATCCCTGTTTCCCTTTTTGTAGATTGGGACCACATTTGCCAACTTCCAGTCGACTGGAACCTCTCCAGATTCCCAGGAGCATTGAAAAATCACACAGAGAGGTCTCGCTATGGCATCAGCTAACCCTTCATTTTAAAATTTAAAAAATATCCCTGGGAAAGCTATGTTTGGCTGGAAAGGTATGCTTTCATTTGGGGACTATTTAAGAAAGAAATAGGCACTTTTAACTGCACAAACCCCTTTTTTCAGGATTTTTTTTCTTTTTCTAAAGGTGCCACTCAGGGAAGGTACCAGGTAAACAAAAATACTTAAACCTTTCTCGTGTTCAAAAATCCAGCTTATATAGGACAGTCTTTGTTACTGCCCTTTATGCCAGCTCTAGAGAAAGAACAACCTGTACAGACAAGTCTTTGCATTCCCATTCCGTCTCTGGACTTGCTGGAGATACTTTTGTCAGCTAAACTCTTAGAACAAGGTGTTGGTGAGAGACTCCTCCGGGTCTGAATTTCTCACCTGCAGAAGGGATGCACGGTACAGAGCAATGCATTTGCCATACTGCAGTGAAGGTAGATGAACTTGCTGGATTGCTCAACAAACACATACAGATATGGTAAAAGAATAACAAGTGCATGATTCTAATCCTGTGCTCTCTAGTTAGTGGGGAGGAAACCAGTAGTAGGTAGAAGGATCTGTCTTTTTAGAGTTGATATTTACAGCACTGTTGTTTTTTTTTTCCTTTGGTGAACACTTTTCAGGGATAAGCTTTTAAGAGGGGGAGTCTCCTTATACCCAAGCATAACTCAAATATAGGTAACTAAAGCCTTTATAGACAGGAGGAATGAAAATAGGTGTGATATCTGAAGATTTACATGTACTGTTCTCTACATTCATTTTGTAGAAATAACAAAAGATTTCATGTCTCATTGCTTTATATTCTCTAAATTTACCTAACACACAGCCTCCAAGCCTTCGATTTGCTCTTCACTGTAAGGGATGAAGTGGAGAAAGAGTCAGAAAAACTGATGCAAAGATCACTACAAACATTTAAAAGTTAGAGGTGTCAAAGGCCAGGTCCAGAGAAAGAGCAAAAATTGTTTATGGAGAGAGAAATAGAGAAAAAAAAAATAGAAAAAAAAGTGTAATATTTCTATCTTGGGAAAAATATGATTGAGAAGTTATAGTTACACTGTCATAAAATTGCTTTCGTTACCATGTGCTTGCCTGAACCAAACTTGCAAGAGGTCTAACTCAAAATAACATTTTTTTGGTCTTTAGATATGGAACATTTGCGGGTAAATGTTAATTAGCAGAATAATTACTCACATAACCCCAGTAAAAAATTCTTCTGTGTTACCTCCTCTTTTGACATTGGAAAAACTCAATATAATCAGGGTAGTTCTCTGAATGTAGGACAATGAGCTTTCATTATTGTTGTCTATTGTGTTTGTCTTCAAAACCGAACTATTTTTATTTTTTTAAAAAGTCATGCTGTCTGCACCTGGGAAACCCTATTTATTTTCAGTGTTTCTTTTACATATTCTGAGTTGTTCAGCATCTAACAATCTTTTGAATGTTAAATTTTTTTCATTCCTACAATATTTTCCAGGCTTTAAACATGACACAGACTTATTTGTGAATGACACTGCCAGACTTGTATCCCATCAGCAATTAAAAAAACAAACACATATTTTTCAAGAGTTCATTTGTCAGATAAATACGAATTTACTGAGTCTATCTGCTGTATGCACAATAAACCACAATTAAAAATATTTTTAGATTCATTACTCAATTGGGTTTTCTTATGCTGTAGATATTAGTGATTTTATGAACTATTTTGTTAAAGTAGGGCAAGTTTAGGAAAAAAAAGTTTCTTGTTCTTAAAATTTATATTCAAAAATGTTAATCTTATGTTGTTAATATTCTAACAGCTGAGGCTGAGGTATTTTTGTCTGTGAAAATGTATTCAAAAGCATGCAGCAGTGTGCTGCTAAGCTTAAGGTAAAAGAGTTTTTGAACATTCTGTAATGAGAATGTAATCCAGGAAAATTATTCATTCCTAAGTATAGGTTCTTTAATACAATTTTGTAACCTTCTGAATTATGTGAGTGTACTTGAAAGGACTGAAATGATTATTTCCCAGAGATATAAATGTTTCTCTCCCTGAAACTGGGAAAACTTTGAGTAATTGGGGATTAATGGAATAGATGGGAAAGTCATAAACTCATATTTTACACACAGTTTAACTTATGGAATACATTTATTAACTACCTGGAAAAATTCTGTGGAAAGGACACATTTTAAGAAGTTAGAAGTTTATATTAACAGTTGACCATTTAACATACGAGCTGGAAACACAGTATTTATAAATATCTCAATTAAGAAAAATATTTCCACTGAAGAAGGCATATGCAATGGTAAAAGTGACTCTGAAGTTCAGTTAGGAGTAATTTAAGTGGAAGCATGTCAGTAAATTCTTCTATGTTTTAAGGAAACACATACACCTCTGCTTTACACTCAAATATACATTGATGTTCTTTCCCAAATAGGATATGTGAGCCATCATGTTTCTAAATCAGGAATTTTGTTCATACACACACCATTGTGTATAGTGTTATACACATAAATTAACTAAATTTATTTTGCTGCTGTTTTCGAGGTGTGAAGCCATGCATGAAAATGAAACAACTTTCTGAAAGCTGCAAAGCTTTCAGATGTGACTTTCAATAAGGTAGCACTAAGCCATGTTGTGCCATCAGAGGCCATATCACAATTTAAGGAGCATTTTTCTTTTCCTTGATGAAGATTGTTCCATTTCCCTTTCTAGTCCTGACACTTGCCAAATGCTTCATGTTCAACTAGCTAATCCTACAAAAAAGAAATTACTACCCTATGAATTCTGGAAGGTCATTTGACTTTCATAAATTTTTATACCTGCAAATATTGCTCCCAAATATAATCCCAAATGAGTACCTGTCCTGATAGCCAAGGAAAAAAATTTGATAGAAATGATGGAACATTAAATCCTCAGTTAAATCAAAGACACTTTTTTTCTGAGACCAGCTTTGAAGGTTACTGAATAAACATTGTTGAAAGGTGAAAGGTGTGCTTGTGTAGATGGCATGCTCAAAATGTGACATTTTATGTAGCTGATATTGTGTCCACTACATTTGATTGTGCACATCCCATGGCTCACCCCTTTGCTGTTGTGTCAATATGAAGTGGCATTTGGGAGATCTATTTCTACTTTGTCGTTTCAACCTTGATTTGAATTTAACTGTGCATTGTTTTGAAACTAGCAATCAAGACTTCAAGTACGAGGACGTAGTAAAAGGTGATTGTTAACATTTAATAGAGAGTATTTAATGTCTCTGAAATGCCACTACAAAGGCTTCTAAAAGGTGATGTACCCAGCATAGAATCAGCACTATAACACTAATAAATAAAAACAAAATTTACGGTATTATTGGAGAGAGTTGGGAAGATAACTTGTTTAGAGGTTCTAGAAATGCATAGATGATAGACAGACAGGTAGTGAGATGTATGTATGCATAGGCATACATGCAAGCCCTTGAATTCTGTCTGATGTCTATTTGTGTGTTTCACTTTAGCAGTCTCACATCCTCTCTATGTGTCAGGACATTTTGAAGAAATTAACTGCATGGAGACTACAGAAGCATCAGTTGTTCTTGGTAAAAAAAAAATAAAAGAAAGAAAAGTTTTTAGGCTGTTCTTGTCTTGATCCTTTGTACTTCGTAATTTTTATTGGGATTTACATACAAAGGGGCCTATAAGCCTGCTGTGCACGGGCCTATGATGATAATAGAGAAGGGTACTGCTAAGAAAGCAAGTCAGAAATCCTTCAAGCTGAAAATAAAAATAATCCATCATTTTTAAATTTCTTTGCATATTTTGTTTTTTTGTCTTGACTCTTCATATTTGAAAATGTGCAGTCAGTTTTGTTCCACCTGTAAGATTCTCATTACTGTGTGAAAGAGAAAAAAAAAATCAAAAGAAACCAAAACCAGATCAGTTTAAAAAAAAAAAAAAAAAAAAAAAAAAAATAAAAAAAAAAAAAAAAAAAAAAAAAAAAAAAAAAAAAAAAAAAAAAAAAAAAGCTTTTTATCCACTAGGATTTCCATTTAACGAAAAAGAGGCAGTAGTCTGTAATCTCATATCTGTTTCCAAATTTTTCAGGAAGTAGAGCAGGAAAAACATTGATATCAGACACTTACTTAACTACCATCTTCAAAAAATAAAGACTAAGGATAAGACAGACACAGTATGTATAGAAAACAATGAGGTCTGATCCAAACCATTGTCTGCATTTCAAAACATTACAATTGCTAGTGATGGTGCATGTGTGGACCTTGTGTCATTTTCAAGTAAATGGCTTAGTTGCACCCATCTTCATTATGTATTCCACGCATGAGACTCTCATAGAAGAGATAAAGTGATTTGGAGAGTCTGATTAGTGCTGCAAGTTGATTTATTTGCTTTGCATATGTTTTCCTAAATATCTCTGCCTTTTTATTTCACTCTTTGTCTTCATGCATCCCATACCTCCTCTCTTAGGGAAGTTCTAACTTCTTCCTGCTTCTCTTTTTCATTGAGCCATCAGATTTAGCCAAGTATCTGGTTAAATCACTGGCTATGTCTGTACTGCTTAGTAAAGCCATAGCATGGGTTTGAGAACTGAAGTGCTGCTCATCCTTACTGCCCAATCCTGCCATGTGTTTGGGCCATGCCACCGAGTCCTTTGTTGGTAAGACAGTGCCCAACAGTTCTTAGTAGAGGACATCTGAGGGACCATTCCCAAAACGGGATGTGAAAAGGACTGCACCCAGTCCTGGCTCTCTGTAGCCTACACAGTTCCTGAGTCCCATGGTAATGCCAGTGGTGTCCCATCTAACCTCGTGCTACCTTCTGGCACTTGCGAAACAAGTCTTCAGTTTCATGTTATAAAAATTTTACTGTAGTGGGTTGCACCTCAGTGCTATATTATAGAATTTGAAACGAAAAACCCACACTTTACAAATAGCAGTAATGTATAAGGACCAACAAGATAACTAAGGGATTCGAAGGAAACTGGTAGCTGGGACAATGCAGTGAACCAACCTACGCCACTTGGCCTGAAGGCCAGAGGACTCTCCATGACCTTTTTTCATTCAGCCGTGCACGTATAGAACCATAGAATCACGGAGTTGTTTCAGTTGGAAGAGACACTCAGGATCATCAAGTCCAACCATAACCAAACTCTGACACTAAACCGTGTCCCTAAGAACCCTAAGAACCTCATGACTCCACCACCTCCCTGGGCAGCCTGTTCCAACGCCTGACAACCCTTTCTATGAATAATGTTTTTCCTAATATCCAATCTGAACCTCCCCTGGCGCAACTTCAGGCCATTTCCTCTCATCCTATCGCTTGTTACTTGGGAGGAGACACCAACACCTTCCATGCTACTTTACACTCAGTGGGGAAAAACAGGCACTCCTTAGGTGGAATTAGTCTCATTCTACTCTAAAACTCTAATTTGGGTTAGCTGAATTCTGCTGTAGGGGAGGCTGTTAGTTAGGTTTAGGTGAGATCCGTCCCACCACAGGTGCTCCAGTTCTGTTGCTATACACTCTTTTGTGGGGTTTTTTTTGATTGTTTGTTTGTTTTGGTGGGATTTTTAGGAGCTTTTACAGAGTCTTTTACAATGTTGCATCTCCCCTGTTGAGAGAATTGTGCTGGTTTGGGAGTGTTACTTCAGAAAGTACATTATATGCTGAGTCTACAGGTAACTGTTGTATTTCTGTCTTTGTGCAGCGGAAGAGAGTTTGCCCTTGCTTGAGAAAGAGAAATCAGAAAACAAATTTTAAATTGCACTGCCACAAGTGTTGAATCTTATCTTATTGGAACAAATGTACAGATAAACCCCTACAGTGTGATCTCAGGTTCAATAAACAGCTTAATTATTAAGGTTAAACTGTGCTCCTGAGAGATATGCTAATGTCCACCTTATTTTTAACAAACATAATCTGAACGGTTTTGCAGTCTGAAGGGACACTGGGTTGGAACAGCTCTCACAGGATGATTAAGGATTAGATCTAGCACCGGAAAGTAGCAGCATCTTTTGAGAATTTTTTTTTTTAATGGTTTATGTAGCAAATATCTTTTAAGTAAGTTGATAAAAATTGACTGCATTTTACTTCATAATTATTTTTTTTCCTAATGCAAGTAAATACTGAAAAATGTACAGGTTCATTAGAAGTGATTCTTTTCAAGGACTACATTTCCGACCAAAGAAAATAGTAATTTTTCCTCTAGTGTTGAAAATGTTATACAGTTAGAAATTGGCATAAGTTCAAGGTATGAATTGAATTAACAGTTAATGTAGTTTAAATAATGCATTTTTTTTAAATTGAAAAGATTTAAGTACTGAATCTGTTGTAAAAAGTAGAAGTTTTCCTAACATTTCTGCAGTGGTGGCATAAAAACCCAGAGCAAAGCTATTGCAGGAGATAAAATACAAGTTTTTAAAGCTTTTAACATAATGTTATAATGTACCTTATTATAGAACACATACCTACAGTCTAGCAAATATTCATAACTTCAGTATTTAAATAGCATTCTTTTGAGGAGTAAATCTTTCTTTAAAATATTCTTGGCTAAAGAGAATTATGTGGCAAATTTTTAATCTCTAATGAAGCAGGTCGCTCGTCTGGCATGGAGAAATAACAGTATAAATCACTGAAGAGCAACCAAATCTTCAGCTGTGTAAAGACTGGATGTAGACTGAAAAGTAGTTTGCAAAAACAGCATGAGAGGGTACAGCATTCATCATGTTTTACTGTTTTTCTAGACAGATTAGTCTTTTTGCATAAAAGAGAGGTGGTTTTGTAGTTGTCAGAGCTGCAGAATAGTTCCAGACTCTGGACATTGAGGTGAATTGTCTTCGTGTCACACACCTGTTGCCAGAAGGCTACAAAGCACTTGCACAAGTTTCACCAGAGACTGAAGTTAAAGACAAGTGTTGCTTAGCTGTAAGTTAGGCATCATATAGCTGAAGATTTCCTCCTACTGGAAAGACAGATGAGGTAAAAAATAACAGGTTTGGTTCTCAGACCACATTGAACATATGTAACCAAGTAATATGCTGCATTTTCATTTGCGAACTGTGAAATTTTTGTGCAGAATGAGAAATCCAACGTCCAGAATAGAACTGAAAGTTCATTTTAAGGTTCAAAACTCTGTTTAAGATTTGTGTCCCCAGAAACTGTCTTAAAATCTCAGTTATCAGACCTGGGAAATACAGTGAAACTGGTTCTTGCTTGGTGTAAATCAAAGTGACAATATAGAAACAGTAAAGACAGAAGCAGAAGCATGAGATTATGCTGTCTTAATTCATGGTCACCCTTAGGTGTTCACTCTTGCAAAGTGTATTTTGACCTAAACAATCAGGCTTTTAAGCAGCGACATTAATCTATTTGTTCTGATGATTGTATCATCAGATTGAGGATATGAGTGAACTGCAGCAGCCATGTTTCTGAATCTGTAAGCAATCTTAGCCTCACTCTTACAGGAGCAAGAATCACGTTACACAAAATATCATGGCTTTGAAACTGTTACAGCAATATAGCCATAAATACCATAAATCAGAGTTATTTAAAGCTGTAATTGCACACACAGACACGCAAAAATACCTACCAAAAAAAGGTCAGATAACTTCAATATCCTGATGTTGTTCTATCTTTTTACACGTATAATTCTCTTCCTGTGTGTATTGGTATTATATAAGTATGGGTATTTCGCAGAGTTCAACGTATTTAAGTTAATCGTATAGATAATGTCACCATTTTGTTCATTCTGTGAGGGTGTGACACTGCAGTTGTCTGCTATTTTCTATTGGTAGAGTTTTGCTATTCTAATTGTCAGTGTGGAATTTCTAGCTTTTGTTTCCAAAGCACTTGAATACTTTATAAATGTAACCAAGTGAAAGATATATTGAAGCAGCTTCTCTACAAATGAAGTTTAACACAAGTCATCAACACAAAGTAAGTAAAGTGAGAATAATCCCCATACAGATTTATACTTTGCTTATTAGAAGTTTCTTCATAAATCTATCAAGGTACTTTCTCCTCCCAGAGGAACAGGAACAGTAGATACATCTTTTCTCTTTATTTGCAAGCAATTGTCATCTCAGAGCAGAGTTTTTATTCTTTCTTTTTGCAAAAATCAAAAAAGAACAAAGCTTTGGGTGTAAGGATGTGTATTTACGCATAGATGTATAAGAATAGCGATTGTCTGGGTGAATACAGCTTTTTTTTAGTTAACATCAGAGTCACTGTGAATAGACAAAAGACATTAGACAGACATGCATTAGACAGAATGGGCAGTGTCATATAATGTATGTATGAGGGAAAAAGAAACTATTAATCCTTCCCTTAAATTTTAAAAAAGTCAAAACTTCTTTTGTAAAATGCCATAATCATACCCAACTGTCGAGAATGCAAATTTCCTGCACCTGCTTGGAAAATCTTGGATAATTTCATAATGGAGTCAACTGCTTTAATTAAGATTTTTCACAAGAAAATTAGTAAATATTATTCTGTACCAATGTATATAGATTTCCAGTTAATGGCCGCTCGAAGATACAGGAATCCTCATTAGTTAGACTTTGCACTAAGCAGAACATTGAAGAAATTGGGGAAGGGAGGAAAAAAAATAGCTTTTTGATAAAATCTGAATAATCTCTTTTTCTTGCCCTGTAAACTTAATATAAACTGATATTTTATTTAATGAATTAGGTTTTTTTTTTTTAGCTAAAAATATACATATAACCCTGATGCACCAAGGTAAAAGAGGCTGATAATTAAACCAACTGCATACGTGTCGGTTCTGATCATACCTTGTGTCCTGCTTGTGTTTGACTCTGAATTTGTATAATTATAATTGATAAATATCAGTTATTTTCTCCAGGGGAGTATGTGATAATCCTTAGATCCTCTTGCACTTCACTTCAGAGCCTGTCTAATCCTTGAGAAAGCCTTCTTAGCTTCCCAGATTATCCTTGTGCTTGTCTCTGACAGTTCTAGAGGAAGCGAAGTTTGACTATAGACTTTGCCTAAGAGTTTTAAGTGATTTACTTAATATTACCCAGACCATTTGATATTCAGGAGTTGGGAACTGAGGCTTTAAACTTTATTCTGTAGATGAAATGGGGAAGGTATGAGAGATCCGTTTTATTGTTCTTGAACAAATGACTGTACTGGAGACATGACCTGCCACTTTTTTTATTCTTGATGGATTTGCTTTAGTGATGGAGGCTTCCTGACTAGATAATTTGTGTTGCTGTAGTACAGTGAGGAGATAATTTCAGAACAATCAGATGATGGCAGGTCATCATCTACCAAGAGTGGAATAGATTCTTCTCATAAATGAAAACAAGATTCTTCCTTCATTTCTGAAACCTTCTTTCCAAAGAGTAGTCTTCCTAAGCTGTGGATCAAGCTGTCCGGTCATGGACATGTGCTTTAGAAGAAAGGTCATGACTCTATAGCTAATATTTTTCCCTACATCTTTCCTTGACGTATTACAGCATGCACACCATTATTTCTTTTATAACATGATCTTTTCCTGGGATTTTTTGTTAATGTAATTGAGTCCCATAAGAAGTGGGGCATGGGGGTGTGGAGAAAGGCTTTAAACTAAAAGTACAGTTGAAGGTATATGACTCCTTACTCTTATAGATTACTTATTTATGGTGCTTAGCTATGCACTAGAACAAACCATCCATTTAATTGATGCACCTTTTAAGAATGCTTTATAGCAGCTACAAAACTTTGCAGAAGGAGTACGCAGGTTTCAGAACAATGTCTTAGTATTGTATGCCTTGGGACGCTGAAAAGGACACCTGAGCAGGAAGACCTGCTTCAGGGTAGCAGCCATATTTCCTCCAGGTTTATGCTATCAAAGGAGAACACTCATGCAGGCAAAGCTTAGAAGAAGCACTTGTAGGAGAGATTAATGAAATAAATCAGTCAATAGCACTAATTGGAATTTAAAAGAATGAACAGATGGTCTTTCTGTGTATGGAAGTATCAGGATAAAAATAAGCACATGTGTTTGCTAAAACAGCTCTGCTCCAAGAAAACACACCTGTTTACTTTTCTGATAACAAAAAATATTGTTAATAGAATTTTTATTTACAGATATATTGGCAGTTAAATTACTCTACAGTGTTTTAGTCCCTTTTGTAATCAGACAGATAATCAGCTTTAAACTACTTAATATTATTCATATAAGTGTTTTTCCCCATGGGTCAAATAACATTAACCATAACATCAAAATAGCAAGGTGATCTTTCCAATTTCCGTAATTCCATTTACACCACATGGCAAACATGGTCTGACTTAGAACAAATATTGTATCCTCACAACTGGAAGGTAGAGTTTCTTCCAAGCAATAACAAATGAAATTCCAGTTTTTGCTGGAATGTGTTGATAGTAGATCTCCATATTGCTTATCTTCCCAACTGCCATGGAATAAAAATGTAGCTACAACAAACTTTTCCTACATTGCTTAAAAAAAGGAATGGCCATTAAATATTTTTCCTTAACTTAGTCAAGACACAAGTACTGCTGTGACAAAAGTGTTCACCCTGTTTTACCCTCTGACTTCCCCATCCTAAAAAGTGTCCATCATCAAAAGATTCACTATGGCACGACCTCAAACCAATTTGTGGAGTTTAGTAGAAAACAAGACCTGATTCCAAGGATTCTCGACCTCACTTTGAGTTTCAGAAACTCGAGGTGTGTGGCTGCAATGGGGCTTTATTTGGAACCTGGGAAAACAGATTGCCTTCTGTGTTCAGATGGCCTTGTGTGCTCATTGAACCAGTCTACTGAAGTGGAAACAAACTTGAGTAGAAAACTAATAACTGAGTATTTAACTACTAAGTTTGGAATGCAATTGTAAAGAGGAAAATTAGATAACATCAATCTCTGTGTGTTCTCACTGAACTCACTGATGATCTTCCTTTTTGCTTTCACATTCCTGAGAACTTTCAGAGAACTGGCACCTAAAGAGTTTTCTGATACTGCATTTTCTTACTGAAATTGTTCAGCATATAAATCTCCTCTACTACCTTACTTGTGCCTTTTAAGAAATTTCTTCTAGTTCATCTTTATTCTATAATTCAATCAGAATTTAACATTACTAGGCCTGTCCTCTTAAATAAGTACAATTCAAAGTTTTCCCCAACTCCGGGTTCTTTTGGCATTGGTCTTTAAAAGGGAAAATACAGATCCATCCTCTGACTGGTGAACTTCCTTGAATTTACCTTTAATCACATTTCTTAATTAGCCTTTGCATGCTAAGCTGTGTTCATACTACTCAATAAATTTTTAAATGTAATAAAGAGCAAATAACAATGAATGATAAGCAATAATAGTCAATATAAATACATTTTATATTTTCATGAGTTACTGTTACGTATTTCATAATAAAATAAATTTCTAGTCACTAATGACTAGAATTAAATTGACATCTAATAGTCATAGAATTAATCAATTAGGCATGAAGTCAAGCTTTCCCTTTTTCTGCCTTCTTCTATCCCTTTTCACAGCTTTAAAGCTCTTGAAGCAGTGAGAAAACACATATTGTCTATTTTAGTCCAGCTCACATAAATTCAGTCACTGTATCTACTTGCCAAATGGATATATATGGTGGCATGCTTTCTTAAGAAAGCTCTGCAGCTCTACCTTTAGCCTCGATAGTGATGAAGAGTCATTAATCATTTTTTTATGGTATGTCATAATTAAAAAAATGAAACAATTAAGCGCGTTTTTTAAAGAAAAAGATAGTGATGTACAGCTTCAGCTTTTAAATTTGCAACAGAGTGCTGCAGAAAAACAACTTGTACAAGTTCTGCATTCGTAAAGGTTCTCTGATTTGGAACCAATGAATGACCTAATTCAGATCAAAACCAAAAATTATGTTATTTGATTCAAAATTCAGTAGATCGATCAAGTGATAGGGCTTGTTCTTACATTTCGCATTGAAAAGGCATGGTAGCTGGCAATGATGGAAGGGAATATCACTGAAGGAAAACAATACCTCGTAGACCATAAATAGGTTGAGAATAAAAGGAATCATAGAATCATTTAGTTTGGAAAAGACCTTTAAGATCATTGAGTCCATACGTAAACCTAACACTGCCAAGTCCACCAAAACGTCGTGTAACATTGTTACTAGGCCTGACATGTGCTGAAAGGTCTTAAAGAATCTCTGGGTCTATAAGGTGTTTTTATCAATACTGTATTGAAGCTCAATAATTCAACTGATAAAATTCAATAAATAGTGATATTAAAACATTTTTCATGCAAACTAGCTTTTACTACAAAAGACTGATTGCATATGAACCATATAAAAATCAAAGCTAATGTTATATGCAAAAGCCGTATGGAAATGGCATTTAATACATTTTTAATGGCAATTTAACACAGACAAATGAAAGAACAAAACAACTGCTTACAGGATGCCCTGTAGAGTAGGATCTTGAGAATCTATAATCACCATAACTAAGATGGATTCTTGCTCTTATATACATTACATTGAATGGAAGAAATTTGAGTCCTAATACAAGTATTTTTTCTAAGATGCTGTATTTTTTTTAAAAATTATGAAAACTCAGTACTTTCAAAACAGTAGAAACTATTCAGTAAGAAACAGTTAAAGCTAATTTAGATCAGTAGCAGTTAATGCGGCAAAGCTTCATAGTTCCTTGAATAGTTGGTCCCATTTCAGGTAAACAGTTCAGAAATCAGGTCAGAAGCAAATCAAAAATACACGTCATGCCCTCAAGCCAGGAAACGTGTTCACTATATCATTTACAAAACCTCATTAAGTTACTTACAAACCATGGGTAGCAAGTTATAGCAAAAAAAAACCAGAATAGAACAAAAGTAATTAGAAGATAATTTAGCCCCACATATGCCCCATAGAGCTTAGCAGTTGGAAATCAGCCCACACTGTGAGTGAATTTCATTTAAGCTTCCTTACCTTGCTTTGGAAATTAGAGACTGACAAAAATATACCTTGTTAATAGACATCAGATTGCATTTCACCCCACTGAAAATTTTCCTTAACGTGTGCTAAATCTTATTATCCATATGGTTGTCATTTAGGCCACAGCTACCCCATTTGTCTTTTATTGTTCTTTAATTTTATCCATAAATAAGAGAATTTCAGAAAAATTAATTCTTGTCATCTATCACTATATGTAACGAGCATAAAATTAACTAAAGAAAACTGCAGCTTTGCACAGATGGCTGGGTGCTGTCTGATAATGGTTCACATGATGTCGTTCATTACCACCTGGATATATATTGCTGCTTAAGTAAAATATACGTACATATACCCCTTCTCATTGAAATGCTCTCATCTGCCTGGCATGAAACTTGATTCTAATACCCCAATCAGCTTATTTTTATTCTCTACCATAACCCCAATTCTACAAGGCGTTTAAGCCAGGGATAAAATTAAGAATGTGAGCATCATTTGACTCTATGGATTACATACAGGCTGGAGGCAAAATATATTCCAAATTAGAAGCTTTTCTTTGAAAGGGTTTGGATCTTAATGTTAAAAATGCCCCAAGTGTTTTGCTGAATCAGAGCTGCTAGGGAAGAAGTTCAGAGGGTGTAGAAGTGATTACCTCCATTTTCTAAATTTGATACTATACCAGTCTCTTCTACACAGCAATCATTGTGATGGCTTGCAGGAATTCTTGATAGATAAGCCATTCAATCAATTAAGTAGTTATCCCCTCATCACTCTCTGTTTCACTTATGGCTCATTTTAGAAAAGAAGTTTGTATTTTCATTCTCCTTAAATGCTTTTAGAAGTGCTCAAAAGATGTTCTTTAGCAATTTCCCATAGGAGTAATTTGTACTTTATGTAGTATTTCCATGGTAACTTCAGAGAACAGGAACGGCGTTGTGCGCTATGTTACATCCATCCTAATTTAGTTTAGGACATGTTGTGTTTTTTTATCCAGGGTCAGTTTTCGTTTAACAAAATATTAAATTGCCTGTAAAATGAAGAATGAAAAGGCAAATGTCCTGTAGTATAATACTGTATTGAAGTCCTTTTTCATAGTACATAAGTTTTCATCTTTGAATAAAATACGAGGGAACTTTTTATTATTCTTATTTTTAACAAAGCAACAACTGAAATCTGTTGTAAGTTTTCTGTGTCAACAATGTGAAATTTATCTTAAATCACTTGAAAACTTGCTCCCTAATGTTTTTGCTGTGCTGTTCCTAGGTAATGAAAGTACTAGTCATGGACAGAGGCAACTTTTTCCGAGTGAATCCGAGCAGCTGATAGGTTTGGTATATCCTCAGGAGACATCCTCAGGTCCTTCTGTCTTTGTCTCTTTTTAAATTGTGGTGTTGAAGCACTTTTCTCCATTCCTACCTGGCTCCCCAGCCCACGCATTCTCTCAGTATAATTAGAAATTTTTGTGCTTTGTATCTTTTTTGAACCATCCACAGGCTTTGATTGACTGCAATGCTTTTAAAACCATTTGGTTCCCAATTCGGTAAATAATTACTTAGAAATATATATATATAAATATATATAAAAATATATCTGTGTATCACTAAATGGGACTCCTTATTCAACTAGTGTTGTTCCTGAGTATTGTTGCATAGGTAATACAATTCTCTCCAGAGTCAGACTTTTTATTGGTACATGTTTATATCCTTTGGTGAAATATGTACTCATTTCTAAGTAGGATACATAAGAAGTATTGAGATAATGAAGGATCTGTAATAAATGAAGTGATGAGAAATGAAAACAGCCAAGTACTACTGTTGGGGATAGTGGCATGCTAGCAAGAGATGTGTATTAAAAGATTAGGTTTCATTTTTCTGTTTGTGTGTGTGTCCTCCTAAACATTAAGGAATGCTATGTAAGACACCGTACAACTTCATCATGAAGCTGCCAGGCTGCAAAAGCATGCTTTGTAGATCCTGAAATATACTGGATGGAAGGCATTTGTACAAAATATCAATAGAAAATATACTTCAGGGAACAGTTGTGCTGTGTAGAAACAGAATTACATTATAGTCATCTCCGTTAAGATGTCAGCAGTCACGGATTGATTCTGTGAAGTCATTTCCTGTTTGCAGAGAGGGGAACAGCAATCAGCTGTGTGATGGAAACAATTGCATTTAATTATACATTATGTTAACTTGTCAGCAGTTTAATGACAATCACCATATCTCAAATACAACTTTAAAATACTTGCATGTTTACTTCACAGTGGGGCCATTTTTTCACTGGAAAGCCTTAGGGTTTTTAAGGTAAAATATCTTCATTTTGAAATTCTAAGTGATTTAGACTAGAAATTTTCAAGAAGAGTAAATAAATGAAAATTGAAAAAAATGGTTCAACAAAACTTTTCAAAACCAAATGTTTCTATTAGACTGCTCTTATTTTTCTAATTTCTGTAGGGAGACTGGCTCAAATTTCCAGATTTGTTTTTTGGTTTTGTTTTTTTCTTCCATCTTTGAAATGTTCCTGTATGTTTCTCACTCACTTCTGGTTTAGAATGCATTGATTTGGGCACATGGTTTCAGGTCTGTGAAAGAAATTGTGTTCACTAAGTTTTGGCTGAAGCAGAGAAATGTGGAGATAGGATTTTGTAGGAAGTGTTTTCCATAGCAAGTGACACCTTCATCTATAAAGATACTTTTGGATCTCCTCAGCTCCCTTGTCCTACTCCTTACAACATTCTCTCACTTCTTACAGTTGTTCCCACTGTTTGCTCAACTTGGTGTCTGGAAGCTGGCAATGGAAAGGCTTGAGCATATTTTTGCTCATTACATGCCCTTTATTGCTTGTTTCCTTCTCATACTGTATTTGAGATTAAGAAAAAAAAAAAAAAAAAAGAGGCTAGAAAAACCACAACTGACATCTAAGCTCACTCCCTATGGAAAAATGATCCCTCTTGAGTAACTTTGAGAGAAGGCATTGAAAGCAGGATCATTGCATCTCTACAACTGTGATTTCAGAAAAGGAGAGGAAAGAATCAAGATAGTTGATTATCAGTGAAGGCACCAAGTTCATATATTCTGCACATATTGCAAATCCCACAGGACCAATGAGGTTTTGATATTGTGGTAAAACAAAATTATTAATAGCAAACGCTGTAGCAGGATCTCAAGTTTTTTCACATCTTTTTCTGAGTCCTTGGGAATAATTTTTACTGCCTATCTGGAAATAATGTCTTCATTAATTAAAAGGAAACCTCAACATAAGGCTGAAATTCACAGAAAGGTAATATTTTGTCTTTTTAAGTTTAATGTTTGATTTAGCTATTTCTTTGAAATTCATGTTTTGTTGTTCAGTTACAGGCAGACTGAGAATGTAAGTTAACTTTCCTCAGTTTCGTGAAGCACATTTTTTGTTTGTCTTGAGTTTTTCATGAAGTCATTGATAGATAATAATGATTAAATGTTCACCAAAGTGACATTAAAGCAAAACATAGGATGATGTTTTGTTTGGAGTAAATGCACACTGACTACAGGGATCTCCCAAAGATTACCTCCTGGAAATCATTTGATTTGACATAATCTGTGTGTTTCAAATCATTTAGGTTGGAAGAGACCCTTAAGATCATTGAGTCTAACAATCTGGCATTTAGGATGTGTGCCATAAAGTAGCAGACCTGTGTTCTCTTACCTGCTTATTCTATGGGGATCTAATTTCATATTTCCCAGATCTAGAGTAAATTCTTCTTGAAGCTGGGTCTTTGTATTGCCACAAATGTAAGGCACACGGCTCTACAAAGTCAAGTCTCAGGAAGCCTGACTTGGTAGCAATATATTCAGGTACCAAGATTGCTTTTCAGTCTGTGAACCTTCACAGAAAAGAATAAGGGATGCCTGCAATGTGGATCGTAGCACAGCATGGTATTATTCCATGGGACCTTTCATTCTTGTAGCTTGTCCTTTTTGGTGCACATGTTCTGTGAAAAATTGTATGCTCATGCATTTAATGATTACTATAACATGTAAAGAGAGAAACCTTAACCAGCATGTTACTGTATCAGAGGAGACCTCCAAAGTCAACCTGACCTACCCACAGTAACACTGAACTTTAACTGGAGAAAAAGTCCTGAGGAACTCTGCATTGTACTGTGCCATTATAGATAAAATCTTCTGAGGATTTAGGAGTAAAAATTTAAGCATTCGTTGAATGTATGAGAAATGTAATTTTTTAAAACCCTGTAGTTTTGAACTGAATGTGGACAGATCTGTGCTAGGTGTGGCAGAAATTACTCACTGGCACAGAGGCTACACAAATGACGCTCACTATTCTGCTTGCACCCTGTTGTGGAAGTGGGGTCAGCATCTGAAGATTCAACTTCTAACTGTCAAAATTATTTCTGTTCTTGAATATTTTGTGTTCTAAATCATCTTTTGGGATGATTCTTACCTTCAGCGCAGTGACTGTCTGCCAACTCTCATTAAGGTATATTTACAATCATTTGCAAAAGTAAAACTAAACCATTAATCCTCCCTTATAGTGTGACCTCATTGTATATTGAGATGGTGCTGCTGCTGTTGCCAGAATTAGTGTTTTCCTCCTGAAGGTGACAAAATGCCTTGAAGACGTGAACGGAGTCCCAATACCCCTGCAAGATAATTAGGTAACTTTATTCTGCACGATAGATGGAAGAAATTCAGGTGCACAGGGGACTGATGATTTTCTCCACCAGCCATAAAATCTTGAGGCAATAATTTATAGGGTCAGAGTTGAAAGCACTGCTCACTCCTGTCATAAAAAGATACTACAGTGACATATTTTCAGTGTGAGAATGTTTACCTTCTGCTTTTCAAATCTTCCCCTGCAAATTCAAACCTACTTCCATAATTCTTTTGGGGTCGAACTTAAACAAAATTAAATAAATCTAGGTAGCATCTCCATCTGTAGAGATCTTCAGCACCAGACTGGATAAAGCCCAGGGTCCAGAACCTCATCTGACCTCATGGCTGACCCTGCTTTCAGCAGGAAATAAGACTAGAGACCTCCCAAATTTTCCTACATACCAATGTCTTTGTGGTGTTTACTGCTAGAAACTGCGTGGCCCTGATGTTTACCTGCATGTATCGTTACCATACTATTGTGTGTAGGAACTGAATATTCAAAATAAGATTAATGGAGAATGCATTGTGTTTATTGTGATAGAATACCATAGCACTAGAGTTTGTTAGCGTTAAAGGAATGATGGCATCTTATAGAACCTCTCTTGCATTAAATAAGCAAATGACTTTATTATAACTAAAATGGTTCCCAATAGACATGGGTAATAGTCATGGAAGCTGGAACTAGAGGATGTAAAATGTAAATGGCTCAGAAATTATTCTGGATACCTGTAGTACACATTTTCAAGTTGATTTAAAAGATATTAAAAATCTGAAACCAGTTGTGATTCATCTGTTGCTTCCATAATAATTGTTAAGTCTCTTTTGTCTGTGAAGTTATAAGAAGTTATGCATAACATTTATAAAATGAGTGTAAATGAGTTTACATTGAGTACAAATTTATCATTAGCTTGCACCATCCAAACCCTAGAAGCCTAGGGACCACAGACTAAATACCATACCCTTTCTGCAGATTAATGCATTAATTGGCACACAGTGTACGTAAGCTTGTTTATTTAATGAAGTTCATGATGGTCTCTGTGGGGGAAAACACATTAAAATATTACAAAGCACACCTAACACTTTTTCTTCCTTTAATTCCTGGAACTTTTTTGTGTTAATTCTTGATTATTTTCTAGACTTTTCAAGCTTAAGGCAGAGGTAACCCATAATTAGGGAAATCTAGGGAACCCCTGAAAACAGGGTTGTGCTCTGTCTCTCAGCCTGACTTACGCTGTGGCAATAGGAAACTGAGAAGAAACTATCGTAACGCTCGGTGGAGCTGTGGCAGATGAGAACACTGCCCTTTGTATTTGGAAGATTATTTTACCTCCTGCCTGTGTAGGCAAGCTATCTTAAAAGTCGACTGTCTGAGGGTGAATAACTAGATCCAGGCTCTTTTGCAAGGTCTTTTCACAGGCAGAAAGACAAAGATCTAATGCCCCCATTTAAATGTGCAGTACACAGTGCGAAAACTACAGCCTGTCAGTCTAGAGAGAAAATTCTGCCAGTGAAGGTTGCTACAGAAATCAGTACAAAGAGACTGCCAGAAAAGTAACTCCACAAAGTAAGAATAAAGGAAAAGTTGAAGAAATAAAAATATTGTACCAAGAAAAGCATTTGTTGCCAGCTGCTATAGCACGTAATTTGTAAAACTTGATCCAGAGGTCGAACCTGTTTAGTGGTGACTGCTTATAGGTAATGTCAAGGTAGTGTCAAGGTAGTGTCAAGATCTCCTCTTCAGTGAACGGCTGCAAAGCACGGCATCTGATAAGGTATTAAGGGAAAAATAAGTCTGCCTCTGAATTTTATCATCTCTCCTCAGTTGTCCAGGTAAAACCAAAGAACACAAACTGTTTCTACCAAAGACAAAATATTTGGAAGAGTTAAAAGAGCATAACAATGCAAAGCAATTGCCTCTTTTGATTTTACTTACATGAAATATTTATAACTCAAATTCACTTTCTGTTTTCCACTCATGCTGAAAGCATGAAACTTAATACTTGCATGGAAAGCATATATCTTAATATTTGTCATCTTGTGAATGGATCACAGTATCAATCTGAAACCTGACCTTCTGACTGTTGTATGACTACTTAATTGGAGCTGTTGTGCAACGATTCTGCACATGGAAATATGTTTCAAGTACCCTTTTTTTTGCGTGTATTATGTATATTTGATTATTGTAATATCGGCAAATTGTAAATACCGTGGATAAGCACGGTCCAGATCATGACCATACAGCTACAGCCAACTAGAAGCTTTTGTTTTCCTAAGGGGAATCATTTGGGTGCTGCAGTGCCCTTGGTCAGAGCACACTGTGACAGAAGGGACACAGTGCTCAGCAATATGTTGACTACCCAGCTCAGGTATCCTGTCCTGTTCATTAGCTATTCTCTGAGTACATCTGGACAATATGGATATTAGTCCTGCAAACAGCACGTACATGTTTAACACTTAGCAGACTTTCAGGGTCAGGTTCAATTAACTTAGAACCACGGCAGCAGCAAGCAAGAAACCTGTGCTGGGGCATTGACTTCCGACATTGATAACATCAGTGGACCACAACCAGAATCAGCAAGGAAGATGAATTTTAAATAAATGGTCCATAAACATGACCTTGAAGAGGTTTGCTACACAGTGGGACTTAGCAATTACTTTTTTTTCATTTTTATTTTCTCTTAAGGAAGAGCAAGATAACAGGAGGTGAATGCCAATTCTCTTTCAGATTTCTCCTGACACAGCAGCACCAACCCAAAAAAACTTTTCTCCTGCCACCACTACTCTTCCCCAGGTCCCAAGGACAGCTCTGGCCACTGTTCTTCTGCCTTCCCCAATTTACCTCTTTCACCTCACTCTGTGCGTGGCGAGCATGCATAGTGAGTTGGGTCAGCCTGGCTTGTCCTTTATTCTTAGTTCCTCCAGAAGTGGCACCCTTGAGACAAATGGTATAGCACTTTTTTCTTTCCTCTAAGTGGTAATGGGGAGCTCTCTGGGTTTGGAATATGCAGCCTGAGGAGCCTCCTGAGTCTTGGTTGTTTGCTGGGTCTTCAGAGAGCAGAACAACAGGCAGTAGAAAGCTCCAGCCCTCGTAATCTCTTCTTGCAAGGTATTTATTTGGTCACCACCTCAGTCCTGGGGATTAAAGGATTTTGTCAGGATAACCGTGACTTAAAAAGTCCCTTCACAGATCTGATGTGAAGGCTTTGCCAGCTACATGTAGGGATTCTATGGTAGTGTGTGAATCAATCTTTCTTTTTCTCTCTTTCTTTCTTTCTTTCTTAGCCAGCACTCTCAATATAGATCAATACATTTCAATTAGCTTCAGAGGCTTAAAATAACCAAGCTTAAAATCTGTAGAGCAGCTTTTAACACTTTCCTTTGTCATTTTCTTTATCTTTAAAGAAGTTAGTGAAAGTGAGGTAGAGAATATTAGTATCATGCAGTTAGTTCAAAAATTTCTTGATTTGAGTTCTTTCAGTCTTTTTAACTGGTGTGCTTTCAATTATAGCCACAACTGAGTTCCTGTAGAAAAACAGCATGCAACAAGCAAGCTACTCTTTGCAATCTGTTGGGCTTGGTGGGTGCTTTTCTCTTCTCTATTGGGATTTAACTTGAGGTCAGACTGCATATGGGCTAAGCTGATGCTTCATATAAAATACTGTTGGACTTCTTGCTATATCAAATAATGCTGATAGGAAAGGTTTAGCAGGAAAATTGTGTATGTGTTTCTACAAGAACAGATTTCTGCAGAAAGAGAAAACAAGAAATAACCAAAGTCCAATATTTAATGAGACAGTAGATGACCTAAATTCAAATCTCTTACTTCTTGGCTCTTGGGAGCATGCATTTATATTTGCCTATATCCTGGTCATACCACTGACTTAATTGACATTCTTATAAAAGACTCTATAATTTCTTTTTTTGCAATATATGTATTAATTATGAACTATTTCTTAAAGCACCAACTTTGTAGTGAGACCTCCTGCTTGTCATAAGATTTCCCTAACCCCATAGATGTATCCATCTAGACGCTTTAGAAGGATATAGGTTTCAGCACAATGGAGAAAAAAAACTGGTAGTGGTGGGGGAAGGTGGTGTTGTGGTTTGAGGTTTGGTTTGGTTTGTTCTTTGTTTGGTTTGATTTGGTTGTTGTTGTTCTTGTGTTTTGTTTTTTTGGGAGGGTTGTTTTGCTTTTTTGGTTTTGTTTGTTTGTTTTTCTCTATAGAATGGGAAATTTTACCTTCTCAGGATTTATCTTCAGTGGGATCTTTCTTTGTTGATGGATATCCCACTTGAAGTAGAAAGGCAGAAACTTAAATAACAACACTATAGTACTTAATATTTTCATTCCTACTTTTTCAGGTCTAAGTAAATTTTGGTATCTAGAACATTGGATCAGATCCTGTCCCATCCAAGTTCTCATTATGATCATGTAAATGCAAAGAGACCCTTTGAGCTTACTGTTTTCTGGAATACATAAAAAAAAAAAAAAGGGAATAATTTGTCAACATGGAAGGGTGTGTTGTACTGGTGAAACTTCCTATAAAGCTGGCGTAATTGATGCCAACGAGTCACAGACTCGAATGGGTGGGGGAGTAACGGTGACATGGTGTCCTTTCTTACCCTATCTGAAATACATACATCACATATTTTTCCACATCTGTACCTATTAATATTTAGTGTTGTTGCATAGTTTCCATAACATTGATTTCAGTAAAATTGTTTTCAATTTTTAATAACCTGCAGTTAACTGAATGACCAGTCTCTCTTCCAATGCTCCCTTGTCTTCGTTAAAAAAACATGCACACGGATATGTTGTTTCTGGTATACACTAACACGTTGTTTCTGAGATGCTTTGATTTGCCATGCTGGGCACCAATTGTTTAAAAAATAATCTCTGACTCCCATTGCAAAAAACTACTCACATAAAGAACTTCCTGCAATGTGTGGATAGATGGGCAGTGACCAAGCCACACTACACATAAAATTTATGTCTCAGGAACTTTACCATTAATAATTTTTACTGTCAACTTTACATATCAAAGAAGAAAGCACAGCACAGTGTTTTAACACACTCCAGAATGCTTTATTAAACAGCATAGCAGTATGGTATTGTAAATTGAGGTCAGGAGGAAGGGTAGCAGTACTTTACAGGCTTAGGAACTCGATACTGTGGTACACCACTGGGATAAGAGCCTCTCTTCCAAGGCTGTTTGCAGCTGACAGTGCAATCAACAACTCCAGCTCATTAAGACAACAATGACAATAATGGGGGGGGGGGAAGTAAGTATCACAGATATAGGTAAAAACAATGATTTTGTTTATCTCAACCAAAAAGACAACGAAAATGGACCCCTGGGACACCTCAGGGAAGAAACACTAATGCTAATTGACATGATTTAAAAAGATGACTCTGTTATTGCCAACAGTCTAATTTAGTCATTAGCTCCCCAATGCTGAGGCAATCAAACCAGTTGTTATAATTTTAGTAGGTGGATAACAAGGTATGCCTCAGTGTACAGGTGTATATACTAGAAGGTAAGCTAGAAGAATGTGAAAAAAAGCTTTATAATAAATACATTTTGTGTATCTTTTTATGAAACACCACTTCTTAATGTCATTTGTCTGCTGAATGAGCTTCATTATATTTTGTCCAAATATATTGTAGTAATTTGTCATGAGGCCACAGAAAAACAGCAAAACCAAACTATCTACATCTTAATTTTGCTATTTCTCAGATTAAAAGGTTTACGTTTTTACATGAAAATAAATATTTGTTAGAGGGAAAATATTTTGTGAGGTTTTTTTCTCCCTATAACATGTGCTTGCTTGGCAGGAAATGTCCCTGTATTAAAGAGCTATAGTGTTCGCCTGGAAATTGTCAAGGACGTAAGAATTAAAAAGCTTACATCCATGTCAGGTTTAACTGGCTCTCTTAGCTCAAAGGTTTGCTGCAATACTGTCCTCACATCTGTTCACTGTGTACGCTTCCTGCTCTGAAAGTGTCCTCTCAGTATCTTGCATTTTTAATAAATCATTTGTGGTTCAAATAAAGAGTAGAGGGGAAAAAAGTGATGCTATAGATATATAGATATAAAAGTCTCTTTCCAGACCTCTCTGCTGCCCAGAAAAGTTCTCTGTGCCTCTCATACAAAGTTGTTGTTGTCCTCTCTTTTCTCTTTAAACTTGCTCTAAACTTTTACCTTTTTCATTAAGTTTGCCGCAAGACAAATTACCTGCTGTCATAAAAATAAGTTTCCAAGAGAGCATGCTGATGCTTTGAAATGAAGACTCTGTCTCAGTAACAGGGTTGGAATGTCTGAGTGAGAAGGGAAGCAGTCAAAATTTCCAAAGATAAGGTGTTCTTATGCCGTGCACGAATCAGAGATTCAGTCTTTACTTTGAGTCAAGCAAGGTATGAACAAACATCTACACTAAGGTCCCTGTTTCCAATTCTTTAAATGTAAAACTCTGAAAGGTCTCTTTAGAAAGTTTTACGTGGTCTTTTAGATTAAGGAAAACAAACAAACAAACACCAAAACAGCGCAGCCCTCAAAAAAGTTGGAATTAAGTTTAACACTAATAACAGGTTATTTTTCCTTACATTTTGTTTTGAGCAGAGCAATATAAAAATATTAAAGATCAGCTTTTGGAAAAAAAAAAAAATCTCATGTTTACTTAGCTAGTATCTGCCAAGAGTTCAAGCAAATTTGATAGAATTAATGCCTCTCTGTGACATTACTACTCTTTGTCCCTGGATGGTATAAATGGGCCTTAGAAAATGACACTGCCAGGAATGGATTAAGAGAATTAACTTGCATAAGGAGTCAAATCTCTGACCTCTACTGTGATTCACCTCTTCTGAGCACCACAATCCACTGGGAGAAAGATGGAAGTGATAGCCTTTCCATGGCAGAGCAGATGAGAGCTCTTGTACGCAGAAGGGCTTTCGAGGAGTTGAGTCGCATGTGGGTCACTCCAGTCACAATTTACTGCTGTCTACTGCTAGGGCAATTTGCATGAGGGAGATTTTTACACAGCTTGTTAAAACAAGTGTAAGAGAATCATTGTCAGACATTAAGACTACACAATGGGAATATTAACAAGCCAGCAATGTGTCATTTGCTGTTTGACTGATTGTTTGTTTTTTTTTTTTTTCCTAATTATATCTTAAAGTATAAACTAGTCATAGCCTACAATGTACAGAATTGGCAGGTGCCATACCACCCCTCCTTCCACACAAATACCTCCAAGCTCTTTTTAGGAAAAGAGTAACCTCACAGCAAAAAGGAGCCAGCACAGCAAAAGCCATGCCCAAATTCTAGTTCTCCACTTCACTAAAAAATTGCCAGTGTGCTTTGCTGGTGCCTCCAAAGGGAGGAGGGGAAGGAGTAAGGACAGGAGGAGAGTTCTGTAACTGTGAGCACAATCACGAGTCGGAGTTGAATTTCTGTGAGGTTCACAGTTGCAGAAGTGTAAAAACATGCACGATGTGGATGAAATCACAGTCATTTTAGCATGAGTTAAAAACAACCACAATTCACACCTGGATGTCAGCAAAGCATTTTTACCCCCAGAGGTTAATGTATTTTCAATAGATGGAATATGTGTAACAGAGGGCTGCAAACAATTAAACATATGCTTTCTGACATTTGAACCATGCAAAACTGTACCTGATAAGGGAAGGGTGTCTGTACCTCAGGTAGAAGGAGATTTGTAAAGATTTCTCTGTTGGTTCTTGTGTAGGGTTGTAATGAATTACAGTTTTGTTCAGTATTGAGAAGGGATTGAGCTATGACTTGGACTAACAATTGTGATATTGGTAGTTGTATATCACAACCACAGATGAGTTTTGACTCCAGGAAACTGCTTTTCAATTTATTGAGAAGAGACACCTGTGCTGCTGAAAGGAAACGTGCATTCCCTGGGCACAGGAAGCCCTTGGTGGTGCTGGAAGTTACCTGCCAAGTGGACCCTCGATGGCTCTACACCAGGGGTGTCAAACTCATTTTCACTGGGGGCCACATCAGCCTGGCGGTTGCCTTCAAAGGGCCGAATGTAATTTTAGGACTGTATAAATGTAGGAGGAGCTATTTATACACACCTACCATGCTATAGCTTTGATTTTACAGCTCCTATATAGGAAAATGTCGTTGCTTTGGTGAGCATCTTTATTTCTCTACTCAGAGCAGAGCAATCCTCATGTGTTAGTGCTGCCACTGCTCACTTGCCCCATGACTGGCGTTCCCAGTCCTAACCTCTGACTGATACAACACACATCTTGTACTATATAAGTACCTGCACACATTTCTAAAGCTATCAGTTAGCAGGTACTATGAATGGCCACCATACAGAAACAAAACACTTCCCACCACCAAAGAAATTTCTAAACTTGTCAATCAAAGCTAAACCACATTTGCACATAAAATATGTCAGCTAGTAGCTTGCTTTCACGTATTTTGAATACCATAGATCAAAAAACTTGGGCTTGCTGAGAAAGGAAGGATATGAGACTACATTAACTTGTAACCACAAACTGTTCACTACAGGTTTCAGCTTTCTGGCATGGGCTGCACCCTTCCTGTACACTATGGAGTATCACACATCTTGCCAAGCTCCTAGATAACCAACACAGTTCTGAACCGCTGAGGAGCTTTGTCTTTTCATAATTGTACTTTGGGATTTAAATATGATATGCAAACACAGAGAATGGGTCACTCAGTCACTTTTCAGAAGTGCTCTAATCTAATATAGCCACGCTAATGAAATCCCAGGTACATGAGTCCCATTATTGTTGTAGAGAGTTAGGTGATTGTATGAAAATATGACCTGCTATAAAAACCTGTCTAAATTATCTTCCTAGAGCTTGTATGCTATTACTGATGATGAAAAAGGCAAAAACGTGGTTTTGAGCCTTATTTTTTTCGTAAAAGTGCTTAGTCAGGCAAGAATTAGAGCTCATGCTTATGTTATTCTTTACTTAGTAAAGCCTGTAGGAAGACACTCTTATCCTAGACAATAATTTTGAAGGAGAAAACTTCTGCAAAATAGGACTTCAGAAAACACTTTTTCTGAGACCGCTGTTAAACGTTAGAAATACATCTTGCCTCTTTTCTGATAAGGGGACGTATATTAGCCACTACTAAGAAGACATCAGTGTTTAGTATAATTTAGTCTTCAAAGTCTCCAGTAATTTACATTTTAACATTAACATTTGTATATTTGTATAATGCCTTCAAAGTATGTGAGGGGCTATGTAGCCATTTAGTAATGATTCTGCCTTGGCAAGTTAAAAAAGCCATGTGGGTGCTAATAATTAAGGGACAGAACAATACACCGAACTCAAGGATAGATGTATTTATACATATATATACATTTTAATGTTAAAAAAATACCCGTAAAATTATATTCTTTAGAGTACATAATACAATTTAATTTTTACTGTTAAAATACAGGGCTCCTTCTGAAAGAAGTCTAGTTTTGACAATGACCTACCCCTTAAATCAAATTTTTCTCAACTACTAATATTTCAACTGTCACCATTTGTACAGTATCTAGAACAGTCAGGGCTCCTACTCTGTAGGTCTTTAAGCACCTCAAGAATTAACATAATTAATCATGATAATTATAGAAGGTGTATGCTTCTTAAGCACGGTGCCACAATTGCACAACGTATGACAAGGGGGCTGGCGGTGGTAAAGCAGTAAGCAAACAAATGGGGCAACAGCCTTGTTTTAATGTACTACATTACAAGATTAGAAAGATAAGCCTGAGTGCAAGTAGATAAACAATCCAATACTCCAGCGGGATGTTGTGCATCGGAGACAGAATACAGTGCAGATCTTTTGAGATAAGTCGTCTGATCATATTTCTTGACTCTCAGCAGAAAACAAAGAGCAGTACATTTAAGCATGCAGACTGATATGCTGAGTTTAGGAACTGGTTGAATGTCAGCAAGAAATGGGTGAGGTAGAAATACGAAAGCAGGGAGAACATGACACTCTCATGTTCTTCAATCCACATGCATTAAGGTAGAAGAAAGCCTGACCCTATGGCTATATTCATCTGAGATATAAATGTATTAAGATAAAATGCAGTCTTCCATATACATGAAAATCTGCAAATAATCACAGACCAACTGTAACATTTTAGTGTATGGGAGATTAAACCACATCTTTAATCATTAAAATTTTCAAATATTTTTTTAAACAATGAATGGCAATACCGTTTATGAGATATGTAATTAAAAAAAAAAAAAAAAACAACACACTAGTTATATATTGGTAGGCCTTTGAATTTTTAGCTGGAATTCGTGCTAATCCAATACCATTGCGGAATATTTTTATGGTTTGATGAAGTGCAGGGCAAAATGACAAAAGAAAGTAATGACATTTCTTCACATTTTCTTTGTCATTTCCTCCATAAGAGGAAATTTGTGACCATTAGCTGTTAAAGTGACCTGCATATCTTTTTAGAACATCATCATATCCATAGGACCTGATACTTATTGCCAGTAGGACACTGCAGATTATTCTCACATAGAAGGTTAATCATGTGCATAAGTGTTTGCAGGAAGAAGTTATTAAAATGTGCACTGTACGTGCCCCAGTAGCAAGGCAAACCTTGAAGAAAAATGAGACAGAATAATTCCGTTCTTTAGACCTTACTGCTTATCTGGCAATTTTTAGCCTTCAGCTCATACAGCCACAGTCTGGAGGAATGTCAAACAAAGGAAGAGAAATCAGCATTACAGTTATTTGGAATATTTCATATGAAAGCTTATAAAACTACTAAGAAGCGAACAGGACCAATGTCCCACCGCTAATACATGAATAAAGTTGGCTCTTCAAGGTTGAATACCCTTTACTCTCAGTGGTATCAGAAACAGAGTACTGAATTACTTGCCTTTGGCCATCGGTTTGGAACAGTTGCTGTGCATCAGCTAATACACTGTTAGCATTCTTGCATACTGAAACCTTCAGATACTGTTTTCAACCCACTGCTCAACAGAAGGCATCACACGGTCCATTCGCACTTGCAACTAGCAGGTTTCTCTCCTAAAATGTTTTTAGAATCCCTAAATCCACCAAGCAAAATATCTTTAATTTTCTGTTTTGAAATGAAATAGAGAAATTCAAAACCAAATGTAGAAGCATGACCCACAGATTGCCCTTAATTATAGCAGATATGACAGGATTTTATGTAATAATAAATATTTTCATTGCTGCTTTCCTTAGAATCAGATCAAAAGTGGAGGCTGGATCCTATGTCATACATTTCTACCCTTGGAGTTCTCATCTGAGGAACACCACAATAGCAGAACACAATAGCGTATGTCAGGCTAAAATGTTTGATTTCTTAATTGCTATGAAAGATTTGTCTCTCTTGGTACATTGTATGCAAAGCATTGCAGCCTTCAAGTTTTTTCTGAATCTCTCTGTGTCCTAGTTTCATTGTTTTGTTTGGTCTGGTTTGGCTTTGAAACCAGTCTTTTGAAATATTTTCTCCAAATTAAGCTACGACTTTCTCTCTCCACACCCATGCTTAACAGAAGAAGTTAAGCACATTAGTTGATTTATATAATGAAATACGTGTGTAACACTGTGCAAATCTTCCAAAACACTTATTGTGAAGTGTTATCAACATGCTAAATTATTGCGGGACACTGAACAGCATTAGAGGCAGCACACTTGTTACACAGAGTGCGGAAGACCCCAGTGAAACAAAAGGTGCCATATAGTTTCTGAGAGTGGGAATGGGCTCAGCATCAAACTTTTTTTTACTCAGCTGTGCCCACACAACTGAACAGATACACACATTTCAGATTCAAACACCAAGACCCGAGTCTGTGATAAGCTGCCACCATGGAAACCACCTTTTCCCTTTCATTAAACATGCAAAAAGGGAAAGAAGAAAATCTCAAGTGTCTGAAAACACACAATATTCAGTAAGTTGTGCAATTCTAATGACTTCAAGAGTTTCTAGGAAAAAAAAAAAAGTTTCTGCTCTGCAGTTGTCAGATGCTGATGCTGATAGTCATTATTAAAAAAGGTATTAAGAAAGACTGCAACTTTCACTACTCCAGTTCTGTCTTGTTTCCCTGAAGACAAAGTAAATCAAACACATGCAGAAGCAAGAGGAACAGATAGCCAGAGCAGAAAATACAGCAGTGATGGGGGTTGAATTGTGCATCATTGCTTTTGAAAAAAAAGACAGGTATTACGCACAATCTAGTCAGCTAGTCTGACACTCAGCAAACTTGTGGCAGTGTCAAGCTTTTAGACGCATTATTATTAGCTGCCTTTCTAGTGATAAGCTTATTGCAATCGAACAAAAATAGAACACTTTGACCAGCCAAGGCTAGCAGACTTGCAATGAAATGGATTAGAAGTCATAATCTGCTAAACATGTGTTTTGACATTCCCTGTTAGCAAAGTGTGACCACTCATTATGTAGCTGTGGTAGCTGCAAAAGAGGTATTTCAGCTATTAACAAGAACCAAAACCTAGTATGTTGAGTGGTTCTACCCTCCAAGTCTATGAAGTAGAGACCTGCTCTGCGGGTTGATGTGATTGTTCATCACATGATGTGATGTTCATCACATCAATAAGTCACTGAGTTGGTGGATGCAGTTGTGCAATTACAGCTCTGGTCACCTCTCTCTGCTTTCCTGTTTTACTTGCACTTAATTTTAGGCCTGCTTTCCACTACGGTGCTTTTCACGATGATGAAAAACATGCTCAGAGTTGTTGTTATGGCTCTGCAACTGGAAAGGTGTGAAGCGAAGAAGTATGAGGTGAGGCTGAACAGGATACATGAAAGCCAGTGGTGATAGGAACATTAATGTCGCATTTCAAATAAAGCTTGATATCTGACTGAGGCCAGGAAAAGTGATCACGTTTTGGTCAGGTTAGATAATTTCTGAAGGTCAGGATGAGGAAGAATGTTGTTAGGTTGGGAGAAGGAAAAAGGCAAAACCAAACCAGATGGTGGCATGCTCTGTGGATAATTCGCATTCTACTACTGCCAGGCTATGGATCCTGATGACAGGGACACTCCTTCCTCCTTTTTATTTTGTTCACTCATTAGGTCCCATATTTTATATCAATTTGAAGTAAATAACTTCTGATCCATAATATGTATATTCCATAGTTATTGGGTGATAGATGTAGAAAATTTATCTTTGAAATGCTCCGGTTTCGTATCGTAATTGCTGACTGACTTTATAAATGCCTTTATGCAAGTTGATGAGTTAGATTTTTTTGTTACCTTGGTCAACTAAAATAATAATTTTACAAAAATATGGTGTCCGTTATTTCTCCACTATGAATTTGTCTAAGCTTCATTGGAATAAAGTTAGACTAGACACCATTTCCTCTGTAGTCTCTCTGAAAAACTCTGGGAAAGAATACAACCAAGTCCAAGATATAACTGCTGAGCAAAAAAATAAGCTTCAGTTTAGCGTTAATTATGTTAATATAAAATTGACATGAGTCCAGCATAACGGCAGCCCCTAGAGTTGAAGATGAAGAAGTACACCAACGTGACGATGTTTGATAAAGCGGAGGGAAAGGGAAGAAGATACCTAGAATAATACCATGGTTGTACTCCAAGGCAGCTAGCACTAAGTTCTACAAGAGCTCTTGTTGCCTTGACAGGTGAAAAGGCCAACAAAAAAATATTGCTGTTATGATTCTCCTAATTAAAACAACAGACAATTCTCCTCAAGGAAGGCGAGAAAAGATACCATGTCAACTGGGGACAGAGGTAGACTGATGAAAAAGGCTTTAGTTACTTTATATGAAATACTTCACTGGACTCTGGAGTGATTATTTGCAACTAAGTCCAAACAGGGGACTTACTATAATGTAGAGAAAGGATAGAGTACTATTTCCAGAGGAGAAAAAAAAAAAAAAAAGCTAATAGAAACCTGGCAGAGTTATAAAGAAACTATCAGATGGAGAATTGTAATTGCAGCGTAGAAGAAGCAGGTTAATTGCTATTCTCCTCCAACTAATAGGGAACGAGAGAGACTGAAATTGAGCATCAACATGCTTAATTTATTTTTTTGAATTATTATGCAATTTGAATTCTTGTTTCTAATACTTGTAAACGTTTTATGATACAGATCTTTGGTATATATTATGCTCCTAGTCATTATGTTAGTACATTTAATATTAAAAAAAAGAAAATTTTTAAAAAAAAGTCAATTATTTCTGGACAGCGTGTTTCATGACCTGTTTAAGAACCTCTGAAGACTCAGAGCCTGCTGGGATTAAATCTGGCTTTTACTTTTTCCCCAGACCCTAGGCCTGTTCTGTTTTAAACTCCAGTTGATCGAATTCCTCTCTAGGCAAGCTTGAGACTTGCTTAGGAATATACTTGATCTTTCTGCTCTTGATATTATGTCTCCAACTGCAAGCTGTATTAAATTCCCCTTTTATAAATCAATAATGATAAAGGAAGCATGCAAAGCAGTATCATCCAAGATTCACTCTGCTGAAGCACCTGTCCTATTTTCCTGTGCATCACTGCCTTAAATCTCAGCAGTTTGAAGTGCCTTGTCTTAAAGGTATCTGAGTCCTTCCTTTTTCTGAAGACATGTAAGATGTGTGAACGAAGAGGTGAGATCTGTAAGAAGAGATTTCTTCCTGTCAAAGTCCAAGAAATCTTTTTGCTAACAATGATAAATAGGGATTCCTGTTTTTTTAAAAAAAATGGATTTATGGGATTTTGAAGATAAAATTATTTAAAAAAAAAAAAAAAGAGAGAGAGAGAGAGAATCCCTAAGGTTGAAAATTAAAGAGGCAGAAGTCAGATCATGGAGAAAAAGGTTTAGCATGAAAGTCATTCCAAATATTCTGGTTACCGAAAAATTAATGAAATAATTGAATCACGGCTCACTACAAGTTTTATTACCCCAGTAAACAGACAAAAGCAGATAAAGGAAATAAAAAGTGAAAATCAGTAATAGCTTATTGCTATTTCTAGAAGAGCTACTGGAAAATCTGTCAATTCTGCATCCACTAGTGAATGGAATGTATAATTAATTTGCTCTTTTTGCTTGCAAGAGATCATCTCTTTCTGTGACAGTTTTGAACAGAACAAACCATCAGACCTCTAAACCACCTCCTGCTGTGAATGATTAACACTCAGAATTATAATAAAGCAAAGAAAAAGTATTCAGCATATGTTTTTCATATCTTCAGCTTATCATACTAGCCTCACCTTATGTCTCCTGTAATACAAAGGGCTATATTTTTACACTTCTAAGTGTCTCACAGTTTTGACAGAATCATAACAACCACAATGCATAATTTACTTTCATTGTCAATTTTAAACACTTTGCAAAGGTGTCGAAAGACTTATACTGAATGCTTGTTCAGTGTTATAAATAGATTGAAAATGAACCTCAATGTTTCTAATACTGCCATTATTTCTTTGAAACAATTGTGTTGCACATTATTGGTGTAGAAAAGTTTATTTCTACACATTTCAGTATAAATGCAAAGTTAGTTGTATAAATGCATAGCTACTCATAGGTAACATTGTGGCTCTTTGCTGTTTGTTGGGTTTTTTTTGAAGGATAGTATCTTAGTGTTGACTTTATATCATGAATATCCCAGCATAGTCACAGACGGAAGTAATGGAAAAAAAGTCCGGTACAAGAATAGTGTCTCTGTACAACCACATTAAAAAACAAAACAAAACACAACCTTTCAATTCATGCATATTTAATAGTACTGTATAGTTCATGTATTATGTGTCAGTAATTTATGAACACTCATGTATTTGTGAATCTGAAATTATTCTCAGCTGGGAATTAAAAACATCAGAACTATGTTATTCTGCTTCACAGAATAGCAACTAGACCAGTATTATCTTCTTTAAAATTCAATTAAATGTTTTGGGGCATTAGAAATTACACACAGTTGGGCACTGGTATAAACCAAGGCAAATAAATGTGTATCAATGGAAACTGAGTCCCAAGAGAATCTGTCCATATTACTTCATTAACTGAATAAAATATTAACCATTGCAAATTGCGATGAGTTTTAAAATAAAAGTATTATATAAAAAATAGTGACATCCATCATTCAGACTTTATCTAATTTGTATAATCTCTAATGCCCAAAAACATTTAATTGAATTCAGCTCAGCTGCCCTCGCACACAAATTCTGTATTGGCTGAATTGCTTGCTGGATCAAACTATTGTTTGGACTGAATTACATATCCAAATATTTGTCCTTTTGTTGCCAATTTGTTTTCCCCAGTTCCTACAAAAATATACCAGTGAAATACTGACTTTATTTAAAGGCTTCTTGCTATTTTGTATATTTCACATAAAATAAAGTGTTATTTACATAAGTTTAAAATATTTACACTCCTTGAAATTGAATTTTACCGTATGATGTGACTTTGTAGAACTGCATGCAGTGAATAAAATTGTAATACCCAAAGCTAAGATGGCACACATGAGGGTACCCATAGCATCAGGTTTGGTGTTTGTTCTTGTAGATGAGTAACAGTAATTCTGTTTTCTAACTTGCGTTTGAGTCACTGCTGTGACTATCAATAGCGAACTTGTCTAATTATTCTCTGAATTGACATGAGGCTTCAGTTTCCATTATAGAGCTGATAGAAATTCACCATTGTGAAAACAGAGGTGCTATTTCTAGTAATTAGTTCTAATCAGATGTTTTTTCCTAAACCACATATACCTGCTTCTTCTAATATAGCATTCCAGTTGCTGACAGAATTCTGTTTGCTTTTTACTTGTTTACCTGGTCTCATCATCCTGATTTTTGTAAATATTTGTGAATCAACTAATTCCTTGTTTACAGGCTCTCTTACAGAGCTTGAGTGGAAATCTTCTTATGAGATTCACATCTTCTGTAACTTATCACACATCATGATATGCATGAAGAATTGACTGATGTTCATTTATACTGTAGTCATCTTGCATTCTATTAGACATATTAAAAATCTCACTTGAGCACTCTTTGACAAAGTCAAGGCTGTAAGGTCACAGATTTCATGTTAAACAAGCCTCCTATTAGTCACAAAAGAGACAGCCTGTAGCTGTGCAAGATCTTCTGAGGGTTTTTTTTTTTGAGGAAACCAACCACTAATGTATAGTATTTGCATCTTGAAACTTCATTCTAGCAACAGTATCTTAAGGTTAATCTGTACTGAAACTGAGTTTTCATCAACTAATTGATATTCAGTGAATGACCTGACTCGCACTGCTGAAGAATGCTTAATCAAGTAGTTTTTTCATCCCAGCTCTTGATGTTGTTAAAAAGAACCCATCGGTTTTGAAAAGGAATTTTATTTTATTCTCTCTTCTCAGGACCCAGAATAGAGAGACAGGTTATTCCCAATCCCATCAAGGACCAGGACAGTTACTGGCTAGATACATACTTGTAGTGACGTGGTTATGGGGGTAATGTTACAGCATGACTGAGCAATGCACCTGTCAAATCTGCTGCTGAAGTTTGTGAATTAATGCTCCAATCAATTCAGCAATCTGTAATACATTAACTTGTAACTGGGTTTGATGTTAGAAATGGAATTGGTCCAGGAGTTGTTTTGCACATATTAGAAGTGTCCAAGAACTTCCTGACAATGTATTATTTGCTTATTTTAGTTAGAAAATCCAGTTAATTGAAACAGAAGTTCACTATTGGTTTGTGACAGTATAAGAAGGCTTTTGCTGGCGAAGCCTTCTCAGCTCCCTGATGGAGTTCCTGGTCAAAACTAGCAGTGAGAGACAAACTGGATTTTACGTGAAAGGTCGTGATCTCCAGCACGAGAGTGTCGTGATAAGCAGTATATTCATTTTTCTGGATTAGTCTTCTTCAGATTTTCCTGCTGGAGCTGTTCCACTTCATGTGACCAGTAGCGTTTTAATTGATTAATCAGTGTCAGCAATGTCCCAAGTAACTCCCTTGCCTACTAAATTTACCCTTAATAATTTTATTGAAGGTAGAAGTTCTTTAAAAAGGGACAGGCATAATAAATAATACACAAATCCAGTAACTTCATCAAATGGAGCATCTGTGAATGGAGAAACAAAAATGGGTATGAGTCAGCCAGAACGAACGGGAAACATTGACATAATTCAGAGCACGTTGAAGGACGGACATCACAGATCCTCCAGTTGTCAGAGCAGTGATGGCAGTAGGACTGAAGCATAAAAGTTAACTCGTGTGGAGATAATACTGTATGACACCTGAGACAGCAAAGAATGAAGTCCAACTGGAGTTGACACTATTCAAAATGAGTCCATTTAGTAAGGATCCCTAGGCACTGCCCTGTTAGCCTTCAGCGATGACTCCTCAACTGACTATTGCTGCTGCATATTGCGTCCCCCACTTTATTTCTCTTCCTTCCTTTCTCAAATTGTTGGATGTTTTTGATGCCAATCACTGACCAAGATTTTTCCTCTGCTCTTATGCAACCAAACACAAGAGAAGTTGTATTTCTGGGAACTACAGCTTGAGGTAATCCACTAAGTGGGTTTAGCAGAATGACTGCAGGATCCTGGCTGAGCTGCTTCCCTGAATAATGACTATAGATTAGATGTCATAATAACAGCTGTCAACAAGCACCGTGCAAAAGAGGTTTTTGAAGTCACAATTATGTGACAACCTCTGTTCCCCTCACGTACCAAAAGCATGTTTGATGTCCCTTCTGTTGCCCTCCCACTTAGCATTACTGCTGCTTTGGGCACCACAGATGCCTGCTGTTGCTTGCAAGATGAGTCATGCAGCTCAGCAAAGCATGTACCTTCAGCTGTGGAAAATGAATAAAAGTGACACCAGCGTGCTGGCTACATAAGATATACTTAAACTAGTGCATTTTCACTTCAGCAGGAGGCTGTTTTCCTTTGTATTTGGGACTGGTATTAGCAGGAGGTTGGAAGTGACCACTCCGTGATAGGTTTTGTCTGTAACTGGCCTTTGCTATCCTGACATAGTTGATCTCAGTGGGAATAATTAATCTTTCACCCACTCAGGACACTGACTCGATAGTTGGAGCTTAGAGAGATCAGCTGGAATTGTTCTGAGTCACCAAAAAGTTAGCACAGAGAGAGGCGGGATGAGAAAGGATAGAGGTCCTCTACAGTCGTGAATGTAAGACCATGCAGGGGAAGAAAATAGCTCATCCTTTGCTTTCCTTAGAGAGCAGCTGAACAAAGTGTTTTCAAAATAATGATCTAAACTGTTGGATTGATTAAGATCGACTATATGGAGAAAAATACTATTTGTTCTGTTTAGAAGGCAGAAATCTAATGCTGAAAAGAGAAATATGAAATTCCTGCCTTAAAATTGATAAGACAGTTACCTAAAAATAGGTTCCTTGTAAGACATTTTTTAAAGAAAAATATACAAAACGTGTTAAAGCTCCAGTAACATATTTTTCTTGCTGTTGCTTCTTTCCACATTTAAATTCCATCATTTCAGGTATTTTAAATGATATATAAATCAAGAAATCCGGTGTTCTGAGGATGCCTAACATGTATGAGGATACACATTTTAATAGTGCAGTTAGCAATATTGATTCAGCCAGTTCTTCACAAAAAAAAAGTGTAGGAGGAAAAGTCTCCCAAGTGTTGTTTCTTGTGCTCCCCATGTTTCAGTCTTACATATGGAAAGCTATTTGTGGGTGTGGAAATTACACTTTTGGGCCCCTGTTACAGCTCCTCACATGCCATTAGCAGCCAGAGGTGACTAAGAAGAGAAAAAAAATTGTTTTTTTTGTTTTTTTTTAACCTTTAGCTATTGCTGTACCCCAAAGATGATGTATACCTACCCCTTCAAGTGTGCTCAAAGTGAGTGGCAGATCTTTCCCCCTGAAAGTCTTGGGGGGCTTTGGCAAATCAGAGCACCCCTCTTTTATCCTGAGTGGATTGTGACAGGCTGCACTGACCATTCCCTTTAGCTCTTCATAAGCCCAGCAGGACTTCCATATGAATTTAAATGCAAGAGGAAAAATTAAGGAGGCCAAGTCAGAAAAGAGTTAACTACCTTCCTGTCTTCTAGAATTTGAATGCATCCAGAAGACCTCTTTGTGTCTATGTGAATTTGGACAGAAATTTAGGTAAATGCTTTCTAAACCAACCCTCCTGTCTGAGTAAATAGAATTTTCCATATACAGAGTTTCAGGATAAACTTAAAATAAACCGAAAAAACAAAACAACAACAGCAACAACAATTAAAAAAACCCCACAACATTGCTCAGGTTAAGTATACATGATGGAGAAGGAATTGATTTAGTTTTCTTCGTTGTAGATAATACACCGTTTAGTTGACTTAGAGGTTGGGACTGACCCTAAACTGAATTTTCATTTTGAACTGTTTTCAAGTTTCTGTTCCAGATTATTTATTTAAAATTTATTTTTTATTAACTGAAAAGTTGTGGGTTTTTTTTCAGATGATATCTTGCTCTCAACATGAAATATTTTTTTTTTACTTGATAACAAAATGATAAATTATTCAGTCCAAATTGATTTTTCATTTTTTCCCTGTGATTTGCCAGCAAAGCGCAAAAATATTGTTTGCCATACTCCAGTCATAATTCCTTCAGTGCATCATACAGAAATAGTACTGTGTGATTTTTACTTTTTCACAAATTCAGTTCTGAATGCATTAATCTTTATATTTCCAGGCAAGTAGCTCTAACAGTGTAAGTGCATGCAAAATACTGTTACGAGGAATAGATGTTTTTGTCTTTTGTTTCCCTCATTCAAATTTCATTATCTTGCTAGCTGTACTAATGCTAAGAAATTACCAAGCACTGGTAGGTTTGGGTGGATTGGGGAAGATGGGGGAAGGAGAAAAGTTTTTATTCTCAGAGCTTAGACACTTACGCATTTTTTTAATTTATTTTAAACAGTTAAAAAATAACTTTATTGGATTGATCAAATGGTTAACTACTCTAGATTAACTCTTTCACCTAGGCAGGCTTGGATCACATATATGGGTAGTTGCATAGTGGGTTTGTCTCTTTTCTATATGAAAGCCTTACAGTCTTCATAAAGGAATGGATAATTGTAAGATGTCAGATAACAACAGATAATCATTAAAAAAACTACTAAAGTCATAACAATTAAAGAAAATACAGTGGTAGAGAGAATTCAATAATTTCAATTTATAGCATCATCTTCTATTGTACTTTCCTAAGTAGATAAATAGAGCTTCTGAAAAAATAGCATCCTTCAACTAAGGAAATATATTTTGTTGATTGCTCACAGTGCGTCCTGATTATCCAGGGTTCAGATGAAGCTCATGAAAGTGAAACTTTACCTCAGCTATTTTTTTAAGTTTTAGCAACATAATTTCTTTACCTTTTTTCCTAAGCTTCCTTGGAGATCTTGTTAAAGTTTCCCAACTTGCTCCTTCATCCCTGCTGAGTTTATTGTTTCTCTGTGCATTTAACAAACAAGGTTTTGAAATTTTTTTTTGGAATTTTGGGGCCTGGGATTTCTCTAGAGTACAAATTAATGAACTGGTGTTTCTTTCCCAAATCTTCTCCATGGACTTTCCACAACTTGTTGCTATTTCAGCTTCACATCTTTCTTTACTTTAACAAGCAAACATTTGGGGTTTATAGCTGTACACTATTAAGGTAAATAAAAGAGTTTGCTGGAAGATGGAAGTTAAAACCTAGATATGCCCTACCACCATGTCAAAACTATTAAATCTCCATCATAAAAAATAATCACCTTCTCCTACTTTCCCCAGAAGCAATAGCCTGTGATCTCATTGTGCTTTATAAGCTAAGAAAGGTCAGGCCAGCCTCCTCAGTCTTTAGATGAATGAAATCCTAAGAACTCATCTGTTCTTCAGATGATGCTGATTAAGTTAGTGCAGAGACAAACACGATCTAGATAGAACAGTTTGAATTTACTTTTCCCAGCTGTTTATTGTTGCTTCTCTAGGTAATCATTACGGCCCCCACAGCTGGGGACCAAGAACAGCTTGTGGGAGCCCTCCCACTCTGTTTCTGTGCGAACCAGCTGCATTAATTTCAGTCACTGTGGAAGACGGCTCAGGCTGACCCAAATGCTGACTTATTAATGCAGCTCAATATGGGGATGATGAGGAACAACTGTTAATACTAGGACCTAAAGTTACTATTGCTGCCTTCGAAGTGAGGATCTTATGATTCTCTAAACTACACAGCTGCAGAAAGGTAATGGCAGGACAAAATCCTAGAGCACTGCAGGTTGATTTGGGAGATATGATTCTCATTTTTGAGAGCTTTGACCCTTTAAAACACCACATTGAATACTTCCTGTGTAGTTAACAGTGTTAAGTGCCAAAGAGGTTCAAATACTTTCATATTTGTCTTTTTGTTATAAAAATGGGTCCTCTCACCTTCAAAAAAGTTAAGTGAAAAAGAAGACATTTTTCAAGTGAAATTAATTAATTCATATTGCATTTGATTATTTTTTCTCCATAAAATGCAAAGTAATGCTGTTTAATAAAATGAATGAACAAAGCTCATTTCTTTATAAATTATTTAAGTTTATCTTACATATTATTTTGTCCATGACTAATACTAATGCTAATTTTCTGAACAAATTTGGACTAAAACACGGTTTGCTTGTTTTGTTTGGGAATTATCAACTTCATATAAATGAGAAATATTATTTAATATTTCTATTCCATAGTACTGCATACTGTTGATAGATGCTGTTAGACACAGCCCTCACGATCAAAGATAACTGTGTTGCTAGATAAAAGAGTCCCAGGAAATCAGCTTTAGTATTCAATCCCTGTTCATCCACAACATCAATTTTTTAGGTCAGTCTTTCAATCTGTTTTGCACCTCTCTGAATAGCTGTCTCTGATAGTCCTAAGTGTTGCGGACACAAGCTTCATGACCAATAAGAAAGTATTACTTATGGAGAGCAAAAAGGAGGAGGTAAAGCTTCTGCTTAGATCATCTGTGTGGAGTCAGGGACAGATGATGGCTCTTTTGACTCTCACCGATGAAGAAGTATATGCAATCTTTTCAGTAATATGGTTACTTACTATTTATTATCTGAGTGAGACACCACACCTCTGGAAAATGAGGGATTGAGCTGCTGCTAGTACCATCTTTCTGCTGGCCAGTGCTGAGGGACACATATTTATTTCTCTCCAGGCTGTTTTTATCACTACTTCCTATGCAAGGAAACTAGAAAAAAGTATTTGATAATTTTCTCCTATATGATCTCAAAGAACTCTACAAGACCTTAGGAGGGATCCTTAATTCTGTCTATAATGACTGAATTGCAATTTCTGAATTACTAAATGGTGTTTATACATACATACGTGTATGCATAGGCATATACATACATATATACATATCCACGTATATATCTGAGAAGCTGCATTGATATCAAGGAAGCAAATGTCCCTTTTTTCTTAAACAAGTTTTAAAATAACTATCAACAGGAACATATTATTAATGTCGCTAGTCAATTAATGCTGCAATTTAGAGATGGGTTTCAACTAAAGTTGCATTAGTTTATTATTGTTTCTCTCAGGCTGGGGAGAGAGTTTGCTATGTTCTGTGGATCATTTTGTTACTTTTGTTTGGGGCACTGATAGCAGCTCCATGATCCACCTGCGTGGAAAGGACCATACCGTGATTCATAAATGTTATCTCCCCCGTTGTGCTATTTTAGAGCAACACTCAATCCAGGTAATTATGGTCTGTTGCCTCTGCTGCAAGCAGACATTATATAAATCCTTCAGCCAAGGTGGGCTTGTCAGGGTGAGAATAATGTGCAAGTCCTCAGAAAGGATTTATATTCAAGGTCCATTTGGTTGGTGTTCTTTCCAGTTTTTCATTTCTCAGAACTGACAGCAAACTGAACTAGTTGGTTATTCCCCACCGACACTTGTTCTAGTGATAGGATGATCGATAATTTGCGATGAATTTAGAGTCGCTCATATGTTAGTACTGGGCAGTTTTGACAGCCTTACTTTAAGTATCGATTTCTTGTGTAATTTACAAAAGGGAGGCATCCCAGATATGATGATGTGTTGGAATTTGTTGTTTGCACCCTCCTTGTAGATGGTCCCCCACCATCAGAAAAAGCCCCATGGTATAAGGTTCATTTGAATCAAATGGTCTTACACCTGCTTGGGAACAGTCTTGTTTTGTCTCCTCTGTCTTGCATTGATGACAGATTTAAATTCAGTTTAAAAATAAATAAATAAATCTTTCAGCAGTATATTAACAAGAGCCTGTTGCAGCAACATAATGTACTAATCCCCTGTTACTGCATGTGTTCTGGTTTTACAAGGCCTCACTGTCTCAAAGGCTGAGAGATCAATGCCTGTTTTGATTTGTTATCTGTTCAAACAAAAGCCCCTTTTGGTCAGCATAATTAAGGAAGTACATAATGCTATTTGACAAAATAAATGCATGTTACAGTTGTATTTTAGAAATAGTAATGTTTTCTTTTCCTGGGAAAATGTATAGCGTTCAATTAACTTTGCTTTTTTAAAAAGTGATGTTTCAGTTGAATTCAATAGCAGTACTAGCACTGAAAAAAGGTGTATTGGTAGTAAATAAGGTATACGGTTGGAAGACATGGAAGTTCATCTGATGGGAATGCAAGGTAATATATATGTTAGTGGAGAATCCATAACTTTTTTTCCAGTAAAATATTATTTTTTTGGAAACATCAGACAAACAGTTTGGAATGTTTAATGAGGCCTGAGGATGATAGCCTTTAGTACATGCAAAAAATGATGAGTCAGTTATAGCAAGAAAATGTTCCTTTCTGTTAACTGTGATAAATGACTGTTTTAATAGTGAGTTAATCTTCCCTGACATCTTCAAAACTGAGAAGATTTTTTTTTTAAACAAATAGAAAAGATTTGTGGTGAAAATGAAACTAATTAACTTCACTTTCTTACTACTGAAATCATCAAACTGTAAGATATGTTAATCATTTTACAAAAAGAATTCCCCCTTGGGAAATTTGCTGAACTATATTTATTTAATTATTCACTTTAATTTGAATACTGAAATTATTTACATGAAACCAAATGATAACAAAACTAAAAGCCCTGTAACATTATATGAAAAAAATGGACACAAGTTCAACTGAAGATCAAACAAATGTGCTGTTGATAATGATGTTGATTATGTTAAAAAGAATGAGGCCATTTTGCCAAACGTGCACATCTCAGGTGATCAAGGCAAGCACTGGAATATTACTCACTTTATTTAAAACTATTGTGACACAATATCCTGCGTTATAATGGTAAGTGAAACAATACTGTATCCACAATTTGTTGTTCATTATGTATGATATCAACTCTAAGGCTCTGATTCCACCACCATTTCCTATCTAATGTGATAGTAATTTAGAACAGCACCACGAGATATTGTGAACAGTATGGAAACTTTTCAAAGTGCTTGACTTCCTTAGGCCGTATTCATTTTAGAAGGGCTTTACTAATAGGTATTTTTATCCTCTTCATTGATGCATGGAAGCTTAGGTTTATTCCATGTAATTTAGTCATCTGACAAAAATACCTAAGTCAGAAAACATTTTCACTATAGTCCCACAAAGTCAATGAGGAGAGAAAGATGCACTTCCAGAGGTTAAGATCTACTCTTACTAATTTACATGTGTAGTCAGTCAAACAATGTACGGTGGCCTTGAAACTATCAGTAGTGAGTGAATCACTGACAGACAGATCGGTGAAAAAAGTGTATGTCCAATTTTGCAAAACAAGTGGATTAAACTGTCAATGAAGTTGCACTTAATGTTGTAGGGGGGTTGATGGAATTCATGAAGAAATGAGGAACATTCTTGTTGATTTCCGTCATACAGTTGATATTTTTCTAGTTAGTATCTGTTATGCTGGCAGCTGCCTTTGGCTTTCTTCTCAGCCTGCTTCTGAGGTTTGGGCAGCTGGGCAAGGGATTTGCACAGGAAAGGAAGCTAAGGGTTGTGACAGCAATGACCACAACAGCATGAAAGTCCCAGGCAGGTAATTTCATTATCATGTTAGATCACATTTAGTGCTGTCCCAGGATGTTTTTTACTTTTGTTACGCCTGCTCTTTTTCATCCTAAAGCAAAGGAAAGCATGGGATTCTTCATTTTGTTTATTTCTGTATTTAGTGTGCAGAAAATACAGTTAGTGAAAGGGAAATGACAACGTTTAAAAGGAAGATAGGAATGATGGGAGGGTTAAGGAGGCTTTTATATTCAACTTGAGTCCAACAGCCAAGGTACTTATGGGTTAAGACATTTACCAGGCTATGCAACTAGAAGTCCATCTGATGGCTCAGTAATGAAATGACATGCAATATTCCATGATTGCCCCCAATTACCCTATGCAAAGCAAGAATTAATTACTAGCATTGAAAAAAAATCACCTTTGTCCCTTATTTCACGCTCTCACTTATACTGAATGTTCTCAGGCGATATTAATAGAGGTCCAAGTACTTGACAGCTGGTTTTTTTTTTTTTCTTTGTAATGGGGCTGATCCTTTTACATGATAACTGTAGTCTAATCAATCAATGGCTGGAGTAAGCATTAAGGTATATACAGAGCATTTTAAAAGTGCTGAACCCATCCATGTACTGTTTGGCACCTTGTTGTACAGAATTGTAGTACACAGGATGGTTAATTTGATCCATTTGTTTTGCAACAAAGATTGCCACCACCAAGTTATTTTAATGTAATGCTATAAATCAACTTGAAGGCTGCATAAAAAAATAAATAACCCAAATAAAAACAACCTAGAGATTCATCACATTTTGTCTGTTTTTCCTTGTTGAATCAAGAGATGAATTTCTAAAAGAAAAACAATGCTAAATGATCATTACCCTCGTCTCCCTTAGATTCCCAAGTTGCCAATATAGTATTATATTAGTGGAATGAACTGGTTGCTTGCATGTAATTTTGAAATACATTCTATCTGTGTGTATTTAGTACAAGTCTAGATGTAAATGCAGAGCCGGAACCAGAAATTTAAACAGAAATGACACAAAAAAGTTTAAGTTATGAGAAAAATCATATTCCCCTGTAACATATTTATTTTACAGCGAGGTTGACCCTTTACACAGGTCTAATTTAACAGGTAAAAGCGATGCTATAGTAAGAAAAGATAGTGTAATGATATAGAAGAATAGACATGAACATCTTTATTTGTTTTTAGACATTTTCTTGCAAATTAAAGAGGTTTAGAAGGTGTGCATCCAGACAGTAATGGATGGTACTGAGGTGCACTAAGATCTTCTGTGTATGCTGGTATAACATTCAGGTACATACTGAGGCTGAAGACAAGGGCATGAAGAGTGAAGGTAGCAGATGAAAAATCAATTCCAGAGATTCAGTGACTTTGAAAATTTCCACTCCACGGTGTCAGCTGGGGAGAGCTGCTAGCGAACTGCTGGTGAAGTGAGAGCAGCTTCTGGTATCAGTTGTTCAAATTAACCTGCTTGACTCTGCTGCGAAAGGTAGTGTAAATACTCACCTAGAAAAAAAATAAGCACTTCTAGAGTGCTGTTTCCTTCATTTCTTTGCTAGAGATCTGATACAGACAGTGTTAATTGCTCTCTAAAAGTTCCTACTTTTCACTACTGCTGAAAAAAGTAGCTCCAGAAGACTAAATCTGTTGTAGCTGTCTACAGAGATCTACAGGTGGATGAGATAAATCCCATCTCCAGTAAGTGACTTATGAGTGCTTCAATCCCATTTGGTGCTAAGTGAAACTGGTTATTTTTAGTGATAACTGAAGATTTAAGAAGTTGATCCTAGCCATTTCCAGGAGTTAGAAGATTTCAGCAGAAAACCATTTAAAGTAAGCTGTTCACCTTTGCACTGAAGGAGGCTTTAATCTATCACACACCCACTATAATCAAGAAATACTTCAGAAAGCATCTCCCGTTGAAAAAGTGGTGTTTTGCTGTAAGAGTAGGTAAGCATCCATGTCAACTTGGCACATTAACCAAGATATTGGGAATGAGTTCAGGATAGACAGCCAAGTCACCTAGCCACGTAACGTGTTCTTAATTGCTTTCTAAATAAATGGTAGCAACAGACATACTCAGGCAACACAGAAACATGATCAGACATCAGTCACAATGAAGACTCAGTCACTGAAGACGTTTTTTATGTATGTTGCATTTTGTGTCTTCTTTAGCACAACTTAGTCTGTTGTCAGCAAAAGATACCATGAAAGTTTAGGGGCTTTCTTTTTCTAGTAAATGGATATTTTCTTCAAACTCTATCTTCTTCCCATTTTCTTACATTCTGTTGTTTTTTGTTTGGTTTTTTTTTTCTCAAGAGGAATATTTTTATTTTTGTTAGAAAAGTTGAAGTATATAAAACCAGAGGATTATAGAATTTAGGCCACAACTCTGGAGTTGAGGTTGCATTTTCACGAAAAGGAAGATTAAAATGCTTCTCTTATACACATTACAAATTGAAGACAATTTTTAACCTATATGGCAGCCTTAACAGGAACGTGATAACAGCTGAGGAAAAAGACAAGCTCAGAAGTTGTGCACATTTTGTTGTTGTTGTCTCCCCTTGTTTTCTACCTATATTATTATGAAGCTAAATGGAGAAAATATGCACCTGAGGCTGCTTTAGTTGTTTATTGAGCTGTGATATCTGCAGTAACTGCACTGACCACCTTCCCAGCTAAACACACTAGAAGCTCTGCTGACCTGCAGCATTTTTAATGGAAGCACAGGAGCAGAAAAATAAAAAGATTAGCAGAAAGAACTTAAATCCTTTGATTTTTTTCATGCCTGTGACTGAATATCCCCAACACAGTAAATTGTTGTTCTGTACAAGAAATCATGGGTCTGTGTTTTGTTCCTGAATTTACTTCATTACCAGAGAAAAGTTGTAATGGCACAGTGCTGGGCTTGGTGAGACAACCAGGCTGGTGCAGTGGTTGATGTAAGGACATGCGTGAGAGTAGCGCTAGCAGGGAGATTTCTAGCAGAGCAGATAACAGTGGGTATCAGCAGAGCATCGTGTAAGAACGCTGATGCTGAACGAGTCAAAACCGCAGTGCTTTTTCTCTGGGCAATACATAGTGCTAAAAGCTTCTTGGGTAATCCTTACAGTGGAGTGAGAAAAAAGGAGTAGAAGGAGAACAACTGCATATATTCACAAAATGGTGTGGCTTCGTGTGGTGGGTCAGGGGAAGCCTTTCTGTTGTTCTCACCCTGCTTAGGAATCCTGCAATGCTGAGGCCAGCAGAAACTTGCACAGAAAATCTGATTATGTTAATGTCTGAATTATTCCTTTTTTAAAGACTGTCTATGCTGATGGAATGGTAGGGGGCTCTGTAGGATTCAACTGGGAAATATCTGTTTGCAGATTTTTGGTTATGGTATCATTGTGATTTACAGGATAAAGAAAAAATTTAAAGTCTGGTCCTGAAACTAAGCGATAAATCATTCTCTGCACTTCAGAATGAGGCTAAGGTGAAACTTGAAGGAGAAATTAAATGTGTCATTAGAACATTGATAATACCTGACTATATTTCACCTGTAAATGAATATGTTTCTACATAAACAACTGGTAAAAATAGAAGTTGTGGAAAGAATAGATTTGTTTTCCATTGGTTTTCAGGAATCTTTATATGCAGTGAAACATCCCTAATGAATGTCCAATCTCAGCACAAGACAGTTAAATGAGTAAAAGCTCAGAGCAGTAAATTGTGGGCTGCATTGATTTTCTGACCTGCATACACAGTAAATTTTTCACATTGAGGCTACCCACCAAGTCTTCTGTTTTCCACTTCTCAGATTTCAGTTTGAAATAACTGAGAGGAAGCTTTCAGAATCTCCTTTCAGGGTCATCTTTTGGAGGTGACTTGGAAGGGACAGTTAAAGCAGCTCTTCAAATATTGCAAAATTACATTATTTTCAGAGAACTTTTACTCTTTGACCTAGTAGCCAAGATGGTGAAAATATAGTATTAAAATCAAATTTGTCCAGAAAAAACAGTACTTGTTTGTTAAATTCCTTCAATGAAGATTCAGGAAGGGATTAAAAATGCAACCTTCTTACTGAAAAGTCAGGATCCCTCCAGTTAATGCTTGGATAGTCTGTTTGTCATTGACACAAGGGTTCTGTACATAAAGGTTTTGGTCAGACTGTAGAGAAGAGTGAAACAAAGAAAAAAAATGGATATCAAGTCAGAAAGCAAAACTTTTAATGAATGCTTAATTTTTCAAGAGAGGTAGTTACATGCCTTTCAAGATAGCAATAGTCTTTTTGTGGTTTGTTTTGGGGTTTTGGTTTGTTTTTTTTAATTTGGTGGGGTTGTTTATTAGTTTGTGTTTGTTTCGGTTGGATGGGGGGTTTTGTGGGTTTTTTTGTTTGGGTTTGTTGTGGTTTTTGTTCTGTTTTCTTTTTTAGGGAAGAGAGGGAGCGTGATTTTTAATAGCGTGATTAAGTATTTAAACAGTGTGATTTTTAAAGAGATCCCCTTCTATTAAAGCTGATAGGAAGTTTGTGTTTGGTCTTCGTAGTGCAATTTAAATCTAGCTGTGTAGATCCAGCTCTTTTCCTGTGTCTGTTTAACATTTGGGAAAACAGTCTTCTCGTTTACATCACTGACTTAAGATATATATTTTGACAAAATTATACTTTCAGTATTTTTCAGTCTTTGCTATTCATTGTAGGAAACTGTACTTCAGGAATTTCTGAGGAAGGTGGAAGAAGGAAAAAATAAAACTAAAATTGAGCATTGAATGCCTTATGTCCCTGAGAAAACTGTTTCCTGTTCTGAAAAATAATAATGATTATTGCAGCACATTTTCCATGCATGTACATTTGGTGGGAAAAGTCATTTAGGGCTAGTCTGGTAGTCAGATTCTTTCTAGCAGAGGTGGTAAATATAATTTAGGGCTTCGTTTCCAAAATGTAGGTTGTTATCATGGGGTAACTATCACGTCTCAGATGCAATGTGTAATATTGGGGTACAGATAAGCCAGTGTTATTTTATTCAGAACTAAATTAAGTGAGAGGTCTAAATGTCTAATAATTAGAAGGAACAGTAGCTCTATTCAGAGTTCAAAATCAGTAGAGAGGAATGGTATGTGAGTAATCCCCTGGTAAGGGGACTCTTCTCTAGAAAACAGGACTAGACCACAATGGAAATTATTTTAGTGTTGCTTTTTTTATTTAGTCAGCCTGAGCCTACACTGATGCTGATAACAATGAATTTCAAATTTTGGTTAAGACCTCATAATATTTTCTACTGAGTAAAATTTTCCACTGAATTAAAATGAAAAATACTTCTTGCAGCTATAGAAACGTTTACTGAAAAAAAATTCATCATGTCTTCTCATGGCCACATACTAAGACAGAAAAAACCTTGAGGCCCATGGCCTGAAACAGAGACTCCAGGCTCCAGCAAACAGCAGTTTGAACAGCTGCTACCCTGTTTCCCTGAAAATAAGGCAGAGTCTTCTATTAATTTTTGCTCCAAAACTTATTACTTTTTTGCAGGTACACTAGCCTGGACACTATTTAAATTGACTTTTTGAATGAACTGTAACTAGGGCTTATCTTTGGCAAAGGCTTATATTTTGAGCATCCTCAAAAATCCTGAAAAGTCATGCTAGGGCTTATTTTCAGGGTAGTGCTTATTTTTGGGGAAACAGGGTAGCAGGATGTCCCCTTTACCACTCCCAGTTCTGCTGGAAGACTCTTACAGAGCCTTGCTCCTTGATTGCATTTGCTATTGACTGTATTTTTGTTTCTAAATCAATTTATGTCCAGTTGATACTCACCTCGTTTTGCAATATTGAACTTAAGCTTAAATAGTTCTTTTCCATCTTGCTCTGAAAAGTTATAGAGCCATAAAACTGTAAATATGTTACTTTCTACATATATATGTGTATATATATTGTACTTACGTGTACTGTAAAGCACAAAAATGCATAAAAGGTTTCAAGGTAGCAAACTATTTTTACAGTTGAGAAATCAGGGATTTAAAACCTGTGCAGTATTTGCATTTTTAGGTATGGATCACAGCTGGGAATTAGTCTGCAGCTGGCAATTAACTGTTAGCTGATGAAACAGCTTATGCAGAAAGGAATCTTACCTGTACTTGGTGTTCATGGGTGGCACTTCAAAATTACCTATTGTGCGGAAACACAGTGTTGCTTTCATCCTGGTTGGCTTCTGAAATGTGTATCTTCTCAGGCTCTCCTGTGCCTCTGAGCCATTTGGACCAAGTCCAGGTAAAATACGATCAATTCAGCAAATCAACTTCCTGCTGTGGTATGTTGTTAGGAAGTACTGAAAGGGGATTTCAGCTTTGTAAATAACAACAGATAATATAAGTATGATTCTTCTATTAGAGAAGTCTTTATGTAAACCGAAGTATTCTTTTGAGTCTTTGGCTAGGTATGGTGATGTGGGAGACTGCAAATATCTGGACAGCCCTGTTAATAGAGGAAAGAAATCCTACAGATTATATTGTTAAATATAAGAATCACTAGATTCTAATTTTTCATTAAAAATTGTCTCAACTCCCTTGCTGAAAGTTATGTTTCAGGAATACAGGTGAGCAGACAAAATATGTCTATTAAAGCCATTCCAAAAGAGAACAAAGAGAAGATGCTGGAGTTGAGCAGCAGACTTTTGAAATACAAAACTGTACTTAATCGTTGTGCTGAAATTTCCACTAACTATACTACAGGTCAAGAGGGTGTCAAAGGCATAAGAAGCACTGTAACTTTGATAAAAATTATTACACTGATGAAGAACAGCTGTTTCTTTTGAACACTTTCGTAATACTGTTTCTCACGAGTCATTTTTTAAACTGATGGTGTCACATAAAATAAGGTGAAGAAATAAAGAGATTTTGCAGAAAGCAACCCAGTGGTGTGAGTGTATTAGACCACAATCCTATGCTTGCTTATAAATGATGTGAATTGTCACAGCCCCCCGATGCAAAGTATTGATGTTGTTATTTCAAGTTGCTAGCTGCTAGCGTTTTTACACTTCCTTTTTTTTTTTTTTTTTTTT
>VWYH01006358.1:0-21925 GCA_013399365.1 Pampusana beccarii | reverse complement strand
GAAGTTGCTTGTTGCTAGCGTTTTTACTCTTCTTTTTTTTTTTTTTTTTTCAGCAAGTTCCAATAAAATACGTAAGTTGGATTTGGAGAGTATTTAATCATGTGCATGCAAGATTCTAATTTTGAAGTTTTGCACATTTTTCCTGCCCTGGAGTTGGAGAAAAGAAGCTCATATCACATGCATCTTACTTTGTAGCCTTAAACTTTTGTACTTCCACACCACTCTCAAAAGCACGGTGTCCCAGACTAAGTCAGAATCACAAAATACAGGTCATCCTCCATCCAAATCCATAGAAATTACAGCTAATGGTTATTCCTGGAGCATCCCTAACACAACGTTTAGGATGGGCTTCCCCACAAAATGCAAATGGTGATTTCTGCTTCCTTTCTTTGCACGGGAGGCAGAAGCAGCATTAGTCACCATATTGCTTGTGTCTGCTGTAGACGTTTGCAGCTGAAGCACCCTCCCAGACAGACCTGTTTTCTGTATCTGCTTTGGTATACGCATGGGTGCTGCTCTGGATTACTCAGATCCTCAGACATTGATGTTTCAATACCAGGGTACCGATGTTTCCCCTCTTGAAGCTGTGTGGCTGCAAAGTGTCAGAGCAGGAACCTATATACAGGAAGCCTAAGCGCAAGAAAGGACTGAAATGTCAACATCCCTTTAGTCCTTAACATTTTCTACAGTGCAAAATGTTTGCCTAATTGTAGGCTCCTCATGTAATTTTTAGTGCTGTGAGATATCCCACTTGGTCTCCACAATTCCTATGGTCTATCTGCTGGACTTGGGTTGGATGTCTCAAACTGCCCACTGGATTTGCCATTGATTAACCCGATAATGATTAAGGTAACTTGGACCCTTACTTATATAGCATTCTGCATATCATTTTCCAAAGGTGTCAGTTCTACCTCTATGGGTAGCCAGGTTTTGGATCTGTCTACAGACCTTCCCAGGACCCAGCTCTTGGGTCTAGAAACCCTCTATTCAGTTCAGTCTGTATTCCACAGGGCTAAATAACAGAACTGCCCATTGTGATAAATTTGTCTATATTGGGGATTTTTTTAAAGTCCTCTTGGTGTGTTTTTTGGTTTGGTTTGGTTTTTTGAGGGGGGGTGTTGTTTTGTTTTGTTTGTTCATTTTGTTTGGGGTTTTTTGTGAGTGGTTTGTTTGTTTTGAGAAAGGCTAGTTGTTCCTGCCTGATAAGTGTATTTTAAAGCTATACTTGAGCCTGAATAGCTGTCAACCTTTTCAAATAATACACTAGAAATAATCTTGCTTTGTATTGAGAGGAATCTGACAATACTGTAACCAGAAGTAATATTAGTACCCTTTCTTATCTTTCAAAGATACTTTGCCCTGATAAACATGAAAAGTATTCTTTAATTTGGATACTATATTTTATATTATATATTTATTAATATGTCAAAATATGTTACTAAAATTAATTTATTCCTCTCTTCTACACTTTACTGATCAGAATATGAAAATCTCTATTGACTTGGAGACATTCTGCTGATTGATTAGATTTTTCAAGGTAGAGGTCACCCAGTGTTACTTTTGGACATAGATCAAAATAGCTTTGGTGCTAAAAATTTTTTTGTATGTCGACAGTGAAAAATCAGATATAGGGAAGACAGTACAAGGAAATGCTTCCAGGTAAAATAACTTCCTTTTGTTTTTAAGTAGGTTACCTCTTCAAAGTTTATTTCACTGTGCTTCCCACCTCCTTAAATGTATTTTTAAGGAGATGAATACAAAATGAACATGCAGACTGAAAAAGGCCACTGCCAAGCACTTTCTGTTATCACGCTCTTCTTCAGAACAGTTGTTTTGAACCTTGAAAAGAAGAAATATTGTTTTATGGCTTTGCCTTTTGACACTATAAATATTCTCTAATGTTGCCAAGCATGTTTCAAGAAAAAAATGTTTAATAATTGTTTGAATACTCTAGGGCAGACAAACACAATGTCATCCAAGACTGAACCCATTAAATTAATGTACTTACCATGTGATATCACATATCATTAACATGAATATAATAGAAGTAGATGTTGCTCTTGCAGCTTGTATCAGTTCTTGTCTGTACAAAGCATCTTGCATCTATGAACTCCTCTCTGCTGAAACTTGATTCACAGCAGTGAGGGAAACATTCACATCAATTAGCATCTCCTTAAAACACCAGCTCACAGCCATAAACTTCTATTTGTGACAAGTGAAATGCTTTTGCCCACTCAGAAATGACGATGAAATGGCTTAACCTGATAATTGATAGAAAGGGTAACAAGAATTAGCTCTTAAAGCAGAAATGTGACATTATTTCAGTCCTTCCCTCTGAGCTAGCTGGTTACATTCACTTTCTCATTGCAACCTTCACAAACAGTTTAAGATTTTTCAGTTTTATTGCTCATCTCTCCAAAAGTTGTCCCTGTTGGTGCCTTCAGCTGTCCCACACTCCTTTTCTTGGTGTGCTGGCTGTGCCTCGCTCTGCTTCTCTTGCTCTTCTACCTGTACCAGCAAACCCTGGTAGCTGGGCTAACGCTTTCTGTTACAACAACTTCGTTAAAAGTGTATATAGTGTGGAAAATCAGACAGTTTCTCAGGTTACGGGAACATCTTTAACAGCTTCTGTCCCACTCCTATTTCTCTCTAAACTTTGTAGTCCAGTGCTGAAAACTGCTGTCTTAGAGTAGGTTCACCACTCACCCCCAGCTGAAAAGACCACGTGCTGGTAATTGCAAATTTTCCTCCTTTGTAGTAGTCATCTTTCCACAAGACAAGAGCAACAATACATACCTCATCTCCCTTTGAACAAATATGTTTTTCTAACTCTGTAAAGAGGGCATATAAAATAACCATATCCTAGGACTTTTTTCATTGATCTCCTTTCTCTGCACCAGAAGCCAAGAGAGAGTCCTTAGGCTCTTGTCACCCAGGGCAATCCTAAGGCAGGGAATGTAAGGCTGGCTCTGTGCAGAGGATTACCCAGTTTATACAAATTTCAGCTCACGTGCTACTTCACCAGCATCAGGAGTTCATAATTTGTGCAGTACTATCACTACTGGTCCAGACCTTCTGTAAATGTGTCTAAAAGAAAAGTGGAGACCTGGGATTGATGCATTTTAGAGGCCTGTATCAAAAGGGAGGTCATCTTGAGAACAATGCAAATGAGGTCGATATCCAAGTAAGAAATCCATAGAACATAGTTGGTTGTTTGTTTGCTTGTTTGTTTTTTAATAACTACCATAGTGTCTTTAGTAAGGGAGGACCATAGATCACTTGCAAACTAATACCTTATTCCCTATGAAATCCCTACAATGCAGGGGTGTCAAAATCATTTTCATCGGGGGCCACATCAGCCTTCCAGTTGCCTTCAAAGGGTCAAATGTAATTTTAGGATTGTGTAAATGTAGGAGTCCTAACATTTTATACAGTCCTAAAATTACATTCAGCCCTTTGCAGGCAACCGCGAGGCTGATGTGGCCCCCGGTGAAAATGAGTTTGACACCCCTGCTTTAATGGTACTGCTGTCCATGGCTATTACTCTGTAATCATCCTGACTAAAGGAAACACAGGTTGGGCCTGCATTTGGGAAAAAGAAAGCCGTTCATAAACACAATTTATAGTATGTATCTTTTTTCCCCTGTAATAACAGCTTTGTATTTTGTTTCATGTGCACCATGGGTTTACAGAGATTTTGCAAATAACTAAAGTATAACTGATGGAAGGGATTAATTTAGCTTAATTGATTACATTAATAACATAAAAATACTAGAGGCCATTTCAGGGTCTTCATGCGCCTCACAACACTGACTGTCATCTGCTGCATCAGCTGTAGCACAATCTTAAGTGAGCTAGAAATGTGCTTCCCTGTCCTTAGAGCAGTTTGAGACAGTTTCAGTTTGTGCTGGTGACAGTCTTCAATCCCAGACTGTTCGTGTCTGCATTTAGGTATTTAAAACTTGGTGTCTATGTGCGATATTGTATCTGTGGCCCCATGTTAGTCTGGAGAGACCTGGGCCTTGATTCAGTTGCCCTTCTTGGCCATCTAAGCCCATTTGAGGTCCCTAAAGTACCCACAAGACTGGCAGTTGTGACAGAATAGCTAGAGCTGCAAATAGCACAGTAGCTGTGACCTGTAATTCCTGTCCAGAATTACAGTAGTGAGTAGATAATCTGAGATACTATGTGGTTCAGCTACAGTCATGGATTCTTAAAATATGGGTAGATAAATAGGAACAGAAAAAATGAAATTATTCCTGATAGAAGTAGCGATTCTCTGTGGGTGGCTGTGTCTAAAACAGAGCCATAGGAGCAACTCATTTATGGTCCAAGAGGTGTACAAAAGGTGAGATAACAGAACACTCGGAATGAAAATCAGATGGTGTCAAGAGCTACTTGAAGTACTGCAGAACCAAAGAAAATCTATATTATTACATTCCATGTTACATACTTCATTATTTTTTATTTTTGTAAATGTTGTACTCTTGTTGCAGGTTATACTTTTAAGGAATCATATTGTTCTAACCTCATATATTGTCTTGAAATAGACTTTTAGTGATTTACCACAGCTCAGCATTCCATCCCTGCAAGTTTTCAAATCCTTAGAAACCGAAGTCTGAACAGTTGCAATGAAAGAAATCAACACTTTTACTCATAGTAAGAGAGCACCTCTGAATACACTGCCATGGGAACTCCTTTCAGGGTAACTTGGTTAGATGGTATGCTATCAATTTGACTGTCATTCAGCATTTGACATGGGATATGATGTGCAACTGGGGATCTTTTTGTGCTGCCTATTTAATAGGATTCTAGTGTCAATAGCTTTGAGGGCTAAGTGTCTGTTTTACTTCATCTACATGCATTTCGGCAATATTTACATGAAAGAAAAAATGTTGAGATTTTTTTGCCTTGGTAATTTTACTTTTCCTCTCACTTGGGAAGCCTTGCAATTGGTGAAAGGAAGAAAACTGGAACTATCAAAGACAATGCATACTGAGAGGCTTCAGGTACACTGAGAATCTATGCTGAAAAGATTTGCATGGAGAAATATTTAGGGTTATAGAAAGATATGTGATAATTTACATATAAATTGATTTTTTTAAAAGGAAGAAGTTAGCTTTCAGGGATTTGAGGGAAGAGACATAATGCAAAATATATTTTGTTGGCTGCTGAACAATCTCAAAAATTAAATTATAAAAAATGAAATTATAAAAAAATGAAGACATTTGGAAATATGTGTTTCCATATAAGACATGGAAATTTGTTGTTAAAACAATGGGCCTTAAAGTTCAGAACTTTGACAAAAGTGAAAGTTCACAGGATTTCTTGACTGTGAGTTTTCAGGAACTGGGGGGAAGATATTTTAATATTGGTGAAATTTGGCAGTGAATAACATTTTGTTTTCTGTGAAGTTTTAGCATGACTCTTTATAATATATGATAATGTGTAATACATGTGTTCTGGATATGGTGCCAACTCGAAAGCAAAGCTCTCAAGCTCATTTTTTGGTTGACATTTTCCAAAACACTTCTATATTAGGGACGTTGATTGCGTCTCTGTAAAACTGCATCTTGTGAAATACAGAACGTGGGGCAGATGTTATGGTACAGAGAAACTGGTATTCCAGCACCAGTCCTTGAGGAATAACAAGCAATATCCAACACATTAGCAACCTCTTTTTTGCCTTACTGGAGGACATAATCTTTCCCCAGTCTCACTTTCCCTACATGACTTATCGTCCTTCCACTTATCTTCCATCTTCTCTCCCACTGTCTCCCTCTCTCCCTCCTTTCTTTTTCTCATCCTTTGTATGAAGCCTTCATGGGAAAGCCATGAAGCCTGAAATGGGAATGGCGATAGTTTTCCCAGGCAACATTTGCATAAGAAGCCAGATCCTTCTGCCTTCTGCCTCCGCCACCCCATCCAGAGAAAGGACACACTGTGCTTTGCTGCTGCTAGCCCAAGTTTCGGTTCTTCACATCAATTTCTGTCCAGAAAGTCCCAGAGAAGCATTTATCTTTTCCAAGAATAATCTGATCCTTCAGTGGAAGCGATGTGATTCTTAGTAAGGATTCATAACAACCAAAGTCAGGTGGTCCTTACGATGGGTCTGTAGTTACTCTCCACAGCTCACCCCTTAAAACTTCATGGTTTCTTTCAGCTTCACACTGACATTTTGAGAATTTGTTAGTAAAAACCTGGGACAAGACCTTATCCAGTATTTATTCTCCTGAATCAGAAGGGAGGATTAATATGCGTATTTAAGAGCTAAGAGTTAGTGTTCAACTTGTATTTAACAGGGAATGTGCCTGGGATTAGTTACCGATGGAAACTTTGAAGTGGAAATACAAATGCCCATTTTATACCAATCATGAGCTGTTTGCACCACAGTGTTTTTCAGAGGGAACGGAAAATCCTTACAGAACAATTATACCAATTGCAAAAATATATTTTTAAACATATTCACTCAGGAAAGATAGTACTAAGGGTTGCACAGAAGCATGTTTAACAAAGTCCAAAGAAAAGCTGAGAAAGGGATTTTCAGGTGGAGATGGTGACTGGATAAAGGCATCTAGCTCTGTAAGCAAAGTGATTTTCTGTGCTTTTTGAGCCCTGTGGTGCTTGGAGAAGCTCCTGCATTTTTGATAAAACATGACTCTTGAAAGAAGCACTAGTCGTTATGTCTTTCTTTTGCTAATGCAAACAACTCCCCCCACCTCTGAGTACCAGTAAACCCCCTTTATTAAGAACAAAAATCCTAAATAACTGCTTTCAGCTTCTGATTTCTGAGTAGGAGTAAGATGGAAAAATAAGCTTCAAAACCAAGACAGGGTTGTTATTTCCCCACAGTAATTCCAGCTAGCATTTCAGAAAATATCGGGCTAAGTAAGCATTCTATTCTATTCTCACTCAGTTATCTCACCTGAACCTTGAGATCTGTCTTTTATTATTGTGGTATACATCTGAGCTTAAGTTCCTAATTACCTGTTCAGTTCTCAGTTTTCAATTGCACAAATAGCATGTAATGTTTCCCAGCATGTAGCCATATAGTCTTTCTGAACATGACAGGAATGAATACTTATTCAGGCTGCTAATCTCAATGACTATGTAGCAGATCTTATTTCCTCTCCCTCCTTCAAAGCTATGAAGTTTAGAATCACTATTAAGGATAAGAGGTTTGAGTTTTAAATCCTTTAAAATCAGGTCAAGCAACCAACACCTTGTAAAACCAAGATTAAACAGCAAGTGATAATGTTTAATCCAATTCCGTTAGACTTTGCATCAGAAGGAGCACATAAGCAATATAAATCTTGTGCTGCATTTTACTCCAAGGTCCAAACTTGTTTGCTATATCTTCTCCAAGCTATATTAAAAATATTAAAGCTTGGCTAAATTAAATGTTTGTATAGTGCTTAACATTTAGCTTCCTGAAGTATACTTTATGACTCATGTCACTATAATAAGTACTTCATGTATTGGTTTGGTATGTTGTTAAGGTTTTCGAATCCTCTCTAAGGTATGCAATCTGATTCGCCCCATTTTTCTGATAAGAAACTAAAGCATAAAGTTATGTACAGCTCTTTTGTAAGCAGACACTTCACTCTGCTGGACCTACAGTCTTCTCAGTGGGATCTTTAGGAAAAGTACTTCACTTCTACAGCATCTGCCAAACTAAAATGCAGAGAGACGTTGCTTGACTCTGCTTGCAGGACATTGTGTGCTCATATATTTAAATATTCATAACTACAAAGAAAATCGGAGTAAGAGCTAGGATTTCAGCCTTGAACACTACATTTGAGGCTACCACATGAACGTCTAACATCACACTTTGCAGTGCTAGGTTAACAGTTGAACTTCAGAATCTCGAAGGTCTTTTCCAACCAAAATGATTCTATGATTGCTTTTCTCTGGCATTGCTTAAAATGAGACAGAGGTACTTACTCCCTACTGCAAATGCTGTAGTAGCAATAATCAGTACTGAGGCACAAATTCTGTGTATAATGGGATTCCCATACCTATATGCATTGAAGGAATGAGTCATGAGTCACTTTTCATAGTCAATACATGCTTTGAAAGTGTACAGAAACACTGTTTTCCTATCCGGTTACTGTGATTTCACTCACTCTTGTAATGTAGCAAGTCACTATCTTCTCTGAAGACAGTGATCCAATGGTAATTGAAATAACATATGAAATTCCAGCATAAAAGGCCTTTCCATAGTTACAGTTTATTTCTCAGACAAAATCACTACTCATCACCATTTCCTTAAATTTTAAACCAGCATTGCTTACATGGGCTGCCTAAGTGCTTCTGGTTTTGACCACACAGTCAGAGATCCGGGCTTTTTGGCTTCTCGTGATAGTAAGACAGAGACACTTAGTAATGATAAGTAGGTATGTGTAACATGTATCACAAAGCTTAAAAATTATTAAAAAACAAAGAAAATTTGTATACTGTTAGACATTTCTTCTGCTAAGCTTTGACTTTGTGCTGTAGAAGAAAAAAAAAAGAAAAAACAACAATTACAAACAATTCTGAAAAAAATGTAGAATTCAAGAACTAATTCATGTCTCTTTTACTTCTTGTTCATTGGTATTCTGTCTACATCTTAGTTCTTAGTAGCTTTTTGGTTTGAGATGCATGTCTTTGGAAGAACCAGATGTTGCATCACAATTGCTGTTGATTTCTTGTAGGGTGTCACACTGTTGTAAAATCCTAATTACACATATTTTTCACAGTTCCTGAAGCTAAATGGTGATTTTTCCTACTGCAAAGTCTTTGTATCTCTCTTTCTTGCATGCTGTGGTAACTTAACTTCTTCCAACAAAAATGTACTTGAAATATACAAATTTAGTTGCATACCTAGAAACCATAAAAGGCTGTTTTCTTGGCTGTGGTCCCATTACCAGTTGGAGCATGTTAGCTATGCATGCAGAGAACATCTTCTGGTTTGGTTTCCTTTCAAAGAAATCTATACTCAAAGTCCGAAACCACCCTGCCATGTTAAAGAAAGCATGGTTAAGTACACCAAAAGACCAAAAGTGCGTGCCTGAGCCAAGCTGAAATGTCCAATGTAGATTCACCCCTGAAATATAAATGGTTTCCACAGACAGACATGAACTTCCTACTTGTGGAATCTATTAAATTATTACAAGTCTTACCTCTTACAAGTAATGATGTTTTCGGTTGGATGGAAAAGTAAATGAGATTCCTAAGTCACCTACCAGGTATGGATGAGATCACTTGAGCATACTATTAATATGGCCAATGTTGTGTCTGAACACGGCTCAAGTAAATACTGTAAGGCAGAAAAGGAGGGCCTTCACTTGAAAGAAAAGAGATTAGAAAAAAACAGTGACGCACCTTCTTGAAAAATTAATTGGTGCTGGTACGGAATATTTTATGAAATGGTAAATTTTCTAAAATATGTTTTGCCTCACTTATACCTACAAAAATATGGGGTTCTTTCCGGTAAATTATTTTGTCTGTAAATCAAGTACATGAAGTATGTTCTGTAAGATAAGGACAATTGACAGTGTAAGTAAAATCTGTGTTAACATGGTGACAAGTTAGAAAACCGGCTCCATTTTTTTCCACATCTCTATTTCTTGTTGTCATAGACAAATAATTCATTTTTTTAATTGATGTAAGTATTTTCATAAATAGAAAAAATATTTTAGTGTTGTCAATCACAATTTAGCGTGTTAGAAAAAAAAAATCTACCATCTGTTTTTATCTGCTAAGGAATCATTGTTTTCTACAAACTCAAGGGAAGGTAACCAAATGGAAATATATTCTTTCTTCTGTGTATGTAAGCTTCTAGTATTGCCAGTATTTTCAAATCATCAATATATTAATGGGTGACAATATTTTTTTTTTTTTAGTCACTTGTAATGGAACATTTTGTGTAGATAATATTCAGAAATTTTCAATGTAAATCAAAAGAGCACAGGTCTTTCATTTCTACAGCACAAACTTCTCTTAAAAGCCTTCCTCAGCTTTATTGCCCATTTACTTTTATTGGAAATCTGTTTCAGAAACTCTCTATTCTGTTTCATAGAAATAATCTCATTCCTAGACAGGCTGTATTAATGGCCTTTTGTTCTTATGCATATTTTATCCATCATCTTAAACATCTCTCTTTTTTCCCTGATGCTTAACACTCATATGTACTAGCAAGTCATCATATCTGGCCCTGACCCAGCCTTCATAATGTTAGGTTAAGCAAGACAAGCTCTTTTAGTGTCCTGTGGTATGACAGGTTCTCAGTTCTTTTTATTATCCTAATGGTCATATTAAAATGACCAGTGAAACCCTTGTTGATATGTTTAATTTGTTATTATATTTCTTTTCAAAGTGCTGAGAAGATAACCATCAATAAATTAAATCCAGTCATTGCACGTTCCTTCCAATGGTGCTTTCTGCCTATCTTTATTTTAATAGAAAACCAGATTCCCTAACTAGCAAATAACCCCTAAATACAATTATGACATTCATAAGCTGTGGTTATAATCTAATGAATATTAGGATGCAGCTATGATTCACCAGCTTGTTGCTGCCCAGTGGTACTCTTTGCTCTTTATCAACTATCATTCAGCAATTATTAGAGTCATTCACATAAATATAACTCCAATACACGAAGTTCCACCCTATTTTAAACCAGCCACAGCACAACACTTGCTAGGTGGTTTATTTCCCAAATTGCTATTGCCCACTATGCTTTTCCAGCTTCATGTTGGCATGGTCTGTTCTCTGGAAAATCCAAAATCTGATAGTTATCCTGAAATTAGAAATAATTTCTGTTCGCTGGAAGGAATGTCTCATGTAGTATTGGTAGACTTGCTGGTCAGTCAAACTGGTCAGTTAGCACATGCCTATTTGCTTTACTCATATCCCAGGGTTTGCAATGTGTCCTGTCATCTTTAGACATATTTACCACAAATGCGTTTGTCATCTTTAGAAATGTTTATGAAAAATTTGATTGCCAGAATCAAACTCCCACAGAACTCCCAGAGCTACCTTTTTTGTTGGTTTGTTTTGCTTTTTTTATTCTTTATAGAAATGCCTCAGAAGCTTGCATAATTGTAAGCAAGCTTATGAAGTGATTTTAGGTATTTGGATGCATAACAGCAATGTATAAGATGCTTTTCCTTGGGCTAACGTCATGCATGGTAATATGCTTATTTAGGAGGTGGAAGAAGAGTTTCAGTACAATAGGCAGACTAAATATCTTATAAATACTATGGGACTGATATAGATAATAAGAAATGACAATGTATGGACAAAAATAGTGGTTTAGTAGCCTAATATTTACTTTCTGTTCTAATTTATATCAATGACATGAATCACCAGAATCTTCTTTGAGGGTAAAATTTGGGAACAATTGGTCTCTTAACATCAGCCCAAGTTTTATCTGAGCTGGATAGGTGATTATCTGGACAGGTGAATTAATTTAAAGGGCTGAACAGTCTAACTGGCAGGTAATCACAAGCTTAGCTTTTTGAATAGGGAGAGCAAACGCTCTTGAGTGCAATTCACATGACCACGAGCATTGTAGACAACAGATTACAAGCTGGTCATTGTAATCTGGATGCTTTCTAACTATAATAGAGAGCATCTTAGGGAAGTGCTCCTCTCTATCACATTCACTAGGTATTTCTCCAGAGACGATTTAGAAGTGCTGTATTAGGGAAATAAACATTTAGAACAAAAAAGGAAAAGAGAGTTGTAAGAGGTTAAGAACTCAATAAAAATGTAACTTTCAGTCACTGACTATAAATATTTAAAATACTATCAATGATGATGAATGAAGAAAAATGGCTATCAAGAAATAGAGGATCAGCCAGAAATTCTGACTAAGTGTTTGTAGAAATAAACATTTTCTTGCCAGCTAGGCACTTTTCTGGAAAGGGACGCATTTTTTAATTTTTTAGTCTATACAGCGAGAAGAGACCTACAATGCCTTTTATACCAGAGCGGTGAGTTTAAGTCAATATTTTTACCTTTATTTTTATTGTGGCATGAATAGATTTGCACTTAAAGCTTATAAGTGTGCAGTCTAAGCAGTGGTAGTCTTAAAAGATGGCAATGAATTGGTAATCATGTCTATTTTGAACAGTCATAGATTTATTACTTTCTGAAGTTTTACGAGAAAGATGTAGAAATATTCTGATTGATGCACAGTTCTGTATTTTATGCACAGTGGCTAAGCACAGTGTGTATAAAAATGACCTTAAAAGTTACATCTCTAGTACATGCACAAACGTGCACACATGAGAGACAGCATAAGAGACAGGGTGATCAGTAGCTTATTATCTGTTTTCCCTGAAGTTTTAGAGCCACCATAATCTTATGCCATTGTCTTCTTTAAGAGTTTAAGTGATATGTCAGAAGTAACAATGAGAAAGAATCGACTGTTTTGATTTCTATGACTTACTCTTCACAGTTAAGGTTGATTTGGATTTCTTCCTCAGCTCCTAATTATTGCTTGTTTGTTTGTTTGAAGTACAGTTTTTTGTGGGTTTTACTGTTTGGTTGGTTTTGTGTGTGTGTGTGTGTGTGCGTGGAAAGAGTCAGTCACACTCTTATTTAAAAAACTAAGCATGATTCTTCTTACTTTATGGTGATCTTCACTGTTTTGGACAGTGATGGGTACAACCTTTCCTTCAGTGTTCCAGACCTCCAGCTCCAAAAGGACTCTGTGAATGATCTTGCTACAATTTGGTATAAACATTTGCATTCTATTTTCTTAATACTTTTAATTTTCCCTCTGTCTGTGCATATCCTGCATTTTGAACCTTTTTAGCAAATTTTTGTGAAAAAGAAAACTGTGTGCTCTACTCAAAAGTAAGAGAATCTGATTTTTATATCACATTTGCATGTGATCATGTTGACAATACAAGCAGTTAAGCACGTTTGACAAGAACTGTCTACTGAAGTGTGTGTTTGTTCTTACCAGACACTCACAAGCAGACACTGACTTTAGAGCTTGCTGGAACAAGGTCATAATAAACAGGAACAAGGAAGAGAACTATGTTAGTTCCGTGGCCAGCCATGAATTGCCAACACAATTCAACTTATTTTAAAAGGTTATCCAAAGTGTGTATTATTGTGTATATTTCATTAATGGCCAAATGCGAAAAACTAGTAAACTGCTAAGAAAATTTGAGACTCTGGATAAATGTATACGAGTGTTGTTTTTTGGTCAATGTTAGATCTCTCTTGATACACAGACAGTCTTTTTTACCATAAGCACAATGAGTTCATGTTTTGAGACAGTTCATTCTCCCCACACGTTTGTTGACCTATGTCTTCAGTGCAGAGTCTAATTAGATAACAAGAGGGACAACCTTTGATATCAGCAGTTACATCCCCAACCCATATCTCATCAACCATGCTTGCGATGCTATATTATACACATATGTGAGTTACTACACTGGTCATAGCCCTCAGTCTGATAAACCCTTATCATCATTCTGTCATTTCTGCTGAAGCAGAAGGGGGGAACTGAAACTGTCTCTCTGTAGGTATAATCTTGGCAGGGATCTATAAGGGTTGCTTTGTGCCCACAGGGCAAAATGAAGAGACCAATGTGATTTTACATTGTATTGCTGACCTTATAGCATACATGTTAAAGATAACCAAACTCAGGCCGTAGGACTTCATGTGCAAATGAGAAGCAGAATGATAGAGCAAATGAGTAAAAGACCAGATAACTTTGAAGGGTAGGAAACATGCCTGGCACTTCAGAGGACCAGTAGCTTCCTTTTTCCCTTCTCTGATCCTTCAGAGCCTCTCTGCCCTCACCCAGCTAATCCTCAAGGTGCATAAAAGATGGTGTCCCACATTGCATCATTAAGACTCACATCAGGAATTTTAAAGCATGTCATTAGCAGTTTCCTGAAATAGTGGATAAAGAAATAAAACAAAAATCAATTTAACTGCCAAGGTCAATGCCTTGTTGGAAAAGGTAGGAAAGAGAAGGAAGTAGTTTTCTGGGGTTTTTTTCTTCTTTCAGAGAATGATACGACAGTTTAGAACAGTGAAAGCACTCACACAGTTTATTCTCCGAGCTTTTAAAACCTGTGTTTAAAATACTCTTTAATAACAACTGCTAAAATATCATAATGAATTGTTGTCATTTTGTAGTTCAATCTAGGACAGATATTTCATTTGAGGGGCAGTTATTTGTCATCAGGTCCATTTTTGTTCATTTGTTTGTTTATTTTCTTAAATTATGGGTTTAGTAGTTTAAGAAATCTGTATCTGGTTTTTGCTGTCGTTGATGTTATTTGAGCAGCCAAAGTTTTATCATACATGTCAGTCTAAGGTGATATGTTTCTTAAGCACAAATTTACTGGTATTGCACATTTTGGTTCTGCAGAATTTTTTTCAGCATTTGCTCAAATGCTTGTGGCCAAAAAAAAATTGATGTCAGAAAACTGTGCTAACAAGAAGCATTGCCAAATGATAAAATATTAATTATTTTACTTTATATGCAGATATGAGTCAAGAAGCAATTACCCCTACTTTAATTGTTTCATAGATGAGTACAATTATGATGTTATTCATTCCATTTGCAGACTGAATGTAAAAAATAACATCCACATCATATAGTCAGAGATTTCATTTTGAAGCGAACCTTACCAATGTTAGATATATTAAAGCAATAAACCAAGAGATTAAACTTTCATAAACAGTAAGAGCTCATTGTTTTGTAAATGGATGTATAATAATGTCTTTGTAGCTCAAATGAAACCATAAAACTGACTGGGTGCTTTAGTCTTTCTGTGAACTTTTGATTTATCTTTTTAATCACTTGTTAGCTTTTTTAAAGGCAATTAAACATTGAAAACGGGCTCCGGTCTTCTTGCTACATTAGTCTTCTCTTATTGAACTGCTGTCATTTCTTTATGATGATAAGCAATTTAGAGGTGCCAAACAACAAGCAAAGTGCATGTGGATCCCACTGCTACAGGTGTTTGTCACTAAAGAATGAAGTGATAGCTGTGTTGGAATTTGAGATTTATCTTTCTTTGTGACCTGTACAGTAGAGAGTGGATGGGATACCTTTGAAAAGCTGGTATATAGAATGGACAATCACAGAAGGCAGTAGCTAGAGTTTTTATCTGTAAACACCAGAGTTAATGTTAGGAAAAGGTTAACTAGGTTGGTTAACTAGATTGCAATTTTGAAGTTGGCTGTAGCTACAAAGGAAAAGATGTATTACACCAAGTGCTATGTTCCATCAGTTACAGGTACCTGCTAATGCTCCAAATACTAAAAAAAAAAAAAGAAAAAAAAAAAGAAAAAAGCCTAATACTTAGGTATACATCATTAAGAAAAGGCAACATAATGAATGATAAACACCATAACTTCTCTAAAAGAATTAAACATTCTATAAAGCTGCCCACATATATACTTTAACAGCTGTTTGACAGCAGTACCTATACCCAAAATTGGGAAACAGTTTCTGCAAATCCCCAATTGTTTCCAAGTTCTCCAGCTGTGTCCTACAATCAACCATCATCTTTCAATGTTCTTGTTGTTGTTGTTGTTGTTTTGTTGGGGTTTTTTTTGAGAGAGACTGCTCATGCTTTACAAAAGTTACTAGGACCCTCCCTGCCCCCTTCTGTCATGTTGTTGCTTCAGGGCTAACAGGACTAAAGAGTCCTAAGAACATATTTTGTCGTGGAACAAATCTGTTGACTCAAAGTGCCGTTTTTTATGTGGCGACTTCTGAGAGTCAGGCAGCACCCTGGAGAAAACTGCTCTCTGGAAGAAGAAAAGTAATAACAACAGCAGAATTCCAATTCTCTTTCCCCATTGCAGTCCAACTACTTGGAAGCATTATCCGTCTCTGTACCCTGTCCACAACAGGGAGAGAAATGTAACCTCGGAATGTTTCAGTGCTGACAGAATTCAAACTTTCATGTTTTTAACTGCTGAATGCCCTCAGTGACTTCTTGTTTCTTCCTTTGCTTTTAATTTCCAACATCCTGTCTTCATTTTTTTTTTTTGGTAAGCATTTATTGAATTTCACATTTAGCTATTTAAAAAGCATTATTTTATTATATCCCATCAATTACTATCTGCATCCATTAATGATTTTTCCTTCCAAATATAATCAGCATGGCTCTGCAAATAAGCCTGACCTAAAAATAAACCAGATAATTAACATCTAGACATTGTGGAAGAAGACAGTAAATGCTGAAATAGCATCAACTTCAAATTCTGCCTTTACAGATGATTTTCCATCCACAACTCATGTCAGTTAGTCTGTGTGTTGCTAGGGTATCCCTACTGTAGGATATTCATTTAAATATTTTTATTTGTGTGTTTTTCATGTAGAATGCAATGAACAAAGAAGAATTTCAGGGCTGAGTCTGCGATTTTTGCTTTCATTTGTGTAAGCTACAGACACTATTTGCATGTAGCTTTTGTGGTATAATTGTTTGTTTCTAGTTCTGCTGACATTGTGGTGGGTTAGCAGTGCAGATAATAACAGATGACAGTTCCTTTTGTGAAAGTTAAGAACTAGCTGATTAATTGTTATTATGTTACACTCCAGAGGAAACCTCGTAATTAAACCACAAAAAAGCTACATTAACATAATGTTAAGGGTCTGATTTAATCCCACAAAAGCAAGAAAATTCAAAGTCAATGATGAAGACTGTGATGGTACGTGTTTTAGGCCAAGTGCTGTTCTTCAGAAAAGAGCTTAGTCTGACTAATGTTGTTGTCTCTGTGTGTGATTAGGGCCCATGCACTTAAATCAAATGAAGTCCTTTGACTTTTCGTTGTGTGTGCTTGCAGGCCAGGCTTTGTAAAAAAAGATTATTGAGTACTCAGGTCAGCAGTTATACTTGGAACCAGGTCTGATTCTATATTTCAAGTTTCCAGGTACCTAGTCCTGGCTTTAAACCAGAGGATGGGCTCCTCAGTAATTCTTTTATTTGCAAGTAAATTTCCTGAAAGCCTAACAGATTAGTACTGGTACATTTTCATAGCATATTTTGATTTGCAGTAAAATGCTATTTCTTTATTTGTATAATCTGGAAGAGGAGGCACCTGGTTTATTTGAGGGAGTGCTTATCTAGAAGCTAAAATCCTCCACATTTTAATAACCATTCTGTTCTAGAGATAATTTTAGATTATTTCCATGGTCACACTTCCCTGTATTGCTTCACAACTCTTCAGCTTTTTTATCTCACCCATATATACTGCCTGGAGGTTTCAAACCCTGTAGAAAAATCTATGCAGACATACTATTGGAATGAAATGTACCACTAAAATTCGTGTAGTTAAACTTTTGAGGTAAGTCAGGGATTAGTCTGACAGGCTGATCACAGTGACTGATTCCCCATCTCTCCTTCTTCCATCCCAGTCCACAGCAGCTGATTGGTCTTAATTCAGTGTAGTCTCCTTTTGTGTGAACAATTTAGGTAACACACACCTTTAGCTTATATGATCCCATGGCAATTTCGTAGCTATTTTGCATCTATCATGGGTAGAAAATTACACATAGGTTGATAGAGTTGGCAGTGAAGTGGCAAAGACAGATGATTATCTGAAAAATTCACATCCTCTAAAAAAAAGACTTAACTCCTTAGGTAGGGGCATCCTCCCACCTCATATGCCTAAAGATTACTTTCACAGATATTTACAGAAAATTAATGTCCAATGCTTAGTACTGAAACCAGAGAAAGAAACGCGTAAGTGCACAAGTTCCTGAATCAATTGCAAGATTTGTGTGTAGCTGGTTATTTCTTGGCATTTTTAAAAACATGTAGCATAAAATTTGTTTAAAGAGCTTCTTGCTATAAAGGACAATAATGACAAGTGAACTGTGTACATTAAAACTTTATGAAAACAGAAACAGTTTTTGAAATATTAAGAACTCACTCAATTATGAAATTTAAACAATGTAAATGGACTCCAGAGATATGATTGCAGTTCTGCGAATAGACTAGTTTGTGAACTGCCACAGCTAAAACAGTCAAGATGAGAATACATTTTCCATGTAGTTCTGAGGCTTTAAAAACAGAAAAAAAATCTTGAACTTTATTTTCTAGTTTCCAGATTTCAGACTTAGTCCAGTGCACATTTTAGATGCGTATTCCATCAAATCTGTCCTACTTAGTTATCATGTGAACTCATCACTGAATTTTAAATATCATGTAGTTGTTCTTGTTTTGGGAAGCTAAAAGTGTGCATTCTTAACTCCAAAGGGTTTATTATTGTAAACTCTCACTCCTATAAATATGCAAAAAGCAAGGTCTGTAGATGAAAGACAGGGTTTCATATTTTTTAGTTTGTTTTTGTTTGTTTGTTTGTTTTAATTTCTACAGCATACTCTTTTTCAGTGTTGTCCTGGATCTGAGCATACAACATCCTTCTGACTTCTTTTGAGCTTTCCTGGCTCATTTTGTGTGCATTTCTCAAGTGTTTTACTTGCTTTTTTTGTCCCCTCTCTCTCCTGGAGAGCAGTCCAGCTGCCAGTATCTGCACACACAAGCCAGCCCCAGCCTCCAGCCTCCTGGATAACTCATGGAAGTGCTGGAGTTTGGATGCAACTGCTACACCTGCAGCTTTAGCTGTCTGGTTTATATGGGCCTTTTAATTATTTTTATCCTTCTCCTATATGAAGGCCAGACATTATACTCAGTAGCTTCAATAATATTTGTTCTCTAAGCAGACTAGTTACATCCCTTGAGGTGTTTCAAAGGTGCTTAGACAAGGTTCTTAGGCACATGGTTTAATTTATGGTTGGACTCCATGATCCTGAGGGTCTCTTCCAACTGAAATGATGCTATGATTCTATTCTATGATTCTATAATAATTTAATTTTGCTTTTTTAAACCATAAAGCTACGTCAACTGATATTTTTGAATAGGTTCAAGCTACAAACTTAGAGATTGAAGGAAACTTTGCCTATTTTATCTGCATAGGATCCTAATAAATGTATGTAACACCAAAACTGTCTGCTAGAGGAATCTTCTTTCAGCACCTGTAAGAGCCTTATCTCCATGTTTGTAGATACTTGACTTCAGTATTTGACTTGTAAACACTTTTGCATAGTTGTGCTTGACAAACACATTAAAAATGGGCTCCCATGAGCTAGAAATCTCTTGACTTACAGCTACTGCGTATATTGTACTACTTGCTGTTATTATACTAGCAAGATTTTTGCTCCATGATCAAACAGAAGTTTAAAATTCAAAGTGTTCAAGATGCTTATCATTATTGTCATTTCTATGCCTTCCTGAAAACGTTAACAGAAACTTCTCGCCATTCAAGCACCACCCACCTAAGAAGCACTTTTAGCAAAGTTGCCAGCTCTGTGCCGAATGAGTATCTTGCTATTTTCGCTAAAGCGAGACCCTTGCCGAACTCTGCCTGTTGGGGCCCACTTAATTTCAAATACTTTGAGCACTGCACAGAAACCAGACGCAGAAGGACACAAAAACTACATTGGCAAATGATCTGTCAAGTGACCCATGAAGAAAATCGAGATTGAGTTGCCCTTTGAAATAAACCTATTTGAATTTTATTATCTCTAGAGCACCTTGTGTCTCTAATCTTGTGAAAGGTTAGTATTCCATCCATCAGAGCAAGATTAGAGCTCTAGTTGATGCCTGTGCTTGATGATAACTGAATGCAGCGGTTGGGGCTGGAGGAAGGAGATTCATTACCATCAGCACTTCAAAGAAAGATTGGGTAAACAGACGCTCAGGGAAGCAGGTTCGCAATATAGACCACATATATTCCAGGTCAGGATAGCAGAAATCAAAGGAGCAGAATGTCAGTGAAGATTTAAACCTTTTAACAATAATCCAAGCAAAACAATGTTACCTTATTCCCATCCTTTTATTTCATGTCGCATATTAGGAGACTCAAATAGCTGCTGCCTGCTAGGCTGAAATGCTAATCACTTCCCTGGTATATCTATCAAGGAAAAACTAAGACTGAAAGAACACATGACAAAATAATAACAGGACTCATGAGCGGGATAATGTCCACCAGATATGCGTAGACAGAAACGAAGAATGCAGATTCTGCGATGTTGAAATATAATGCTCTGGTTTTATTAATTCAGAATTTCTCCCTCTCCTACCTCAGGCAAAAAAAAAATTCTGAAGTGTTATGTCTGTGTAAAGCTTACCTGACATTTTGAAAAAAGCTTTAGTGAGCAGGCATCATTTTTCCATGTCCTTGTTTGCCTGAACTTTCTAAATTTTATATTATGCTCTGAATTATAGATAAGATTAAGTTAATAACAGTGGTGACCTTACTTATTATAAAAACAAAAATATGATGGTCTTCATTGTTCTGTGGCAATGTCAGCTCCAGCGTTATGCATTGCTTCAAGAATATAGGAGTAATCCAAAGGATTAAAGTGTGAATGTTTTTCTAATCCTTTAGTTCCTCCTGGTGGGTCTGGATTTGTGCCTCTGGCTTTTCTATCCATCCAGAGAAGACCATGTATTTACGATCTCACATTTGGCTTTGAAGGATAACAAGAGGCTGTTCAGACCTGATGCCAATGTATCAGCCAGCAGCAAAACAACATAAGACTGAATTTTTATTTGCTGTCAAATTTCATAACATCGCAAAGGAAAAAGAAGTAGAGGGTAGGTCTGAGATTTTCGAAAGGCAGAGGTAGAAATGGTTGTATGCAAAGCAGGAACCTGTTTAGTTCCTAGGTAGTAGCCAAAGTATAGTCACAAAATTAAAAAAAAAAAAAAAAGCCAACATCAATTTAAATTTGTAATAGATTATACTGATGCTCAGAGTATAAGAAATCATTACTTCGAGCTAAATCAAGTTAAATCAGAGCCTATGACAGAATGTACAAACTTTGGTGGGTGCTCAGAATAAGCACAAATGTTTAGAAGAGGCCAATTTTAAAGCGAAAAACAAGTAGTAAAAATGACAAGAAAATCAGGGTATTTATAGTGTTACAAAATATTTCTGTACAGCTCTTGATTCCAGAGACAAAAGCTGCTGTTTCTGTGTAATCAACGAAAGAGATTTTTCGTACCTTCTACAGTTACATTTCCAGCTACTTAACTAATTTTTCCTATATTAAGGGATTAACACTATAAACTATATGTGGGTGTGTAACACTAATTAAAGCATTGAATGACTAAATACTTATTATGTAGGCTGTATGGCACCTATTGAGATTATTGTGATATTAAACACAAAAATGTCAATTGAAATGTTTTCTACATAAACATATGCACAAGTCTGAGTGAACATGTGGAACATGTGACTAATAAAATAATGCTTCTTCAGTGAAAGCGAAGACTATTTTCTAGATAATGGGTTGAATGAGCAATATAATTTAATGCTGAACCCTAATATAAAAGTCATCTATTGGAAACGCATTTCTGATTATATCATTTGTAAATGTGGAAACACTTTAAGTATAGGGCCATCTAGGCTACATAAAATTAGAATGTACTTACTAAGTTTCTTATTATGGAAAAGGAACAGTGTAATCAGTGTCACCTAATACACAACATACCTAAAGTTTCAATTTTTCAGAAGTCATCACTGTTGTAGTGTGAGTTTGAGAGTCTTCGCGCAATTATTTAGGTCCTTTTTCAAGGAAGTGTATTGTCTCAATTTAAAACCAGAAGGTGTGTTCTTTCTCATTTCCTTTTCAAATAAGTCCCTATTTTTTCCTAGATGTCCTGAGATATCTGCCTCTTATCGCTTTATATGGCTGAATGTTTTCCCCAAAGGACTAGGTATATTTACATTTGGAAAACATAAGTAAAGAAGTTATTGGATAAAATAGTCCACAATAATCTCTCACAAGTTTTCATTTTACTTCCCTACCTCACCAGGCTGCTAAAAACTTTAGTCTTTGAGATAATGCACTAGTGAAAGCCCTAAAATCTCCTTTTCAAGC
>VWYH01006351.1:0-22251 GCA_013399365.1 Pampusana beccarii | reverse complement strand
ACATTTGGCGTGGTTCTACAAATACAGTACAGTGGCATTCTCCTCAAGGCTTATCTCACACATGATTCCTTATGCCATAATGGACATTAATTGCTCCTGCCACTCACTAGCAAGTGAATTCGAGTGGTGTAGTTAGTTCTATGCAGCAAGTGTGTGCAAGAGCTTGACTCAAAGTTTCTGCACATGTAATACCTGAGTTAGTGTGCATGAAGCGCTCTGTGACAGCATGAATCCTTGAGTTAACCCCGTTCCAGCCTACACATCTTCCCAAACAGATTTTCACGTTCTCTGTGAGCCACAAGCTATCTAAATATACTGTTGCTTATACATACTCTGGCTTACAGGCAGAGGCATAATGAACCCTATGCCATCTCACAGATGTTGATTCCTTCTCCTGAGAGAGTTCTCTTAGACAGAGTTGACGCTGTGAATTGGCTCTAAGTGCAGGAAAAGGCAGGCCCCATGCTTCCTCCTGCTTTTCCATGGGCTTTTCTTTTCTACAGCAGCTAAGAGAGACTTCAATGGCCAAGCACCAGACAAGGTGTTTGCCTGGAATGGTAGCATGTGCTGTTCAGCGAACGTATTTCTTTTTTCCCGACTAAAAGGGAAAGAGAGTCGAGGTACTAGAAGTTGTCATTCCAAGCTCAAGTAGCGTTTTCTGTCTTGCTAGTCTCTGATCACATTTATGTTCATCATGCCCACTCCTCATTGCTTCCTACTGCGCGCTTCCCTGTGTGGTGGTCTTCATTAGAAATATCCTTGCTCTTCTGGCTGCTTTTTTAGTGACCTCTGGAAGCGTAGATACGTACACGGATGATTGACTCTCACTGTTATTTTTTTCTGTCAGGTTCCCCAGTTTTGAGGGCAGCTTTTCTGTGTTAGGCCTGTGAGTCACCTATTGAAAGAAATTCTTAGTCCTAAACTCTTAGTTCTGTTTTCAACCAACACTGAGCAATGTTTTTGACAGTGATGGCTGCCATAGATCTATCAGCATGCTTGATTGCAACACTTTACCTTGGAGCACTTTTATTCTTCACGTAGCATGGCTCCATGACCCTGGTCATCGAAGCAGAGCATGTATCACAGAGACTGGTCCAGAAGTAGCATTAGCTGCTTCAGCACAGTGCCACTTGGACATGCTACACAACCTGGTCCCCACATACGCTGCAGGATTGAGCTTTGCAGCCTTACTAACCTTTGAACTAAGTTTGTTATCTCAACACAACACTACCTGTAGTTGCATAGTCACCCCACTATGTATCAAGGACCCTAAACCCCTATAGCTTTCAAGCAAACTTGAACACCAGTGTGTCGAACAGCATCCCTCAAGTTTTCTGAAAACATAAACTGTAAAAACAAACCTCTTTAATGCTGCATCCATCAAGGAAGACTTCTTTGGCAGGACCCTTCTTCTGTGTGTTGCGTGACTATGGATGATATTTTCCACTCTGAGACAGGTGGATGAGCAGTGTGGGGGACAGAGTGGCGTGGCTAACGTTGCACCAGCAGTCTCAGGGGAGCAGCGTTGCTCTGGGTCTTCTGAGGCTCCTGAACATGCCGAATCCTGCCCTTGGGTCACAACAACCCCAGGCAACGTTACGGGCTGGGGAAGAGTGGCTGGAAAGCTGCCTGGTAGAAAGGACTTGGGGGTGATGGTCAACAACGCCTGAACAAGAGCCATCTTGTGCCCAGGTGGCCAAGGCTGCCACCAGCTGGTACTGGTGTGCCCTCTGTACTGGTGAGGCCAAACCTCAAATCTTGGGGCCAGTTTTAAGTCCTTCATGACAAGAAAGACCTTGAGGTGCTGGAGTAAGTTCAGAGAAGGGCAATGGAGCTGGTGAAGGGGCTGGAGCACAAGTCTGATGGGAAGTGGCTGAGGGANACTTCCAGAAAAGGTTGTCAGGCATTGGAACAGGCTGCCCAGGGCAGTGGCAGAATCACCATCCCTGGAGGGGTTTAACAGGAGGTGAAAATGAGGTTCTTATGGACATGGGTCAGTGCCAGGGTTGGGTAACAGTTGGCTCGATGATCTTGAGGGTCTTTTCTAACCAAAATGATTCTGTGATTTCTTTCACAGGGTGTGCTGTGTTGGTTAGAACAAAATAACTAATCCCAAAAGCAAGTTAGACTATTGTGACACATTAGGCAAAAATACTCATTGCTCCGCCTTTTCACTATCTGCAACAAGACCTGCCTTCAGAAGCTTGAACAGGCGTGTCAGGACAGATATCTAGGCAAAGTTACTGTGAAAATGCTTCCGGAGACCAGAGCCTGCTCTAGGGTGTGCTGGCACTGCCTTACTGGTAGCAAATAAGGGGCAAACCCATGCTAAGTCTCCATCCCTACACTGCACATTTTCTTGGGGGGATCAGAGAGAGCAGGCCCATGGAAATCTGCTAGAGTCTGGCAAGAAACAGACCTCTGAGTAGGTGCTGGGGAGCAAGAACTGTGGATTAAAGCCAGGACGACTTGACCCCCAGGCAGGAAGTGACAAGGTATAATGTGTCCCCAGGAGCAACAGGGAGAATCCCAGGAAGTAGGATGTAAATTATCTTGTTTCTTCTGCTGGGTTCTGGCCAGGGATTAACACCCCTCTTTGCTTAGAAGAGGTCCTGTGGTGCTTTTAATGTCTGCAAGGGCCCACATGCTGCTGCTGCCTCATGCAAATGCACCGAAAGAGCACTTCTAAGCAAGCGTCACCCCCATCTCAGGCTGTGCAGGAAAAACAGTCAGCCCTCGAGCCATTACTGAGGGTCTCTCTGCAATTTATGGTGTCCTAGGAGAACACTTCATGAGGAAGTGCGATCTCCTCCCTGCGTTTAGGGTTACCGGCTGCAGGCCATTTTTAGAACTGACCAGGAGCTTCTCCTGTGCCAGAACAGGAAGAACACGTCCTGGCAAAACTGAAGCCTTGGTCGTAGTCTCTGCTGTAGGTATATTTGTTGCTCCTGATGAGCAAAGTGGAGGGAGTTTCCTTGCATGATTATTTTTAACACAACCCTGGAATTGATATCACTCAGTTAGCCCTTGCATTTCAAACCTCACCACCTTGCAGATGAATTCATCATGGGGGATGCAGGGGTTCAGTTACTTTTTGCTATTCTGACACACCTAGGTTTCACCATCAAAACCAGAGCAGTGGCATCTTCCTTGCTCCCCTCCCAAGACAACAGCCTCACCGTTTGTGCCCTACCTGACACCCCCATCAGAGGTCTATCCTTTAAACAATGTGTTTCTAAAAGTTATTTTCTTAGATGGAAAGGTTGACCTGATGTAACCATACGGCAAGGAAGATCCCCTCCTGGTGCTCCAGTCACTTCAGGGGCCCCCACATGGCCAGCCTGGGACTGGAAAAGATTTTGCTGTGCGTGCAAGGCACTGAGCCCAAATTCCCAGAGGCTGGGAGAAAGAAGTCTTTATTAACAGAGTGTCTTGGGGTGTGCTAAGTGCACAGAGGCAGAAAACTTCTCCTTTGCCAGATAGCTCCAGGAAAGTAATCATACGGCTGACGTGAAAGTAACAAGGCCATGCAAAGAGTGGAGGCACAGCAGATTCGGCAAGGCCACTGAATTGGTGTGCACAGCAGTCAGGGATTGAAAAAGGTGGTGAACAGGTTCTGGTGTGAGAGGTTTCGTGACATGCAGAAAAACTCTTGCACCCTAACCCCAAAACGCAGGATGGATACCATAGAACCATAGAATGTCCTGAGTTGGAAGGGACCCACAAGGATTATCAAGTCCAACTCCTGTCCTTGCATAGGACAACACCCAAATTCACGTCATGTGTCTAAGGGCATTGTCCAGTCTCGAACACTGTCAGGCTTGGGGCTGTGACTACCTCCCTGGGGAGCCTGTTCCAGTGCTACACCAGCCTCTGGATGCAGAACCTTTTCCTCATGTCCAACCCAAACCTCCCCTGGCAGATCTTCCTGCCATTCCCTCGGGTTCTGTCATTGGTCGCCAGAGAGAAGAGATCAGCACCTGCCCTTCTTCCTGCCCTTTGTGAGGAAACTGTTAGGTCGTGATGAGGTCTTTCTTTAGTCTCTTTAGTCTCCAGGTCTCCTAGATCCCTCTCCACAGAACTGCTTTCCAGCATCTTGTTCCTCAGTCTGCATGTACAGCCGCGGTTGCCATGACTCAGGTGCAAAATCTGGTTCTTGCCCTTCTTGAACTTCAAGTGGGTGGTTATTGGCCCACCCTCCGATTTGTCTCGATGCCTCTGCATGGCCTCTTGACCCTCAAGAGTGTCAACAGCTCCTCCCAATTTTGTGTCATCAGCTAACTAACATAGTATTCCCTCAAGTTCTGCGTCCAAGTAATTTATGAAGACATTGAAGAGTACTGGCCCTAAGATGGTTCCCCATGGAATCTCACCCGTGACTGGTCACCAGCTCAACATAACTCCATTCTAGCAGAATCCCTTGAGCCTGACTTGTCAGCCAATCGCTCATCCATTGCATTATCTACTTATCCAGTTGTGTGCTGGACATTTTGTCCAGTATAACATGAGACATTGAAGGCTTATTGAAATCCCAAAAGATCACATCAACTGGCTTCTCTGGGTAACCTTGTCATTGAAAGAAATTTAGTTGGTCAAACAAGACTTTTCCCTCATGGACCCATGCTGGCTGGGACCAATGACTGTGTTGTCTTTCAGATGCTTTTTAATAACTCCCAGAATAATCTGTTCCATAATTCTGCCAGGAACAGGAGTGAGACTGACAGACCTGTAGTTGCTGGGGTCATCCCTCTTGCCCTTCTTGAAGACTAAGACAACATTTGCCAGCTTCCAGCCAACTGGAACCTCTCCAAAATCACAGAGAGGATTCACTATGACATCAGACAGCTCTTTAAGTACCCTTGGATGAATACCTTCAGGCCCAATTGACTCATAGGGACCTAGCTGGAGTAGCAAATCCTGCACAAGTTCAGTATTGATTTGGAGTTTGCACCTTCAAAAACTTTTTCCCAGGGTACCTTACTAAGTATTTCTCTGAGCAACCTGAAGTCTGCTAGTCTCATATCTAGAGTTGAAGTCTTGCTGGCACTTTTCCTCCTGTGAGCACAGATTTTAAATCTGACTGCTTGGTGGTCACTGTGGCCAAGGCAGCCAGCAATCGCCACTTGACTCACGAGACCCTCTTTGTTTGTAAGCAGCAAATCTAAGAAGGTACCTTATGTCGTTGGTTCCTCTAGTACCTGTACCAAGAAGTTATGGTCTTGATGGTTTAGGAAACATCTGGACCTGTTTGTATCAGCTGTATGATATGCCCCTTTCCTCATCAGGAACTGAAATTCTGCTAGGGTGCATCTGCCTGGAAAAGTATCCAGGCAAAAAAAGCCATCTACAGGCTGGTTCCCTACAGTAGGGAACCGTATGCCTTTTAGAGGCCCAGCTTTCCAGGATGGGTGGTGGAAATGTTGTTCAGTTTTAATGAGCTGTTAACAGTCAGACATTTGGACAAATTATGCAACCTGCTGATGCCCTCACTTCCCTATTTATCTGGTCTTCTGACTTGCGAAGGACCAGGACATATCCTACAAGACTTGGTATTCAGCTGAAAATACTTCATTGACTTTTAGACAGTTAGGAAATGCTATTGTCTTTGGCGCCATTTCTCCCCAAAATCTTGTTACCTTGAGAACACAGTCACTGTATCATTGATACTGAAACATCTATCCACTTCAGTTGCATGACTGTCACTCCATCTCGTTACTGTACCTATCCAGAGACAGACTGACACATTTTGATACCGATAATTCCTGCTTTCTTGACATATTTATTGAAAATGGAATGAGTCACAATCAAGAAGAGAGCAGAGGAAAGAAAAATTGTCTATTTGGGTTTTAAAATCTGTCTCTAGCTTTTCTTAATGCTCTATACTGAACTGTCTAGCATTTTTAAATCAGTTATATAGGACCAGAAAGTCAGAGCCTATAAAACCCTAGTACCTCCCTTATTCCTTCTGGTAGAATTGGACAAGATTGCTTCCTGTGCTGAACCCAGCTGGTTTTCTTTGAGCATATGGCCCTCCTGCCTTCTGTGCAGAGCTGTGAGAGCTGGCTCACCATGGCACTGAATGCTTGGTACCAGTCTGTATGGCTTTTGTAGAGACTATGTATTACCCTGCTAGTGGCCTGTGATGTTGGCAGCTCTTGAGCAGGAGCACCCAGACAGATGGTTCATAATGTCTAAGAGATATTGTGACACCTAGTGAGGCCTGAAGGCTGCCAAAGTGCCCTGAATCTCGTGAAAATGGATAAGGGGAAAGAGATCAGCCTATGGTCCTATGCTTTATGATGCACCCACAGAAACCATGATCTTGTCTTCTGTTCAGAGTGTCTTTATGGATCGAAACAGGAGCAGGGGCATCAATCCCTTTATCGGCAGAGAAAGAAGACTGGAGTCAATGTCGAGTGCTCTTTAAAATCACTCTCAGCATCTTGACATAGGTATGCACTTGGGCTGCAATCCTGTGCAGTCTGAGCCGGGAAAGTAGCTCTGACCCTTTGTGTGCGGTTTCAAGAAAGTAAAGGAGATAAAACTGTGGGTGGGCTTCTGTCACAGTTAAAAGTCAACCCTCTGGCCTGGGGAGAATAAGGTAGCAGCAGCTAGCTCAGCTGCTTCTCAGCTCTGGAGATGCAGAGGCCTAGGAGATTCATGGAAGCCCTGCATTGCACCTTCTTCCATTTTCCAGCTATGGGATAATTGTCCCTGTCTGGCTGAGGGGAGGCTAGATGAAGTCTACAGGTACTCCTGCTTCATATGATAGAATTAGGCTCTTCCATCCAGAATCTTACCATGAAGTGTGAAAGTTGATGGCTTATTCTAGCAAATGCCTCTGACGTTTCAAAAATGAGGCTTTGATTTGAAACAGTTGCAGATATTCACAGCAACTAGGTAGGAGTCCTGTCCACCATTGCAAGGCAAAGAAAGACGGTGGAGTATCTTCAGTGCATGGGCCTAGGGTCTAGGGAAGAATGAGCTGGCTTGCCAATGGCTTGCGTGGTACAGATGACTGGGTATCAGGTCCTTCACCTTCACAAGATGCGGTGACATCCCTGGGAAGCACTGTATCCCCAGGAACTTCTCTCCTAAATATGTTTACATGTATTCAGTATTAACTGCAAAGAGCAATGGAGGGTTCAGCTTCCTTTGATTGTTCTGGTTTGGGTTTATTTTCTGCACAACAGAGTGTATGATGGGATCAGCTGTAGTACTCTACATCTGCTTCAAGTTAAGCATGCACCCAAGAACCCTCCTGATCTGGAGCTTGAACATGCTCTGCTGCTTTAATGTGCTGTGCAACTCACTTACTTGAAAGACATCACGATGATGAAAACACTTGTTTTATGTCATCATAGTGAGCACAGAGGAGGTTACTTGGCCTCTGTTTGTAGCACACCTTTCATACAGGATTTAGGAAATTATCCTATGGTCGCTGAAGCTCTGGGTAGGCTCTCAGTGGAGAGAGGGCAAATCAGATCCAGACTAGCTAAGAAACTTACACAGTATTAATTACCAGCAGAAATGATCCTCCTACCCAATAAGCGTTGAACATTATTCCAGCTCCTTGACATGACCTGTTCTGCAAAGCTTTGTCCAACAGCCATGACTAAACGGCAGTTGTTAGCAACCCTCCACACCCCAAATGCTGTTTCAGCAAACACTTTCAGCATTAGAAATTGTCAAGCTAGAGTTGTGCCGTTTCTTGTAACAAGTAGAAAATGCATGTATTGGATTTTTTTTTTCAATCATGATGAGAAACTGAAGTGTTTTTCCTCAATATCTAGCGGAGAGAAAGAAAATTACCAGTTGACTGAAAGCAAAGCAAGTACTGACTAAAAGAAAATTACCAATGAAAACAGAGCTAGAATAGAAAAGAAACTTAATTTCAGCTCTGATGGGCTGACAAGAAAGAACAATCTGTACAGTCGAGGGAAACATAGTCACTGACAGGCTTATATCCAGCTATGTGGTCTCTTGAGAGAGCCCAAGGCTAATCCAAAATGGTATGAAACGTTTTCAGCGTGCTGTTTCTTTAATTTTCCTGGAACATTTTGCAGTCTGTGAGGCAGTCTATGTAAATCTTTGCAGGATCTGAGCTTTAAATGCCTTGAGGCAGGGATGGTCATTTGCTGTGCATGTCTGTATAGCAAATAACCTAGCAGGATCTCCAATGGCTTCCTGCCATGCAAAGACACATTCAAGTGCTTATTAGACATCAGGTCTGAAGGGTTGGCACATGCATGGCAATTCTGTGGTGCCACAAACACCTGACCTGAGCTCCATTGCCCCAAGGAAAAAACCCACCCCACAGAACTCAGTATCAGAACTACGCAGTTTTCCTTGTTCTGGAGCTTCACTTCCATGATGTACTCTGTGGGTCTGTTTCTACCTTTGTAACTGTATGTAGGGAGATGTTTACCATGTCTTAATCTGTTCCTACAAAAAAAATTTACCAGTGTAAACCAAAGGTTTTACACATTGTGGATCTCTCCTGGGGGGCTCAGACTTTCCAGCTGCTTCCCGGATGGACACGTTTGTGTACCTAACCCGAATCCACCTGGGTTTCCAAGACTGCGCGATTGTTTCCGCATCTTTCCTCCAAAAGGTCTGAGAGAAAACTGTGAAGAGAAGAGGGATTGTTGCATCCCTCCTTTCTAATGCCTAAGCAGCTGTTTTTCAGACAGCAGCGCTGAAGGCCATGTATAGGTTAGCAGTGAGGTTACAGTTCCCAGAGGGAGAGATCAACTAGCCTTCCGGGACCTACATTTCCCTTCCAGGCCTGCAGAGTAGGTTTCACCAATGTGCTTACTGTCCAGCATGCCATTTCACGACGCAGCCATACTCAATGCAGATGAGCACCAAAGCATGAGGTAAGAGGGTGAGCCATGGGCTGATCAGGATGCAACATCCCTTTTGGTGGAACTGTGGTCTGTTTCTGCTTCTCCATTTGCAGTATGATGACAGTGCAACTCAATCACCCCTTTTAAACACATAAAGATATACTGCATTTTCTATCTGCGTGAGATATGGAGTCCCTATTTACTGAATTTAATAAAATCATACATTAATAATATTTCCTTTGCATTTTTTCTTCCTAACATTATGAATTAATAGCTGAATAATTCGCACTGTTTTTACTATTCTGTTAGCATTATGTTCTCAACTTTTAAACAGTTTGGGTTTTGATTGCAGTCTTCTAAAGAATACTTTCAGATTGTGGAAAGGGTTTTGTAAGCTGTGCTCTTTCAGGCCTGGCTTCAAACAACCCTTTTCTTTCTTTCTAAAGTGCTGGGGCCTAGCACAGTTTGGAGTTCCCTGTTCTGGTCATGTACTTTGTCTTCACCTCTTTTCAATTGCCAACAGATTTATTTTTGTTTAGCTTCGTCCATTCAAATTGATATTACTATTACTAAGACTTGTTTAGAGAACAGAATTCCACTCTTCACTCTTTATTTTGGCTTCTAGATGACTGTGCTTGATAATTACATTTAACCCCTCCAGGTCCCCATATTTCCCTTCCAGCTGACCTGACGTATTCGAACAGTAACATAGTACAAAGTTCACTAACCCTTTTTATGTTGAGGTATAACTGGGGCTCTGTGTTCCTGAATCGCTGAAGTTCACATCCGTTCTTCTAAGCAAACTTCCTTTCAAATGCAGATAGACTACTTTTTCTCAAATTGATGAAGAAAGCTCATTTGCCTTCTTTATTATCTCGAGGAGACTCCTCTGACAGCCACTCAGCCATTTCCGTATAGCTGCTCCTATGGTCTGGAAAACTGACTCGAGGTATCAGCTGACAAAAAGGAGTAGCAACTCTTTACATGCAGCCCAGGTCACTCATTGGCCACACCTGTAAGCACACCTGAAAACATGGGACATGCGAGCAACTGCCTGTGCATGACAGCTGCTTAAACTCTGCTGTTTTAAGAGGCATGGCTGTGGAGCCTACCCTTTCATTTAGCTTGAGTTAACTACCAACAAGACAACTCAGGTGTCAGACTCTCTGTGGTCTAAGACTCAGAAAAGCATTTAAGTGAATGCTTCAGTTTACCCTTTCTGTATAGCATACACAAGCACATGCTGAAGTCCTGTTGAAATAATTTTGCAAGGGACGGAGATAAAAAAATCCCAGCCACTCTACAGGCAGAACTTATCTAATAAAAATATTGGGTTTATCTCTTAGGTTTCTGTTAATAGCTCTAGATTATTGCTTTCTAATGAAACGTTGCAGTTAAAGCATAACTTATTTCAAAAATCTCTATGAAACATTCTTTGCCCTTCCTTGTTCCTTATTTTTCATTAGCAATTCACCATGAAGAATGCATTCTCCAACAATTAAAAAATAAAGCCAAACAACATCTTAACCTGCATTACCTGCATGCCTGCAAATGGCGTTTCAGAAAGTGTTGTTACGTGTTTTGCTGCTTTAGAACCAAAAGCAACTAAAAATGCTCTCAGAAGGTGCCAAATCAGTTTGGCAGAACACCTCCATGCCATGAAAGATTTATTCTTGTTCTCTGTAGCTTGATCTAGGTATTGTATGAATGCTACCTGGTTTCCATGCCCAGAAATACCTATGACCAAATGGCAGTCTGGCTTACTGGATTCCAGGGCAGAAAAATGCTAATGCTTTATTTTACACCTGGCTGGTAAGTGATGTTTGTTTGGAAGAACTGCTTAACTGTCTCTGACTGGTGAGCAAACTCCTTATTTGAACCCCTCATGTCAAATCAGAGATTTTTTTTAGAGGAAAATTAAGAAAGATGTCCCATCCTCACTTCTTGCTCTGATAGGTATATCTGTAGTATTGGCAGATTGCAGGTTTTTTACCCTGCTGTAAAAAAAAATTAATAAAAATTAAAACAGTTAGGGATTATAACTGTCGTATTTTTTGTCAGATAATGCTTTTTGTTCTAAATGGTTGGCATGACCTAGCAAAAGAAGGCACAGTTCACATATTACCAGAATCATTCTCTTTATCAAAATCCACAGTATTCAGAAAGAGTAATGTACATGACAGAAAGAAAATTGAAAGTCTGGGCTCTGGCTGCCTTCTTCTGGAGGCATTTACTTCGCACCACAGAACTAAGCTCTGCTAACAAAAGTAAAGAATGGCACCTTTGCCTTCTTTGAATTGGTAGTAACTTTGCCATCAACTCTGAAACAGAATTTCACCTTAGAGACCGATATTTGGAACTCTGGAGTTGAAAATATAATTTTAAAAGTCAGAATAGGGTAAAGAAACAACGAATATCCGAGTCTGCAAGGAGCATGAAATAGTTGTCTGCAGCTTGTCTATAGCTTTGAGTAGAATAAATGGTCAACACCATAAAGAAATTATAGTAGTCTTTTAAAACCATGTTTGTGCACCCAAGGTATCCAGTCCAGGTCCACTAGCTGCTAAAAAAAAAAAAAGGGCAGAAACATCCCCATACCTTCTCACGGGACAGTGAGCATAACAGTGACTACTAAAGTAGAAAAGGTAAAAATACTCTTAGGGAATGCTGTGAAAAGTTAGAGAAATGCACAGTGGAGAAAGATCTGCATTAAAAGCAACAGCTTTTTCTACTACTTAAGCAGAAGCCAGTTCATAGAGTGGCACAACTTTTTCCACTTCACTTGACCTCTGTTTTGTTTTTATTTATGTCTTCAACAGCTTTTGGCTTCTTCTGTGTTTGGAAATCCTTAGTTAAAACAACTGGGGATGGTGCAGGGGGGAATCTACCATACAGTAGCACGATACAATGGGCAATGGAGAGTTAATATTCTAACTTCAAAGGTTTTCTTAGTTTAAAGCTGTGAAAGCTGTGAAAACAGCTTTGCTACATGTGAACTACACTTGCCGTGTTAAAATTACTAGGAAGATCCTACTACGAGTATTTTGAGAGATAAGAAAATTCTTTCTTTTAATTTACACTGGACTACTGGCAAATTTCTGGCTTTGCTTAATATTTTTAAGGCTGTGATTATTAGAAGTATGTACTTTTGTGAAGTTTCAAATACCAGTCTCCTCAGAGCATATGGCTGAATTTTACAAATAAAGATGGTGATGTGTTCTTTGCGCATTCTGATATTAAACGGATCACACCACTTGTGCACACTGGGCAATTTTGGCACAGGCATTCTGAAACAAGACAAGTCAAAATAGTTCCTCAATCTCGAACTGATGGACAATAAAGACTTGGGAAGAATCACAACATTCAATTTCATATTAACTTCAGGGGAGCTGCAGGCTGGGCAGAGACCGGCAAGTAGGACAAGGGGAAGGCAGGAGCACAAAACTGACAGGTGAGGTTGGCATGGCAGCACTAGAACGGGAACGGCAAAGCCTGGCGAGCCAGAGTGCAGGCGGGGCAAGGCAGGGGACGCGCAGGGTCGGCGCACTGCACCTATCTACGGTCCCGGGCGTGCCAGGGGCTGCCGGTGCGAGGGTGGCAGGGGCCCCAGACCCTAGAACCAGCTCGGGCTCTCCTTGTTACGCACGGCGCTTCCTGGCCCCGCCGCCATCTACCTCGGCCAGGCGACTGGGCCCCACTGGGCGCCCCCCCTGCCGCCCCATCACTCGCCCCCGTGCAGCGGGCCCCACACCCTCCCCTTCCTCTCCCCCCGCCCGGCCCCCCTCGGCACGGGACCCTTTAAGAAGAGGGGGCAGCGGCTGAAAGGTCTGGCTAGGGGACGGGGTCGCTTCTGCCGAGGCTCTAGGATTTCGTCGACCAGCAAAAGCGAAAACGGGGCAGGGGGAAGAAAAAAAAAGGCAAAAGATCGAGCATTAAGAAAAATCAGAAGAGAAAAAAAGGAAGGTGTGGAATCGGGAGAAGAGGTGGAAAAAAAAAAAGAAAAAAAAAAAGGAAGCCGTCCCCGATTTGAGCCAAGTCTGAGAGCGCGCAGGGATGGAGCGCGCAGGGATTACGCACCCTGGATGGTTTTGGCTGTTGCAGGGCTCCCTCCTCCTGCTGGCCAGAGCGCGACAGAGCGGCGGCTCTGCCGGCGCCTGCCCCGCCCGCGGAAAGGTAAGCTCTGCCGCCCGTCGTGCCGCATCGCACCGCACAAGCTGCCGCGGCCCTCCGGGAGTTCCGGGGGGCGGAGTGGGGGACACGGTACAGCGGTCTCTTTCCTTCGGAGGACGGTGGTGAGAGCGTGGGGTGCGCGGGGCCGCGGCTCAGCCCGGTCTGCGGCGGGCGAGGGATGCCCGCCCAGACGCGGGTGGCTGGCGGGAGCGGGGCAAGGGAGCGGAGCGGAGAGAATAGTTTTGCGGAGCTCTGCGCCAGGTGGGACGACCATCAGCGGGTGCTGACGGAGAAGGAAGACCCTGGCATGAGCCCCAGCAATACACTTTTCCTGTGCCGTGCGTGGCGAGCTATGCTGCTCTCAACATGACAGTGTCGCCTGGAATGGCTTGTTGCCAGCATCCCTCGCAGGCGGTAGCCTGTCTTTCTACGGAACACCGAGCCTGGAGGAGCAGGTTCGGAACAGCAAATGACCGTGCCCCTCAAGTGGAAATACTGTTACAACTTGTGTTATGTTTTGCTCATCCTCTAGCCTCATCAGGCGGACTGTCATAACCTGAGTGGTACGGTCTGACCTAACTCCAGTGGGTGGTAAACGTAGCTGAGGGGCTGGGTTGCAAGTTCGGGGTGATGTTCTGGGTAGTGCAAAGCTTGCAAGCAGGGGATCATTTCCATTAAAAATCAGACAGCGAGAAAAAGCAGTTCTTCCTGAATTTTCTGAGCTAAAAGTACCAAAAATCATACAGGAAAAGCTTTTATGAGCTTTATGGCTAATCCGTCTGTTACCATGAACAGACTATCTGTACTATTTGTATCTGCATGGGCCTGGAAACACCTGGCTGGAGGTGCTGTGCACCCGAGATGCTCCTGGGACATGTGTCTTGCCATTTGTGTTCACCTCCTGCCCCAGGCAGCATTATTTCCTCCAGCACAGCTGTTGAGGGAAATGGAAGTCCTTAGTAAGTGCAGACCTGCTGCACTGAGGATGTGCCAAAGCTACAGCAGTCTCACTACAGGGTAGGCGTGAGAAAGCTTGCAACTATGAAGAGGGTCTGTTCTGTAACCTCTCTCCACTCTCTCACCTGCACAGGCACCTGCATGTAGACCCTGATCTAGAGGCCGTGCTGCCTCCAGCTGAGCATGCTGGGTCCCTGCAACCATAGAGGCTCAGATGTCTCCTCCTAGGATTTACTGCAGCACTGCTGATGGAACCATATGCCTCACTGTAGGTGTGTGCCTGAGGCTGGGTTAGACAGAGCTTAACCCTACCTTGGGGGAGGGTGCCATACTAATTTGCTTGTGCCTGGAGCCAGTTTGTCAACTGGATTTATAGGTGGCCAGCCATGACACTATCATAAACCAGGTCAAGCCTCTGGAGTGGGTGCCTCCTTCATCTTGACAGCTTGAAGTGCAAAAGCTGTGGGCTGGCATGAATCTACTGCAAGAAGCTAATAAGAGCATGAAGAAGGAGGGCGACAGTCCCTGAGAGCCTCAGCACCAGAAGTTGTACTCGCGGAAATGTAATCCAGTTATTTGGTGGGACACACAGGGAGTTTTCCTCAGGAGCCATTGGCTGGACTTCTGCCAGTTACCAGCAAAACTGGACATGAAATGTGTTAATGGTATCTCATTATCTGCTGGTTACTCTGTCTTTACAATGTGAGACCACCTGTAGTTCTGCTGTTGACAGGCTGTTTGCTAGGACAGTGGTGGAAACCATTGTTTAGGAATGGCAGCCTGCTGTATTTGCACCACTGGGGAAAAAAATATTCCTCTTGTCCCTGCATTGTCAGGGAAGGCTTTTTCGGTTGTTGTTTGTTTCTTTCATAATTCTATATGGGATCTATTTTTTTTACCTCTCTAGATCACAGGTATATCTTTCTTTTTGTCAGGTTGCCTAAAGCATCTGTAATGAAAGAAATATGTGCATCAATGTCTGAAAGAGGGAAGCTGCTGTGTTAAGGAATGAACAGACTACTTCAGAGGGCTTTCTCATCATCACTCCAAATTATAGTTAAAGCTGCAACCAATAAAGTGCCCCATCATTCTTTTTAATTGGAAAAATGAAAGGCTTTGAAACCAGCTAATCTAGAATAAAGTATGTCGGAATGCTTTGGGTTATATTCCAGTTACTAATTATTGTGGTCTGGTACTGCTTTCTTTTTGCTTAACTTTGGAGTGTATTGGTAAATTTAAAGACAGAATCCAGGGATTAACAGCAGAATAATGTCGTTGTAGCTAGTTAGTATTTTATAATGTGTTGTTCCTGACTGGGGGCAAATTACTTTCAATGGCTACCTTTCCGCACATATGCACTTCAGCAGAGCAAGTCATCTGTCTGCTCTCAATTCTTGGCTTTTTAGTTAAAAATCTGATTTTTATTTTTCATTTCTGGCAAATGGAGACTGAATGTATGTTCTTTTAATAATTGTAGCCAGTGCAGTGCTTATTCCCAGGCAAGTTGTGCTTACAGTCTTTAAGCTGAGTTTTAGAGTGTCAGTAGTTCCTGTGAGCAAAAGCTAAAGACAGTGACTGTTACAACTGTGCCTAGCATTTTGTGTGCATTACTGTAGATGCATGGGGCATTTTATGTGGTGAGTAAAGGCACAATCTTTGCCTCAATTAGGTATAAATGAGCATGACAAGATATGATACCAGCACAGGTAAGAGGGAGGGAGAAAGCCATATAGGGAGGGTTATAGGGCTGCCTCCCTGGGTGAAATAGGATACGCTCTGGCTTCCGTAGCAAGCAAAAAAAATTGAGAGTATTGTAGATTGAGAAACAGTGCGATCCTGGGCTGAGGTTTGGAACATGTGGCTTTAGGGCACAGTGATGAGTATGAGGGTTAGAGGTCCTGAAAGACAAGCTACAACGGGCACCTACCTCCATAGCAAGTTATACAGTTTGTGCTGGAAAATGTGTAGTCTACATAGATGAGACAGACAGAAGATGCAAGGAAGCTGAAGTGATGTACAAGGAAGAAGACCAGGTGTGGGTTTCCCATGTCTGGAGTTCTGATCCAGTTCCTCAGTCTTTGGACAGCAATTTTCTTTCCCCTCTGAGCCTCCGTTCCCCGTATCACCGCAACCTTCCATCTTGAAATTTATTTTTTTTTTAAACACCCATGCTCTTCCTCTAGACATTCAGACTTCTGCCACTAGATAGATTCTTTGTTCCTCCTGATTTTGCTGCATTATTTTCTGTATGTTTACTATAATTTTACTCTTGCCAATCAGTACATCATTAGGTCCAATGTGAGCTAGTTTCTCAGAAGAGAGATGACACTTCCTCATATCCTCTTTGGCACCACTTTTCCATCAGAATCATCGCTGCCTCACCTGAAATGACGCCTGACAAATGCAGCAGCATTTGTGTATTTGAAGACTACAGGTTGTATGCCATAGTAGACCTTGGACCTATAAATATTGCTGCAAAAGCAAGCTACTAGGGGTAGCTGTTACAATGAAAAGAATCTGAGGTGTGTTGGTTTATTTTTAAATCATAAAACAAATCTATTGGAAAGATAACGAAAATACCTCTCAGTCAGAGCCTGTGTTCTGCTGAAGCAGATAGAAGGAAGGCTTCTATCAGCTATCTGATTAGAGGGCAGATGTTGGCATACAGGACTAGCACGCTCTGATTTCAGCTACTGATCTGCAATACATTGCTTTACTTTCCCTTTCTTCAAGGCTTTTTGTTCTTGCTTAGACCCTTCCTCAGCTCCTGAAGAAAAACCCTTGATGTGTAACATGCTTTTCCAGGATTTCTGCAACGCCTGACACTGGTGCCCCCTCATTTAGGGAGAGCACTGTCTGGCCTTATGTGGCCCCGTTGCATGTGATGGTGGGCAGTGGAGTTTGTCTCCCATGTGGCCCTGGTAGGGAACGGAGGTTTTCACAGTCTCACGGTAGGGAGTGGATCCTATAGTCCCAGCGTGTTGTCTCTGTGACAGTCAGCTTGAGCAACTGCTTTTCTTTCTCCCTTATCCTGCTGCAGGCTGAAGAAAAGCCTTTATCTTTTTTGTTTTAAGCAATTTTTTGGCTGAGCTTGTACCTTGAATCAGTTCACAGCCGGCTCTTTTTCACCTGGAGGGGTGAGGTAGGGGAGAAGGCATTGTGTCACAGTGCTGTGCATCAGAAATACCTTGATCTGGGACTATGTAATGCAAGATTAAACCTGAGGCACGGAAGAGGGGTGGTATGGCTAGTGCGATGCTGCCTCACATCTTGGTGTGGCAGTAATGTGGGAGATCTGTGTTCTCATGAAAGGCTGCCACTCTCTTCCTTAGGCTGTCCCTACATTTTTTCCCCTTGCTCCTATTTTTTTCCAGTCATGAGTAATGCGTTGAATACCACCCATAAATTGGAGAGTGGAAACAAAAATATGCGTCTTGATCTATAAGTGAGCCTGACTTCGAGTTATGCTGCCGGAAGTGAAATTCCTGAAGCTATACAACCCAGCTCTTAAGCCTCCAGGACACTACTTTGACTGTACTTTATGTTGGTTTCAAAATACTCTTTTTCTGATATAACAGCTGTGAAAGATCCTACTGCGGAAGAAAATAGGGTTGTAGCACCTTTATCTTCTGCATGATCTCAGGGAGGTGAGGTGAGAGGCTGCGAATGACAATGTATACTGTGATGCTGAACAAGCCTTGGCACTGCTGCTGTGCTATCTCACAGCCACCTAGAGTGTTGTTTAATGGCTCCCCTTTAATGGTCTTGGGGAGAGACAATACCCTTGGTTTTCACTCTCTGCAGCTGCAGTGAAACATGAGCAAGCTCCAGGAGGTGCACATGGATTGCAGGAATGCCAGAAGGCAGAGCAGGGGAAGCACAGACCTGCACACCGAAGACTTAGCCCCATCCCATCTGATGCAAAGCAGTAGTGGGCTTCTTGCTGGTGTCCGACATCGAGGCAGAGCAGTGCTGGGACTCCAGTCTCCAGCTCCTGAAAGAAAAGGAGATGCCGAAGCAGTGTGAGTCACTAGTGTGTCTTGAGCACCTGTAAGGCTGCCTTTTGGAGGCAAAATGAGCTTTGTGAGCTTCTGTTGTATTATAGCATCACCTGGTTATGATATCCAAGTGCTGGTGCCTGCAAGCTGGCTCTGCAGGGTCTGGGGAGGTTTCCTGTCAGTGGTGGGAAACTGAGGCCTGTTTTCCAGCACCTAAAACTGGCTCCAAGCAGCTCTGAGAAGGGAAGTGTGAATGGCGCTTGGGGTGGGTTGCCAAGTTCATGACTTCTCCTGTTGGCACGGCAGTGCCAGCAAGAGTGACCAGCCACTTTTCTTTCTAAGGTCTTAGTCTCTAGAACTGTGTGGGAAGTTTTGCTAGGTCTCAACCTGCTGTCTTCTGCCTGTGACACAGGCTCTGTAAAATAAGACTTTATTTACTCTATGCCTGATGGCCTGTGTGATTTTTGTCAGTGGTACCACTAATAGCTGACAATACTAACTCTGCTTCCAGTATCCAATTGAGAAAGCTGAGGGGATTTGCAGAGCAAAAAAAAAAGTGAGAGTGCAATGCCAAACACCCTTCTAGCTGGGCTGTATGTATGGAATACTCTGTATTCCAGAGTAGTGCTGATGGTCCACATTAAAGCCTGGTACCATCCTGCTGGTCTCGGGCCTTCTGGCTGGGTTTATTCAGGAGCTGAATTGAAATGTTAGGCTGGCAGATGAGCATTTTTTCCTTATTGTTTTCTTGAAATTGTGGTTGGTCTTCTGCACTGCCATGTACATGATCAGCACGATCAGACTAACGCAAAGTGAAGGAGTGTTGACCTCATGACCTCATGCCTGTCCCAAGTGCCTCATCTGTCTTTTCACTTGCTAATCGATAGAAATGAGCATTTCTGGTCCTTTCTCTTTTCTAACTGATGACTACTTCCAGTTCATTTCTCACCACAGTGGCGTGTCCTTCCATTTTTCCCTCCTGACTAATGACAGGAGAGAACCCTGTCTCATTTTCTCGCTTGTTGTACTTTGCATATTCATTTTCCCACATTCTTCCTGGCTCTCTGTCAGATTCATACTAGCCTGTGGCCTTGTATCTTCTTTATGTCTCTGTGCTGCATCATGCTTGTTCTCCCTTCTTCCCATAGACTTCATGAGAGTTTTTACGGTCTGTAATTCAGGAGTGTATTCCAGGAGTGTTCTATAGGATCTGGAGTTTTAACATGGTGTTATGAGGTCTGAGATATCCTTCAGATTTGACACGCTGCTGAAGTGTTTGAAAATCTCATTGGACCGTACTCAGCTTTTTGGTCCATGCTGGTAAGCTGGGCTAGTGGTAGTACTTTGCTGAAGTGTTACCTGATCTGTGGCCTGGATTTGATGTAGAGAGCTGCTGGAGGAAGTTGCCTGGGATGAGCTGTTGCACAGCAGTCTTTAAGATTAACCTTTCTGACCCTGGGTCTTTAGCATCATAAATTTATAGGCACTTCCAATAAGTTCCTCCAAGCAGCCTGATCTGTATTTGGCAGTCAGGCAGACTGCATAAGTCAGCAGATGTGCACACTTAACCTCAGAGCTAAGGCTAGAGTTATCTGCTAGCTAAAGCCTGACCCAATGTTTGAGTGCATCTGGAAGTCTGTTCTCTTAGACATGCAAAGGCTACCTCTTACTGCCTGTGCAGAGAGATAGAAACTGTGTCTATTGCTCCTGTAAGGACCACTGCACCAGTGGCATGCATGCTGTAAGTTACAAAGGTTGTGCCTCCAGCTGGTGTAAAGTGACTTGGCAGGATCCAAGCAGCATCCATTTTGCCCCAACTGCTCTCCTGTCCTGCAGGGTTGCTTAGGGCTTGAGCACAGCTTTGTACTTGGTCTTCCTGAGGATTCTGCAAGGCATATTTTGCGGTGAACAAACTTGAAAGTCTTGATTGTGACTTCCTGGTGGCTGTGGTTTTTCAGAGTGTCTAAAAGCTAATTTAGAGAAAGAGCTTTTTCCTCCTCCATGTTTAAAAGAGTATACCTTCAAACCATAGGTCGAGTTTGGCCTGTGGAATTTCTTCCTTTATTTTCCAAGGTATTTCATGTGCTTCTCTGCTTAAGAAAGAGAACTGGGCTGTGAAGGATCTTGACTGTGTTTTTCTGCCATCCGCTACATCTCTGTCAAACCATATTTTTACCTGCTTCAGCAAGTCTGCCTGCCAGCTGTGTTTTGTATTACTTGATTGTTTGGTGTCTTGCTTAGAATGGAAAGTTCTCCTGAGATACTGTGGCACCCTCTGACTAAGTGTTACAGCAGTTTGTCTGATGAAAGATGCCTTGCTGTGCTGAAGTGAGATGCATCTAGTTCAAAGTGATTGAAACCCTGCTGTCCTGCTCTGCTTCAGCAAAGTGATGCCAGCTTTCGACTCGATAAAAGGTGAAAGCTGGATAAGTGTCTTTCTTGCCTGGAGCATGGCCTGCTGGGGCTGTGCTCTGCTGATGGTTTTGGCAGATACCAGGTGATGAGCTGGGTGGCTTTACTGTTGAAAAGACCCAGTGATGCCTTTCAGAAGGAGAAAGCTAAGGCAAATCTTGTTGTGTTTTTAATGGATAAAAATCGAATTTTGACCTCAAGACCTGATAAAAAGGCTGGTCAAAGAGGACTCTGTGTGAGCAAAGCTGCTTTAGGAGAAATGCATGCTGGCAAGCTGCTGAGCCAAGTCCCCTGGCTTGGCACCATGTTTTCCTTAAACCCTGTACTGCAGTGGGTGGCCCAGTGTAAATCTCTGTACTTACTCAGCTGTGTCTCCCTCTTCCCCAGCAAAGTGAGCTGAACTCCTTCCTGTGGACTATCAAGAGAGATCCTCCATCTTACTTCTTTGGCACTATCCATGTCCCATACACACGTGTCTGGGATTTCATTCCAGACAACTCCAAGAAGGCCTTCCAGCAGAGTCATATCGTGTACTTTGAGCTGGACCTCACTGAGCCTTATACCATCTCAGCTCTCACCAGCTGCCAGCTCCTTCCACATGGGGAAAACCTCCAGGATGTGCTGCCCCATGACATCTACCGCCGGCTCAAGCAGCACCTGGAGTACGTCAAACTCATGATGCCATCCTGGATGACCCCAGACCAGCGGGGCAAAGGGCTGTATGCAGACTACCTCTTCAATGCCATTGCTGGTAACTGGGAGCGGAAGAGGCCTGTGTGGGTGATGCTGATGGTGAACTCTCTGACAGAAGTAAACATCAAGTCACGAGGCACGCCCGTCCTGGATCTGTACCTGGCCCAGGAAGCGGAGCGGCTGAGTAAGCAAACGGGTGCTGTGGAGGAAGTGGAGGAGCAGTGCCACCCGCTCAATGGGCTGAACTTCTCCCAGGTGAGATGGAGTGGTGTGCAGGGTGCGAGGCTGGCTGCCTGGGTGGATATTCCAGCAGCAAGTGCATGGGCTGGTGTGTGGGATAAGTGCTTTCTCCCAGAGACTTGCATTTGCTCCCTGCAGCCTGTGCCTTTGTCTTTGCCCTCAGGAGAGTTTGCTATCTGTAGGAGTTCAGGCCATGTCACAAATTCATTTAGACCTGGCCTGGGGAAGCTGCTCTCCTCTTCCCTGGGCAGCCTTGGGCAGGCTCCAGCCTAAGAGACAATGGACCTTTGGATGTCTGCTCTCACCCTGGCTGGGCTGCCCTGCAGGAGGCCAGGGAGGGCTGGGGCTCAGTGTCTGAACTTGCTTTTGTGATAGCTAGTTAGTTAAGAAGAAAGATGTGATCACTTGGGGGAAGCAGGGATGCTGTGAATAACGCTGAGAAGTAAGCACTGATTGGAAAAGTATCCTAGGGGACTCCTGTGTTCCCTGAGAAATAGGGGCCCATCCTCTGCATTGGGAAAAGAGTGTTTCGTTTTGTTTTGTTATTCCCCTTTTCTCCTTTTCTTTGAGACCAAGTGAGGGTCAGCACAGCACAGCTTCCTGCAGAAACCTCCACAAGCTAGTGCAGGCCCATGTGCAAGTGCCTTTGCGTTTGCAAACCAGCTGGAGTTCAGCACTGTTGTTCATGCAGTGTCACACCAGGCAAGTAGAATGACCTCTATGTTGTCCATGTGTTGGACGGGGTGGTCATGGGCTCTTATCTCTGAACTAAACACAACAGGGAGCAGCATCTGTCGCTGACTGACTGCCCAGTGGGATCACAAACAGCCTCTCTGACCTTGGGTACTTTTGCTCCAGCAATGTGCTAGTTTGGGGAGAGGAAGTGGCATTAAAAAAGGGCAAGAAGGGTGACCTGGGAAACTACAGGCCAG
>VWYH01006348.1:310-18543 GCA_013399365.1 Pampusana beccarii | reverse complement strand
CCTCGTCGTTTTTTTCTACAAATTCTCACAACCAAATCCACAGATAACAAGATTTATTAAAGCAACAGGTACAGGTTTTTAGATTGCTGGTGATAAATGCACTGTCTACAAAAACACACTTTGGTACCAAATAAATTTATATATATATATATGTTCTAAGATGACTATATAGCACTACTAATGTGATTACAAATACAAGCTTGATTTCTAAGTTTCCCAGGGAAACACTTGGTATAACCAAGTGTGCACATCTTACCCAAAGACTTACCCAGCCTGTCGAATGATCCCACAAGTCTGTGGTGCTATCTCCTTGACTTCTCAGTGATGGTATCTTCCCTACCTTTCCCCTGTTGTCAGGGTATTTTTTACTATTTTCTGCATTTAGGTGGAGCTTGAGTGAGTCTAGTCATACATACCTTTGTTATTGATTGGTGTAAAATTCTCTCATTTTGATTTTAAAGATATAGACTAAAAGATTTCAGAGGGCATGCTCAGGGAAGAAGGAAGGTGGGTAACTTTTGGGATGGAGGTGTGTTTAGGTATTATAATGAGATTATAATGAGCAAAGTACATCCATAGGTCATTATTTCACCACAACTGCTAGCTTAGCAACCAGCATTCTGCATGGAATGGGATAACATCTCTTATTTGACAGTGACTATGTGATTTATCAGCTACATAGTACCCACTAGTTCCCGTACCTGCCTTGTTTACACAGATCCTTGCTATGGTATCTTCACATCATTCCACCCTCTGTTCTCTTAGTGCTTAGTACACTAAGCTTCCCTAGTGTGTGAACAGCTAAGGATGCGGGCCAGGTTGGGTGGGGAACTGCGGCGATGAGAATGACATATACAGAGATGCATACGGAGATGCAGACACAGAGTTCTTGTTAGCAGCGAGAGCAGAGCCAGGCAGAGCTGAGCCTTCTTTAATTAGCCTTTCTCAATTTATAGCTATACAGATACGGGCCTGGACCGAGAGGCTAGACGGGATGATTTTTTTTCAAAAAATGTTATTCCAAACACACAGGCCCAGGCCCAACATTCACACATCATACATATGGGGGCGGTGTTCCAACCGAAGATATCATTCTCACTGGCCTGAGCTATCACTCCTTATATTCATAAAAAACATACTTCTGTATAACCTGTCCAAACCCCTTTATGTTTTGACTAATTGCTGTAATTTAATCATGTTAGTATTATTTGTCCAGATGGTCATGTTAGTATTGATCTTCCTTTAGCATACAGGTGGCAGGAACTGCACGCCCTGCCGTTCCCACAGGGAACCATCGTAGAGCAGATTCCTTACATGCCGAGCAGATGCCCTCTGTGCCAAGAATGTGGATATAACTTTACTCTCAATGAGTGTGCCTTCCATAATTAGTTTCAATAATTTGCCCCCCCCCCCCCCCAGTAATTACTCCACATAAACATTTTAAGCATGGTTCTTTGTGTGGAAATAAAATAGTTAATACTTCATAGGTCTTTGCAGACCTCACTAGTTCAGAAATATATGTCAGCATAATCTAATAGTCTCACGAAGTCAGCATGCTTTAATTAACAAAGGAGTGAATTATTTGTAAAAAAGAGGTACTGTCTAGGGCTTCCTCATCTGACTGTCCAGAGTCTCTGTATATGATGTAATCCACATGTTACCTATATGGGAATGTAGCGGAAGATTTGGCGAGGAAGTTAGTTAAATGTAAATACGCTCAAGTGACTTGCACCTGTCTGTAGAAAAAGCACATACATCACACTAATTGTTTTACTGACCTTGTGTGCTTGATGAGTAGAACCTCTGTATTAGATAACATAGGCCTGTGAGAAACTCTAGGCACCTTGTCACTATGTCTGAGATTCCTGCTTTGTTGTGAGAAAGAGCGGGAGGCTGCACCTGCCTGAGGCCTTGAAATACAAGCGAGGTCAGCAGGCCCAGCCATCTTCCAGCAGGGCTGAACTTACCAGCGCCTGCGTCCCCGCTTGTGTCACCTCTGCCTGGGAGCTTAGGTGCAACTTCAGAGATTCCCCAGTGGAGAGGTAACTAAAATAAAACTTGCTCTTTGCAATGCATTCATGGCCTCTGGCTCTTCTTGCGACGTGCCTGCGTATGTGTACACATTACCCTATTTGTTGCAATTCACTATAGTCCTGCATATGTGATGTTTTGGTGAAGAACTAGTCGCATAACCTAAAGCTATGTTAAACTCTCTTACTAACTGCCCTATTTGGACAGAGTGCATCTCAGCAGAGGCCACCACCCTACTTCTCTGTGTTCTCTCTTATAGCTATACTAATAAACTGTTTCTGTTCTGACCTGATCTAAATTGCATTCTGGTTATTTCCATGGCAAAATTTGGTGCAGCGAGTTGGATTCACATGTCCAGCTTTGCCTGGGAGCACTGCAGACTGCTCGCTGCTGAAATCTCTTGGTGCCATTGTTGAGGTTTAAACCCAGCTAGCAATCAAAACCACGATAGGCACTCCCCGCCACCCCCCAAGTAGGGGAGAGAAACAAAAGGGAAGGGAGAAACTTGTGGATTGAGATAAAAACAATTTAATAGAATTGCAAAATAATACTAATATAACAATAATAATAAATATATACAAAGTAAAAAAAAAAAAAATATAAAAGAATTGATACTAAATTCAATTCCTCATGAACTCTGTCCACACTGAGCAGTCAGTCCCAGGAAGAGAGTCCCCTGGTCCTGAACAGCCGATTCCGGGGAGAGAGCAAAAAGGAAAAAAGAAGGCAGAAAGTTTCAACATCCAACTGCAAAATGGCAGAATGGCAAAAGGTTGAACTAACAAAACTAACAGAACTATTGGAACTCCTGAATTGAACTGAATGGCAACAGAGCAGAACCCGAATGCCAGAAAATCTGACTCAATTTATATACAAAGCATGATGCTAATGGTATGGAATATTTTCATTGATCAGCCTGGATGTCAGACAAGGTCTGCCCCATCTATGCCCCCCTTCTTAGCTGCCTTGCACCTGCAGATAGAAAGCCCAGAAAGACCTTGGTCTCCCTGACAACAGCTAAGATATCACTAAGTTCTTATGTTCTCTTCATACCAGCTCAAAAACACTGGAAAGTTAATTCAAGAAAACATTAACTGTGTCCCAGGGTGCTATCTAATTATTCTCAAACTAAATCCAAATAATGACTGTGCTAGCTATGAAAAAGAAAAGTTTTTAACTGCATGAAGAAAATTAACTGTATTTCAGTCAAACCAGCACAGCCACTCAGAAAAGCATGTGACTTTTTGAAATCCCATGTGGGGCTTTGGCCGAGGGTCATCTGTAGGCTTCCACAGCATGCTTGGAATGCTGAATCTGAACCTAATTGCTGGCTAAAAGAGGGAAAGTTGTAATTCTGATAAAGGTAATGGTATTTCTGCTGAAATTTAGGAGATGTAGGTCAGGAAAGTCATTATTAATATGGTATGAATGTAGAATGAAAGAACTTGGTGCAGGACAACTTTGAAGCATTTGAGGTGCTGGAGCATGTCCAAAGAAGGGCAATGAAGCTCTTGAAATGTCTAGAGAACAAGTCTCATGAGGAGCGACTGAGGGAACTTGAGTTGTTTAGTCTGGAGAAAAGGAGGCTGAGGGGAGACCTTATTCCTCTCTACAACTACCTGAAAGGAGGTTGTAGTGATGTGGGTGTCTGTGGCGATTGAGAACGACGCACACAGAGATGCGCACACACACAGAGTTCGTGTCAGCAGCGAGAGCAGAGCCAGGCAGAGCTGAGGCAAGCAAGCAAAAGCTCTCTAATTGCTTTACAGATACGGGCCTGGACCAAGAGGTTAAACAGGGTGTTTTGTTTTGTTTTTTTAAATGTTATTCCAAACACACCACACTCATCTTGTGACTGTTTTCAGTCACATTCTCATGCATATCTTGTGGGCGATCTTCCAGCCCACTCATTCACATGTCCAGGCCCAACATTCACATGCCCATAAATCCTTGGGGGTGGTCTTCCAGCCCGAGATATCATTCTCACACAGTCTGGGCTATCGCTCCTCACAAACATACAAACATACTTCTGTATAACCTGTCCAAGGCTGCTTTGTGTTTTGACTAATTGCCGTGATTTAATCATGTTAGTATTAGTCTTCTTTGACTGTCCAGATGGTCATTTTAGTATTGATCTTCTCTCATCATCCAGATGACTGGTGTCAGTCTCTTTTCCAAGGCAACAAGTGAAAGGATGAGAAAAAATGTCCTCAAGTTGTTTCAGGGGAGGTTTAGATTGGATATTAGGAAAAAATTCTTCATTGAAAGGGTTATCAAGCGTTGTAACAGGCTTCCCAGGGAAGTGGTTGAGTCACCTTTCTTGGAAGTGTTTGAAAGATATTTAGATGAGGTTCTTAGGGACATGGTTTAGAGGTAGACTTAGCAGTGCTAGGTTAATGGTTGAACTCAACGATCTCAAAGGTCTTTTCCAACCTAAATGATTCTATGATTTTATGAAAACATACACATTTGTCCCAAACCATTCACGAGTCACCCCAGTGATGACTAATAGAACTTGAATGCAAGGTGTGACAGTTGCACTTGACCTCCTCCTTGACCAGCAGTAGCTTGGTACAGGCTCCAAAGGAGCTGTAGCCAGGCCAAGAACTCCTTTTACGAAACCCACAAAGGAGTGGAATGACACACTGAACACCAAAAAGTTGTGAGTGCAAGGAATTTAGTGCATACCTTTCCCACTGTATGCAATTTGACTATGAGCCTACTACTTTATTCCATAAATATGACAGCCTGGGTGAGCCTACTTTGAGCTCTCTCTGCTAGACAAGTGTGACTGTAGGGCAATTTTCTTTTACTAACAACAGATCACTCAATGAGCCCAATTTAAGGTTTAAATTAGTTGTTTAGCTTAAATAAGTATGCTTAAAATAGAATGAATCACTTAGAATTATAAGGTTGTGATTTTTAATATAGTCTGCTTCACGTTACTTAGTAGCTAAATTTGCTGAAATCTTAAACTGTATGTTGTAAAATTCCACTCATATTTACGAAACTTGTATCTACTTAATGAAAACAAAGCAGCTACAAGCCATCAACAACACCTGCAAGAAAAGGCCTGTTTTGTACCTTATTGAGCAAAACAGGATCCACTCAGGCAAAATAACGCCTTCAAAGCCAGCACAAAACAGCTAGAAACCGTCAACAACACATGCAAGATAAGGCCTGTTTTGCACTTTACTGAGCAAAACAGGATTCATTCAAACAAAATAACACCTTCAAGGCCAGCATGAAGTGGCTACGGACTATAAACAATGTCTGCAACTAAACTGATACCTAAAATTAACAATTAATAATAAATAGTAATAATATTAATAAAATTAGTTAATAAGAATAAGGGTCATAGATTTTAAGTACTTGCTAAATTAATAAGGTTCACAGATGTTAGGTGTTAGACACTTGTTAGGCATTAAATAACAAGAATGGTATTTGTTAAGATAAGCAGGAGAAGATTAGGAGACAACACCCTTGCTCTCAGAAGATAAGGTGGCGAGATCAGCGCGAGACCAGTTACTACTACCTCTGTGGTTTCGAGCTGAATAACAAAGGGACTCTGCCTGCCCAGAACCTGGGGTCAAGCAGCAGACAGTTTGAGAAAGACTCCTTACTTCATCCCAGGACCCTCGAAAGACCACTGACATGTCGAACTGTGCATGCGCAAGGGACATTTACATATGCTACGTAGTTCCAAGAAATGTAATGCATATGCAAAGAATTTCCAAGAAATATAATGAATATGTATGATCTGTGTGGATATAACCTGTGTCTGGGAATTGTTCGGGGCCCCCACTAGGCAAAAATTATTCCCATGGGTGCCGAAATGTCAGTAAAGGGTGCTTGCTTCTAAAATCATAAATTGATTTGGTTTTAGAAGTTTATTCAATTAGCCAATTTATGTAATCAAAACAAAACAATGGCCTGTCTGAAGTCAGTGAAAGAATCCAATGAGAAGCAAGAAGACCCCAGACTCAAATATTACTATTGGACTGAATCATCATGTGAGGGGCGGGTAAATAGGCTGTAAGGGTTTAATTACTCAGGGACATCTATGCTCGGTTTGGCACCTCGGCGAAGGCACCCAGCTCAACCCAACCCTGCTGCTGTACTACTCCATTAAATTATTTATTTTTGTGAACTTTGATGCCTGAGAGATTGCTTCGAGAGACTTCCAGACTTCAGAGTGACCTGGCACCAGACCCCTAGAGGGGAGGTAAGCAGGTTGATATACAGAACAATGAAACTTTGAAATCCTAGCTAAGCGATATAAAAAATCAGGTACGTGCATATTAATATAATCCTTTGGCCATAGAATCATTTTGTTTCGAAGAGACCCTCAGGATCATCGAGTCCAACCATAACCTAACTCTAGCACTAAACTATGTCCCTAAGAACCTCATCTAAATGCCTTTTATCGCCTCCTTAAACACAAATAATCTCTTACCTGTTTTCCCTTACCCTTCATGTTTCTTAGACACAAACCATTGACCAAGTCTGGGGCAAAGTTCGGATCCAGTGACACCTAGACCCCTCTCTGAGAAGTTTAGAAAGCAAGGGGGTCCATTCTGAATTTTGTAACTCAACAGGAAGGCCTTCCTTTACATCTCCTGTCCTTCTATAAATCATTCTAAAACAACTCTCACCTGGTTCTCCTTGGTATATTTCCTCTATGCAATAAGTAATAGAGTCAACCTTGCCATTGAACTCTGTTAAGTCACACTTTTCTTTAAGTGATCTAAACACTGCTCTGCAGCAAGCAGGACCCTAAATTACTCATCTGTAACACAAGTACATGTGTTCGAGGTTTAGTCATTGACTGCCAGTTTGCCTTGATTGCCTTTCCTTCCCTGTCTCCAATTCCAACATTAGCCTCCTTAGGTTCCATCATTAATGACCCTGACCTCGACCAACATGGTGGTCTCAGGCTAACCCTTGTGACCAAATGACCCGTTGTGTGCCCTGTCTCATTCCCTTTAAGTCTCTGGTTATATCAGGCTGGAGAGTCACCTTGGCAGCAGACACCATGGGCTGATATCCAGGTGGCACAGGTTCCCTATGGCTTTCTTTTGTCTTCATGAATGAACAAAAATAGGAACTGGACAATAAGAGAAATTCCCAGTACTCCCCCAAAGGGACTCCAGGATATTATTTGAATACACGTTACTCTCAAAAAACCTGCAAGTATTTAGATAAATGGAATTTCTGGATCAAGGATAATAACTGTAAGTAGTTTCCTATAGAAGGTACCTTTAACTTAGACAAAATAGTGCACTTAAGGAGTGCCTTGGAATCTGGAGGACCTAAGGTATCCTGATTTCAGTGGGATGTATTTTTTGACTGGTACAAGGAGGCCTCCAAAAGAAAAACAGAATCATAAAGGTGGGAGAACTGTATGTCAAAGTAGAGTATCACTTTAAGTGTGGAGTGCCTGTGGAATGAATGTGCAAGTACATGCATGTTTGCTAGTGAGCATGAAGATGGACCAGACAGTGAGCAGGAGGTGTGTGAAGCCGGTAAGAAAGCCTGTGATCCAAGCAGGGGAACTGGATGGACATAGGGGCCACGTTGGTACTCAGGGGATCTGCAAATGTATGTGTGTTTGTAAATCTAGAGAGTAGTGTATGTGTGTGCATGTGTGCTTTCCCTCATGAATTTATACTCCTACCAACCAAAGAGGAGGAAGGAGGCTTGGCTGTCTGTGTTTGGTTTATTTGAATCCTATATGTGGGTGCTGTTGACAGCGGTGCCTTGCCTGTGGCAGTCCATGAGACTGGCCATGTCAATGTCCTGTATATGTCCTGCGTGTGTGTCTCTGGGACAATTGCTCATCTTTGCTGCTGGTTAAATCTGCACCTGGGAAAGTGACAGCTGCATCACCCAGCCTGGGCAGCGACCTTGGGTCCCCAGGCACCAGGCTGGGTTCCAGCAGCCAGGAAGGAGGATCCTAGCTGGGGCTTCTGGAGGAGGCAGCTGTGCTTCTAACATACCTTCATAGTTTAGTTTCATAGCCAGCAGGATCTAGTCAAGTTGTAAGTATTCCCAAGATTACATGTATATAATCCTTAAATGAGGGGGGACTGATCCTTTTCTAATGTGCCTACAGTGTTAAATTTGAGACCAACCTTTCTTTTCAACTTTATGCCAACACCCAAATAGGACCTATGCTGGTAAATCCTTGGGTTAATTGGAACAATTAGATTGGAAATATGTTTACAGAACATTAGAAGGACAATAGGAGATGTAAAGGGATTGACACGCGGAAATCACTTTACAACCTGTGAGGTTATAAAGAAGGTATGTTTATTCAGCGCTGGGCACACACAGGGATAATTCCTCCAAAGTGTGGCAAATGCCTAACGGCTGCAAACTTGATTAAATGCTACAAAGTGTTACATATTCATGAAAAATTCTAGGAATGCCTATACAGATTCATAATCTTTCCCCAAAAAGGCAGTTCATATTACGACTTCTGGGAAATCATTTCCATAGTCTCCACCTTCGGCCCCTCCTGGTTGCGCCTGCGCAGTGCCTCCTGGTGGTCGTGGGCCAGGGTCTTTGGATGAAAGCTACTCAGCTACCTCGCTGTGTCCTTTTTACCTCTGGCCTGGTATGCTGAGTTGACCGAGGCTCAAACTGATGAGCTGGTTACAGCCGGATTATCTTCTTCTTTGGTGCCCAAGACTCCAGTTATCTTGTCCAAGGATGCAGTTGTATTTTTTATCTCTGCAAGGCCTGTGAAGTCATCAGCTCCTGTTTCTCACACAATAAGTTACACAAAGCTCTAAGCTAGGCAACTGCTATATGGTTAACTCTTTAAGTGTTAGTTCACTCTATCAAGATCAAATTGCAGGCCTAGTGACCAGAATTTGTAGTTTGGGGGATGAAAAGAGAGGCTTACCCAGAGCACGTACAAGACTTCCTGCAAGTAACAAATAACTTCTGCCTATCAAATTGATAATGATATTGGCTATAAAGCAGGAGGAAACCTGAGAGGATCAGGCTAAGGCCAAGCTCTCTACAAATGGAATTTCAAAATTTGTGAAGACTCAGGTAGAAACAGTTGCAAAGGAAGAGCTTTAGTTAATAGAGATTTAAACCTGATGGAGCCAAGTAGTATAACAGAGGATATTGGTAAATTATAGGTGAACATCACTTAACTCTGCAAATAATGTACCTGGTGGAAATGTAAATTTCATGCTAGACAAACACATACCATCCTGCTTATAAAAAAGAGGTGACTGGACAGGACAACCCAGGGTGTCAGCCAGTATGACTGTCAGTGGCACAAGTGATCCTTATGTCCAAGGACACTCAGATAATTCCCTGATCCCAGGAGATCTAGGGATCCTTGAAAGATCCTGTCCTTAAGAATGACAACAATTTGAGCACAGGGGGTGGGTGAGGTAACATTTTCAGTGGCATCTTGCAGGACTCACACACCCTCCCCTGTGAATCTAAGTACTAAAGGCAGCAGCAGCATTCAGTGGTGAAGCAGGACCACCATGGGGTAAGGGACTGAGATAACATTCAGACCCTCCCCTGACAGAGGTATCAGACTCATTCACCAAAGCAGCAAGAACTTTTCTTTAAATTTTTCAATTCATATTGATTCTACTCTAAATTAACTACTAACTACCACTGACTGAGATTAGGTATTTAAGGATAAAGAAAATTGGGGTCAATGAACTGTGACTGAGATGTCCCTATACAGCTGTTGGAGAGGTGGGGTTGTTTAGGCTCCCGTGATGTGCCATGGGATTTCTCCTTAGGAGATATTCCTGAGAAAATAGTACAGGAGTGATGAGAAGACTCTACTATTGCTTGAAAAACTTCTCTCCCACCCTGGTTTCAGGCTATAGTTCACTCAGTTGCTTCACACTAACTGTATTACAAGCACCCAAGAGGCAGGAAAAAACCTGCAGTGAGCCTGGCCAGAGTGATTTACAACTCCCTGCAAATTGCAAGCAAAACAGCTTTGGGAGTACAGCAAGAAGAACAAGAGATATACCTGCCCTTGCTCGTGTGGCCCATTCAGTGGCCCACACCAGCAAAGAGGAGAGGATTGCAGATATATAACAGGACTGATTTCCCCCAAATTTTTCTTGTGCATATACTTTTAACTTATTTTTCTATTCTCAACATTATTTTGGAATGTGATTAAAACAATGGGATGCTTTAGTGAAGTCACTGAGCTAATGACATCATCATTAAAATGTTGGTATATTTGAAAATACAGCTAATACTGGAAAAGGCAAATTAAAGGACTTTAAATATTATTTTATTTTCTTTTAATACTCCTCATAAATTTAGGGTTTGTATAATACATATATATTTTTATTTAATCAAATAGTTCTATAGCTAAAAAATAAGGAATGGGCTTTTCTTTTGGCAGAAATTAAGGTGTAAAGAATTTAAGCTTGCTATAAAGTACGGTTCTAATTCTTGAGCCTTCATATTTTTAGGATATCTTTTCAACAAAATAATATAGGACAGCAGGAAAAGACAAGTATAGCTGCACCCCCCTATACCATGGGAACCATTTGTAAATTTGCAAATTGACTTTATTCAGATGCCTAAATGCTGTGATTTTGAGTATGTCCTTGTCATTTTAGATATGTTCTCAGGACGGAGGCCTGTCCTTGTAAACATGCAGATGAAACAACTGTTGCAAAAAAAGGTTGCTGAGAGAACTAGTTCCTGGGTTTAGTACATGAATGAAAGGGGATAGCCAGTGGAGTGATAATACAGAAGTTAGGACCTCACCAAAGACCAGATGCATACTAGTCCACACAACTAGATCCAGTCACAGTGGGAGTACCAGCCTGCATTAGATCAGTGGCAGAAGCAGTAACAATACTATTTAGAAAAAAGCCGTCCACTTATTCCAGGACACCCTGTGACAGTTTACGTTCCACATGAAGTAGAGATACTACTAAAACAAAATGCAACCCAAGCGCTGTCTCCACAACGGGCACACAGATATGAACTGATCCTTCTAATGGTGGATAACGTAACCTTAAAAAGATGCAATACTCTGGATCCAGCTACTCTGATATCTTTGCCTGATGATGGAGAGGAACATCACCAGTGTGATCAGGTGATGCATACTTCCAACAAACCACAAACTGATTTAACTGATGCTCCCTTGCAGAACTCAGATTTAGCTTTTTGTAGATAGCTCATCCTATTACCTACACGGACAATGATGGACTGGGTATGACGTGGTCAGCCAGGGACAAGGGACTGAAGCTGAACCACTCCTGACAGGAATGAGTGCACAAGGAGTAGAGCTGATAGCCTTAACACATCTTGGAAAAGGGAAATGAGTCAACATCTATACAGACTCACAATATGCCTTCAAGATATGCCATGCAACANTAGCTGCACCCCCCTATACCATGGGAACCATTTGTAAATTTGCAAATTGACTTTATTCAGATGCCTAAATGCTGTGATTTTGAGTATGTCCTTGTCATTTTAGATATGTTCTCAGGACGGAGGCCAGTCCTTGTAAACATGCAGATGAAACAACTGTTGCAAAAAAAGGTTGCTGAGAGAACTAGTTCCTGGGTTTAGTACATGAATGAAAGGGGATAGCCAGTGGAGTGATAATACAGAAGTTAGGACCTCACCAAAGACCAGATGCATACTAGTCCACACAACTAGATCCAGTCACAGTGGGAGTACCAGCCTGCATTAGATCAGTGGCAGAAGCAGTAACAATACTATTTAGAAAAAAGCCGTCCACTTATTCCAGGACACCCTGTGACAGTTTACGTTCCACATGAAGTAGAGATACTACTAAAACAAAATGCAACCCAAGCGCTGTCTCCACAACGGGCACACAGATATGAACTGATCCTTCTAATGGTGGATAACGTAACCTTAAAAAGATGCAATACTCTGGATCCAGCTACTCTGATATCTTTGCCTGATGATGGAGAGGAACATCACCAGTGTGATCAGGTGATGCATACTTCCAACAAACCACAAACTGATTTAACTGATGCTCCCTTGCAGAACTCAGATTTAGCTTTTTGTAGATAGCTCATCCTATTACCTACACGGACAATGATGGACTGGGTATGACGTGGTCAGCCAGGGACAAGGGACTGAAGCTGAACCACTCCTGACAGGAATGAGTGCACAAGGAGTAGAGCTGATAGCCTTAACACATCTTGGAAAAGGGAAATGAGTCAACATCTATACAGACTCACAATATGCCTTCAAGATATGCCATGCAACAGTTCTAGGAAAAAAAAAAAATTGATACATCATTCTCATGCTAAGTGAGTAATCAGCAGTCCACCAGCTAGCAAATGACCACTTCCTAAGAAAATTCTGCAACATCAAAAAATGAAATGGGACATCTCATCACTCTTGATTCTGTTGATTCTGATGACTGCTACAGCATGGCTAAGTATTATAAGGACAGATCCCGCAAACACCCCATCTCAAAAGGAATTCTGGACGATTAACAAAACCAAAGGGAGGATAGTTTCCCTGAACAGGAGAACCCTAGAGTGGCCATCATCTTAAGCTCATGTTAAGTACACAAGGGAGTATGGGAACACACACTAGTAGGGAAAATTTAAATCTTTCCACTGTGGTCGTGAATGGAACTAAAATATACTTAGAGAATGAGTGGAGCTGGTACAAAGACGAAACTTAGATGAAACAGTTAGTACAATTTTACCTTAGTGCAACCTGTTTTTGTAGTCTGCCTCTGGGCTCAGAGGGATGTTGGACTATCATTTAAATTCAAAATAGACATTGCTGAGCCTACCACAACAATATCCACCACTCCTTACTTAACATCTGCCCCATTTGTAAAAGGTAAGAAAATTCTATCCCCATTTCTGGAATTGGACCATATGTGATCAAAAATATAGAGCAGCAACGAATGTTATTTAATCCATCATGGTCCCTCAAATGAGTGGGAATGGAAGGGAATCAATGAAAGAGACCACCAACTAGTTGTGGATGCACTTGGTGTAGCTCAAAAAACCCACTTCTCTAGCTCTCAGTTGTATCCAAGTTCAGGTGTTGATGCAATCTATGATACCAGCAATTGTAAGAGAAGGTGAAGATGGCACCTTATCCACGGAAGTTTGAGAAGTAATATGGGACATTGCAACTGAGTTTGAAAGAGAGTTCCAATCCTCCAATCCAATGGAATTTAGTTAATTTTATTTATGACCCTATCAAGAACAAGGCCACAACTTTTGTTTTAACAATATGCAATGCTTCAGTATATACCTTATACCAAATCATTGCATTAGGAATAAATACTCTGCCCATTAGAGCATAGAACATGGGCCCAAGAAACAAAAATAAATGGCAAAGTATTGATGTTAGTGCATGTATTGTGCGGGAACACCAAGGATTTATCTGTGAGAGTAATAGCATTAAGGCCTGAAACATTTGTCTTGGTACAGAACATAGTGTCTGTCATTTTGAAGTGTATCCTGATGAAGCCCCTGAAACTATGCTTGAGAACATTGGAAAGGGATGTGTTTGTATGAGAACCCTTTGTAATTCTACATTTGAAGACAATGTGCCTGTGGACACATGCAACCACTCAAATATTTGTATTTGTAACTTTACCACAATTATGGGGTGTGACTTCAATTATTCAGCCCCTGTAACCTCCCACCAACTGTTACAGTCTAACTATACACTATACCAGGACTTACCACCTGCACCCTTTGGAACGAATCTCATGTTAGTGAGGAAATCATTTCAGCATCATAAGCTACACCAAATGCTGAAACGAGTAAAAGAACGTGGACAGAATGCTTTGATCACTGTCCACCATGATACAAAAGAAATACACAGTATACTTGAAAGAGTTAAAAAAGATGGAGAGCACCACTGGTAGGAAACCCTTTTTGAGTGATCACCCACAGCAACTGGAATATACAACCACATGTTGCACCCTGTAGTAGTTTTACTAGGTTTAGCCATACTGTACCTCTTGCTACTAATAATTTTGTATATATAACTTAGGAAGATGATCAGGCATTTAGAAAAAACTTTGTGAGCTCTGCTTCACATATTAGCAAGGATGCTTAACAAAAACAGAGGAAGGACTGTTAGGGAATGGACTGCCCTAGCTTATTGAATTATTTGGTATACCGCTTCTTATAGAACTTGTTTAGGAACTGCTTATATATAATTCACTTAGCTTAAGTAAGTTTGCTTAGCATAACCTCTGCAAGCTGTAAACTTTTGAACTCTGCTTCATTAAGTAAAAAAGGCCTCAGAGTCTTCAAACTACTAGATAAGGGGAGCTGCATTCCTGGAGATAAGTAAATGAAACAGAACTNCTGTCCACCATGATACAAAAGAAATACACAGTATACTTGAAAGAGTTAAAAAAGATGGAGAGCACCACTGGTAGGAAACCCTTTTTGAGTGATCACCCACAGCAACTGGAATATACAACCACATGTTGCACCCTGTAGTAGTTTTACTAGGTTTAGCCATACTGTACCTCTTGCTACTAATAATTTTGTATATATAACTTAGGAAGATGATCAGGCATTTAGAAAAAACTTTGTGAGCTCTGCTTCACATATTAGCAAGGATGCTTAACAAAAACAGAGGAAGGACTGTTAGGGAATGGACTGCCCTAGCTTATTGAATTATTTGGTATACCGCTTCTTATAGAACTTGTTTAGGAACTGCTTATATATAATTCACTTAGCTTAAGTAAGTTTGCTTAGCATAACCTCTGCAAGCTGTAAACTTTTGAACTCTGCTTCATTAAGTAAAAAAGGCCTCAGAGTCTTCAAACTACTAGATAAGGGGAGCTGCATTCCTGGAGATAAGTAAATGAAACAGAACTGCATCTAAAAGAAGATGAAACAGAAAAATGTTTTGGCTATTACCAAGAACTTATTTTTCTCCAGCTTTAGGTGCAAACTAACAACTGAAGGTCAGGACTTTGATTGATGGCCCACCTGATGAAAATGAAGATATCCAATGATATCTGGAGACTCCAGACTCTAATTTTGCCATTGGACCAGAGTGACACGCAGTGGGTGTATNGTAGTAGTTTTACTAGGTTTAGCCATACTGTACCTCTTGCTACTAATAATTTTGTATATATAACTTAGGAAGATGATCAGGCATTTAGAAAAAACTTTGTGAGCTCTGCTTCACATATTAGCAAGGATGCTTAACAAAAACAGAGGAAGGACTGTTAGGGAATGGACTGCCCTAGCTTATTGAATTATTTGGTATACCGCTTCTTATAGAACTTGTTTAGGAACTGCTTATATATAATTCACTTAGCTTAAGTAAGTTTGCTTAGCATAACCTCTGCAAGCTGTAAACTTTTGAACTCTGCTTCATTAAGTAAAAAAGGCCTCAGAGTCTTCAAACTACTAGATAAGGGGAGCTGCATTCCTGGAGATAAGTAAATGAAACAGAACTGCATCTAAAAGAAGATGAAACAGAAAAATGTTTTGGCTATTACCAAGAACTTATTTTTCTCCAGCTTTAGGTGCAAACTAACAACTGAAGGTCAGGACTTTGATTGATGGCCCACCTGATGAAAATGAAGATATCCAATGATATCTGGAGACTCCAGACTCTAATTTTGCCATTGGACCAGAGTGACACGCAGTGGGTGTATGCTTGGATTGTGGGGGTATAATTGTCCAAGTTTTTTTCCATTGAGGGTCCCTCTTCAGGAGGCACCCAGCTCAAGCTGCTCTATGCTGTACCTTGTGAATAGATTATTTATTTAAGAAGAATTTCTGGAATCCATGCCTGAGTCTCTGCTACAGGAAACCTAGGGAAAAGAAACTTCCCTAACAGGCATGAAGGGTTGAGATAACGACAGATCTGACCAGAGCACATTAAAGCAAATTTGTTGTAAGCATTCATTATATTAGTTCAACGGTTGCTGGTCACAATATTGTTTTATTTGTTCTCAGAATTGTGTTATGTAACACCTTACTTGCCATATATACTGTTTACCAGTATTTATGTGCTGTTTATCACCTATGAGAGTTGGATTAAGGTTATTGCTTTGCTGTATTGTGTAACACTAGCTAATGGTATGATAAAATCACTGATTGTGAGACCAATCTGGTATTTGTACTCAGCATTAACATAATCTCTGTAATTTGGGAACCATCTCTTGGAAACTATAATTAATTACATTTTGTACTTTTTCTCCTCGGAGATCCAATCTATGGGGGAGACAACTTCCTTCATTTCCCGCTTCTCCTCCAAGTTAATTACAATAGCTCTTGAGAATTTTGAATATCCTCAAGATGTTCAAACCAGCATGTTCCCATTGCTATGTCTCCTGAATGTTTTTCTGGTCTTGTACTTGTTTAAGTTTAACAAGCATTTTAGGAATATGACCCAGGCTCCACAAGAGTATGGTCATAGGTGGCACAGCATGTGGAAGAATATGAGCAGGTATCTAGAGAACTTATCTCCTACAATGGTCTGGAACTTCACTCCCGAACAACTACAGAATCCTGACGAAGTGATAGAATGTTAAAAAAAATATGCTGTTGCTATTCCAAAGAGGCATAACTTGCTGTACTGTGCTAGGCCCTGGCTAGTATCTACAAACACTGCTCAATATTATTCAGCACCCTCAGGGGGAAGAGAGGGACTCAAACCAACAGGCACTGCAGCTGAATGAAAGAAACAATCAGTATCAGTCACCCCTATACAGAAGAAGAAATATTGGAAGTGGAAGTCAGCTCGTTTAGTAAGGGATGAAGAAGCTTCTCCTATGAGGGCACAGGAGGAAGAAGCATACTGCTCCGCCAGCGAGGCAGACTACTCTGAAGCAGGGCCATCATGAGAACAGGAGGAGGAAGATTTCCCTGCTTCCCTCCAAGGGAGAACTCTGTGGGAGGGGTCCTCCTCTTCCTCAGAGGAAGAGGCAGAACACAAAAATGAGGCAGTAACCACCCAATTCCTGTACCTGAATGAGCTGCGAGACATACAAAAATATTTCAGCTGTTGTCCAGGTAAGCACATTGTCACCTGACTGGTCTATGCTGGGATAATGGGGCCATGTCCCATCCCACTCGGAGTAAGGGCAAAAGGTTAGCTTTTGAATACTCTGTGTGGTGACCTGGAGTAACAACAATTACCCAAAAGGTGCAATTAAATCACAAATTTACTAGAAAACACTCAGTGGAATTACAGTGAATAGTGGCTTGGAAAATTTTGTAACTATATCATAAAACTTAGCAAGTCTTCAACAACAAAACTTGCAAGATATTACTCTTATGTGCCCAGAATAAAGTTAGAAAGAGAGAGAGAAAAGAGAGATAGATTAAGATAACAGAAGAAAGGTAAGATACCACCACTCTGAGATCAGTCATTCCAGTGACGAATCTCAGGGGGGCAGTGTGGTCCGATGAGTCCTCAAGGTGACAGGTACGATGAATCACACACACCAGTGTCCCGAGTGAGAAAGTTTTATAACCCAACCCACTTGCATGTGAGATAGGAGAGGGGTGGCTCGTCTCCTCCCTCTGCTCTCTCTTCATGCTAATTAAGAAGATTGTTCCAGAAATGAGTCAGTGGTTGAAAAAAATATCGGAATGGTCGTAGTACTGACTAGAAGTGAGGTTTTTTTGTCCACTAGGGGTAGCTGGTGGTTCGTGATTTCTCCTAGCAGTTGATTGTCTGCTAGATGACCCATCTTGGTTCCAGCCCAATTAACTAGGAATGAGGACGGAGGCCTTGGTAGGACCTTCACAAACACTGTTGTCTTTGTCTCAATAATTTATGCCTTCGTTTTGCAAGGCCTTGAAGAAAATAGACACAAGTACTGTCTCCACAGCACTTCAATCTATTCCTGTCAGAAGTTGTAAAACCCAGCTGTTTAAGGCATAACATATTGTACCATTCACGACCTGTACAAACCTATGTTTCAGCTGTTTGGAGAAGGCGTTTCCAATCTCAAGAGAGAGGACAGAGGCAGTCCACAAAAAGAGGTTCACTGTGGTTCTTCCTACGTGAGCAGGGAGAAAACATGAGTAGGTGGCATGGAAGACCTACCTCAGAACTTGAAGAACGAGTACGTGAGTTAAAAGGAAAAACTCCTAGGAAAATGGCTGCTCCAGTTTACAGAAGGGGCAGAAGAGATTCTGATGCTCTTGAAGGAACCTCTAATTCACACCCAGAGACTGTGCAAAACAGAA
>VWYH01006347.1:0-13629 GCA_013399365.1 Pampusana beccarii | reverse complement strand
CTCCAGCTTGTACAATGCTGCAGGATCTCTTCTCAGCAAGATGACCCATCTCATATACATCAGACTTGTTCTCTGCCACCAGCAGAGTTCTGCAAGTTAAATTCTTAGTCCTGGTGTCTGAGGCATCTGTGACCTGGTCCCTAAAATTATGAAAGGCCAAACACGCCCAACATTTCCATTTCTCTGACCAGTGGAAGTCTCTCCATTAACAGTGAAGCTCATTTGTGAAGGAGATGAAACTTTCACCAAACTGAGATGATGAAATGAACTGCCCTAGTGGAATAAATACCCACCACAATATTTAGCACCTCCCACCTCAATGTGAGGCATATTTCATTATGACTTTGTTGGCATGAACACAGATATATGATGAGCCTAAACTTACTTAAACAAGAAGTGTTATTGACCACCTTCTCCCACCTTGGGGAAAAGCAGGGAGAAAAAAATTTATGACAAATGTGCAGTCACATTATTTGGTTCAAGACCAGAAGGTGCTGTGGTCTTATAGTGTTCAATATGTTATAGGAATGTGTGTGCGTGTGTACAAAATAGTTATAAAACTACATACAGATCTACATATGTATAGAACAGGGAAAAAACAAAAACCAAAAAAACCCACAAACAAAAAACACCCCCCCCCAACCAACACAGAACCAAACAAAACAAGCTCCTTACATTAGGACTTCTGTGACATCTCATATGACAGACCTGTATTTGTGTTTAAGTCAGACATGATCATCCAGCTTTGTCAAACACCACTGATTTTTATGAGAAATAGGTTTACAGTCTGCTAAATTCAAGGCAAATCATCATCCAGTTTCTTGTAGTAGAAATGGATGCATTTAAAGCATGTTCTTGCTATTACGTCTCAAGCATTACAAGACCAAAATGTTCTGTATCTCATCTCAAATTTTCAAACAATCCAATATCCAGGCTATATATAGATATATTCTTGCTGTTCAATCTCTTAAAAATCAATCAATATTAATGTGTCTGCCTTAAACTTTTAAGGTCATTGTCTCCCTTCTGACATCTTTAACTACATCAACATCACATTATATCATTATAGACTCATGAAGCAATGTACTTTTACATTTTTGCAAGATAATGTCTCTTTTGTGTTTCGGGTTTTATCATAATATAAATCTTGAAATGTAATTTGCATATCTTTTGTTTAGCGAAGGAGACCCCCATTTAAGACTTTGTCATTTTAATACGTAGACTTAAAAGCAGATGACTTTTTAAAGGAAATGCACCAAAATATTCCAATTTATTCCTCAACTGAAGCAGCTGCTGCATCAGTAAATTAGTAAATTCCCTTAACAATACATTTGCTAACAATTATGGTCTGCCTGCCTTGGGCTCGCTTGACAGTAGGGCTGCCATCTGTTGAGAAGTCCATTCATGGATTTTAAAAGGCTATTTTTAGGGTTTTATTTTAAACATTGCAAAATATCTCTTTGCTCTTCACCCTTCCCTCCACTTATTCTGTCTTTCCTGCCCTCTGTTCGTCTTTCCTTAAACCCTGCCAAGGAGCACCAGTGTGCTTCCAACACCGAACCATCTCTGCACCAGCCACATCCCAGCAAGAGGCTTTCATGTGCTCTCACTTCCGAGGCAGGTCTGGCCCATTTTTAATGGCCGAGGTGCTCGAGCAGAGAGGAGGGAGGACACTTATGGCAAGGAACGGACAGAAATTAACAGGATCAATCATGAAATTCAAAAGCAGCCATGAAGGAAACAAAATCAAGACGATGAATGGGAAAGAGATGCTAGGAGACCTAGCTCTGGATAGATGGATATTTCATGAATTCCTTCAATAAATAGGGAACCTCTAGGGAAATTCAACACCTGGCAATCTTAGTGGATAGCAGTGTTGCAAAGAAAGCATAATATTCACCCCTCTGGTAAATTCAAGCAATTAAACCCCCTTAAAAAAAAAGGCCCTCTTAGGCTTTCTGCCCAGTAAACTCACTGTGAAAAGCAACTTTAATAAATGTTATAAATCTCACCTCTGAGCCAACAGGAAATTCAGATGTTTGCATGTGCAGGAGTCAGGGAGCTGCTGAAACAAAAAGTAAATGTGTATATTAGAAGAGGTTGTGCCCATACTCCAACTGGACAGCAGTAGAAGCATGAGGCCCACAGACATGACAGGTTTTTGAAAGTATCCTTTCTGGTGCCACCTTTCATTTCTGTCTGTGTGACACCAGAGTTCTCCTGTCTTTGAGAGTGGACAAATTTGTTTAGTAATGAGTTTGCTGGCTCAATGAATTCAGGATTACTCCTTATCATGCAGCATTACTGGAAAACAATTTTGAGTTTCAATGATTTAGACATAAAACTAAATAAAGAAATGGCAACAAATATCTGTGGTTTGTAAAATGAAAAGATCAAAGAAAAGAGACTGCAGAGAATTTTTGATCAACACCCTGACAAGGGGTGTTAGTTTTAATAAACAGTATGAATTTTAGGCCATTATGAAGTATGAGATGCAGTCTCAGCTGTGTTTCTAATTTCCTTTCTTGCCTTTACTGCTGTTATATAAAGCTCTGTAGTGACGAAAAACATTTATTGAAAAAATCTGAGAGCACTGTTCAGGATTATGTTACTTTATCTGCACAGAGCCTTCCCAGCCGGTGAGAAATATTTCTTCACCCTCCATGGTGCCAAGAGCTGCAGATGCTATGTACAGGACAAACCATTGGACAGAGATGCACTTATGCAAGTGAATACTGATTTTTTGACTGGGTCTGAAGACTAAATGATCATGGAATGCTGTTCATTTTGATTGTTGTTCTTTTAAAGCCACATATAAACATGGCAGAGCTTTGTGCACATTTTTAAAGTGAATTTAAGAACGTAAAAACAATACATATTTGGCAACATATCCTGTGAGAAAGAGGTTTTCTCAAAAATTTCTGGTAACATGTTGTCTACCAAGCTATGAACACTATACTTTTTGTCTACCACACACTCCGCAGGCTTATAAAAACACATGAAAATTAAGATGACGAAAAAGGGAAAGAGAGACAGAAGACTGGATGTAAATAAGTTATATTTGGTGCTTGACTTATTCACAGGAATCATGGCAGAGGCCTGTTCATTCTTCCACTATTAACTTTTGGGGCCTTTCAGGTAGATAGAGAGGTTCGGTATGAGAAAAGTCTCTCCAGAGATCTCTTCATCACTCTTGAAAAAAGCTGGGAATTAATTATTTTATTACAGAATAGGTGCGAGCAACGAGTCTCTTTTATAATGACTCCATCTGTGGCTTTCCACATACAGTATTTTTCCTTAGGGGTTTATCAAGATTATTTGTAATTATTACTAATAAGCCATTACTATGAATAATGGTAATTACAGTACCATTTAAGGACCCTAGTCCTAATCACTGTAGAAAACTTATAAGCATAGTGAAGACCAAGGCTTTGCAACAGCACACCCAAATCTCATAAGAGAAAACGAGCAAGCAGAGAGTTACCCTCCAGAGAGCATGACAAAGCTGTTCATCCCTGAACTGCCAATGGCACCATCAAATCCAGTGTTTATCCACAGACAAACGACTGATAAAATCTAGCTACTATTTTTGTTTCAAAAGAAAACAAAAATAAAACAGTGGTTTTTTTCTCTTTAAATTATAGGATTTAGAATGATTGGTAGAATCACATAATCCCATTGTTAGCCCCAAAAAGTTCTGTTTGTGTGACATCTCTCACTACAGCAAATATTGTGTATAAAAAGCAGTGCAGATCCAGACACCAAACGGATCACAGATGCATGGAGAACATTCAGCCATTATGGATATTCCACAGAAGGGCAACAATCTTTTTTCCAATCCACTTGGCTTGGTCTGTGTCCCTTATTCAATAGTGCTGTAGTTTCTCATCTAATAGACAGTAAAGTCCTACTTGCTTCAAATTAATGTCAAATGTGTTCAGAGTGGACACTTTTTACATTTGTTTTTAAGGTTTTCTCCCAGAAACACATACTTTCCCTTCTCTCTTTACCTCTTCATATTAGCTCTAAATCCTTGTCTATGTTGTTTTCCATCTTCAGAGTCATGACAGAATTCTTCTAAAAGTACTCTGCTGACAATTTCTGATCTGTTTTTCCACTAAGATAAGCAGAACCGCATTTCTAACCTTTTAACTTCACATATATAACTTCATAACTTTAGTTTACAACTATGTAAGATGTTGTAAGGTTTTATTTTTAAAGGATGGCCTTATGTCAACATGAGATATGATGTCACACATTTGGTTTTATGTACAGATAGACTACGTATGTATACATATATATATAGCATGTAATTACAGAGAGATGCTTCTAACAAAAATGTAGAGGATCTTTCATGCCATAAAAAATGGCATTTGCAACTGCAATCCAGAATATACTGCAAGGGGCATGAAAGCATGGATATTCTATTTCAAATAAAAACATTTTCCACTATAACATGCTGCAGCTGTGTTTGTTAGACATCCTGCTCACGGAGGTCACTGTAAGCAACTCAGCACTACCTTAGCGGAGGTGACCAGAAGCTCTCTGCACAGAAGTACTTTTCCCATTGCATTAGAGGAGGAATTGCAGCTCAGATGCTCACAAGCACATTCATCAAAGCAAAAAAAATTCTTGTTGTACAANGTAAGATGTTGTAAGGTTTTATTTTTAAAGGATGGCCTTATGTCAACATGAGATATGATGTCACACATTTGGTTTTATGTACAGATAGACTACGTATGTATACATATATATATAGCATGTAATTACAGAGAGATGCTTCTAACAAAAATGTAGAGGATCTTTCATTCCATAAAAAATGGCAATTGCAACTGCAATCCAGAATATATCGCAAGGGGTACGAAAGCGTGGATAGTTCTATTTCAAAGAAAAACCTTTTCCACCATAACATGCTGCAGCTGTGTTTGTTAGAGATTCTGCTCACAGAGGTCACTGTAAGCAACTCAGCACTACCTTAGCAGAGGTGACCAGAAGCTCTCTCCACGGAAGTACTTTTCCTATTGCATTAGAGGAGGAATTGCAGCTCAGATACTCACAGGCACATTCATCAAAGCAAAAAATGTTCTTGTTGTACAACTACATTTAAGAACCTAAAATCACTTCAAATCTTACAGGAGCTGGTTACCTGACCTCTTTATTACTCTAGCATTACATCTACTTTCTTTCTGGTACAATCCAAATACAGCTGAATTTCAACACACAAAGGCTGGTTCTTGGCTGTCAAGCACCTACAAACCAGTTTACATGGTTAAAAAAAAGATAAGCATTCAGGGACAGAAACAACCACTGTTTCAAAGCTTGTACAANTGGTTTATTAACTAGATTTCCATGAACCATTTCTGCTTGTTTGTTTGGTTTTCCCTGCTGTGGGAAGGAAAGCAAAAATTCAGCAAAGATCTGATTTGGATCTGAAATTTTGAATGACAATATTGTGGAATTTTTCAGTTTTGATTCATGAAAATTATCATGCTATTACAGGCCTCCATTCCCATGTGAAATCTCAAGATATCTCTCAAGGTTTTCAAGAAGTAAGTGTGTTCCCCAAAAATAGATATGAAATGCAAAAAAAATCATCGTTGAGATGTAAACCACAAAAGCACTTCAAAGTTTGCCCATTTTTAATAACCGATGCATACTCAGTGCCCTTGTTCTGCACCAGCCATGAAAATAGACGTGTTCTTTGCTTTGTTGCTGTATGAGACCCTGTCTACATTAAACATTTTTGCTGGGTCCTTAAGCATTAAGTTAGGCAGAGATAGTATGACAGACAAGTTGCTATTTCAGACTTGAAACAGCACTTGGAAGGCCAAGACCTTTCACAGTTTAATAGTGGACAGAGACTCATGGTAGTGATCAGGGTCATGTGGTGGGGGAGGCAATCACTGATACTGAAATAGCAGATGTCACCGTGACAGCTGTAATAACCAGGGCTTAGTTCCTTCAGCTAAAAAATACCCACGGAATATGGTGAATACACTGCTGCAATATGTACCTCTTTTACGTTTGTTTCATGCTGTAAACATTTTAACTCCTGAAGGTTCACAGTGCAAGAATAGAGCAAGTAACCCTTACAATACATTTTACATTATAGGCGAAGCATGACAGAAGAAGAGGGTGGTTTTTTTAAAATCTTGAGAATTCAGCAGAAAAGTTATTATTTGCTTGTTATTGACAATTCATTCCTCTGAGATAAAATAACTTAGTTACCAGAGGATCCCAAGGAGACAGCTGGCAGTGATGGAACAGAATAACATTCAATCCGCAGCAAGTGTACATCATAAAACAGGTGCCACTGGATTAAAAAGTAACCTTAAACTGTTTAGTGTACACAAAGGCAGCCTAGTCAAAACACTTCAACAATGATTTAAAATCTCAAGTTAGAGGCCAGTTTCAACCTTCAGGGAAGCCTTCTCTATTCATAAGGAGCTTAACTAATCATAACTTGCCACGACTTATCAGAAATGGATGCAGTGTGTCGCAGCATGATAACTGAGCTCTGGAAATGTAACAAAAGATGCCTTGTTTGTTAAAATAATGGTGAGACTAAACCCCAAATTTTAATCTTCAAACTTGGTGGGGGAAAAACATCCTGTTACTCCTTAAGTGTTTCCACCAGCACACAGGGAGCCTTAGCCAGGCAGCTCCTGTTCACGTTACTGAGAGACGTGCAGGGCAGCACGTGTCCCAGGAAAGGAGCTGGTGTCTGAAATCCGGTCCCAGGATGCCCCAGCGAGTGCATCCCCGGGAAACGGGACAGAGGGTACCAGACACACGGCATTTCTGCAAACACCTCGCTACGGGCGTAAGTAGGTCTACCTGAATCATAGTATCACTTCCAGTTGATATAAATTAACTATGTAGTGTTTAGGAAAGCACGTAGTATTTATTTTTTAACACGATAAATACTCTAGCTGTAAGAAAGCTTCAGAGTGAGAGTTAAATGGAGCCCAAAAAGGACCAGATTTCTATCTGCATTTTCTTTGGTGTAGTTCCAGATGCATTAAGACCTCAGCAGAGACCTGCAAGTATAATGTACGGCTTTCTTTTATCTTTCAGAAAAAAAGGGGGAAAAAACAGTATGAAAGAATGAAGCAGTGCCAAATGCTACAAGAAAGACTCAATAAATAGAGCCCAGGGTCACAAAGTTGCTCTTATTTGCCCTGAAATATATCACTGAACTTCTGTATATTCATATTTGTTTACATTATAAATGTACTAAATGAGATAATTACAGTGATCATAATTTACAATTAAAAACAAACAGTTAGAAATTTCAAAGGCTTTCAATATCTTTTCTTTAATCATTCACCCAGGCTCAAAATATGCATTTTTTAGATTAAAGCATTAAAGTTGCTAATTATATTCTCAGAACTAACAATTATTTCTTTACCCTTTTACTACCTTCTTCTGGCAACAAAAAAATGTCAGCACTGATTTAATTTTTTGTTATTACAGGATTAAAGAAATTTCTAAAATGCAATTAAATGTGCCCTATAGCTATAGTAACTTTCCTATCTGCATCCAAAGCCTCTTCACTAAAATAACAGCATAAAAAAATTATTCAGACTTTCTAGACATACTTTTTTTCTCCTTTTATAACACATTCCTTTGGTGATTATCTCCAATGACAACCATCTTAATGAGACTCTGTGCACATCTTGATCTTGGTGAAAGTAGATTAATAGGAGAAAATGAAAGTTAAAGAGGCTGTTAAGAGTGCAAAACCCCACACATGTCAAGCACTGGTTCTTCACCTTTGGGAGCTTGGTTCAAGCTCACCCTAAGGCCCTAAGTGAAAAGTTCAATGGGCTCAACTACATCCCTATTTGATACATCACAAAATCAATTATTTTATGGTGGAACATTTGGTAACCTATGCTCAGACAGAATCAAGTTTTTTCCCATTGAGAATTCACCAATTATCTACTCAGTGAATTATTCTCAGATAAAATAGAAATACCTGCTGTCAGCAGGAGTTTCTCATTCTATTGCCTATCAGTTTAGTAGTTGATCTGTTTTGGAACAGTGATGTTGCACTCAGACCATGCCTTATTTGCCACCGTGTGATCACAGTGACACATAGTGACAGGACACCAAAGCATGATTCAGTGCCCAAATTTGTACTGTTTGGAAAAGAAAACCAGTCATTGCAAGTAACCAAAATTACGCCAGAGAAAAATTGTAGGAAGACATGTCATTCAAAATGCTACAGTTGCTCAAGGAGTTAGCTTCCTCTAGATGACCCCAAAAGGGAAGGCCCCGGGTTTAATTTTCATATTGTGAGCACCATTTTCTAATCACCAGCAACAGCAGGAGCACACTGATCCACCTTATTAGTAGCACTCCCAAATCTACATCTTGTGTTACTTAATATGATATGCCTGTTGCTGGAGTTGATATATTTATGTTAATTATTTAAAATTGTTTCCAATCTAAATACATAGAGTTTTCACATAAGTGAATGACAGCCTGCAAAATAAATACAAGTCACTGAGTGGCTTAGATATGGAATTTGCACTCTGTATGCTGGTGTATGGCTGCTTAAATCAAGCCCCATTCATTGCAAAGGGCCATTTCATACCCTGCAGTGATCTGCCCAAACTAAGCTCAATTTGCTTAGTCGATTTTCAGCAGTCTGAATTTTGTTTCATAAGATCGCCAGCAACAAAATGAGCATTAACCAGCATCCTCTGTCAGACCTGGCTAATGGCACACACATTCACTCTCCCTGAAAGGGATTAGCCAGTCCTAGGACCAAGTAAGTCGTCACTGATACTGTGCATGTTGTAGTCATTTGTGGAATTTATTTTGCTTTAAAAAGACAAGGGACAATTCACAGGGGACAATTAAACAGAATTTTTATCTTATTCTCCCTAAAGTGGTAATGTCTAGATAGGAGCAGTGAAAATTATGGGGGCCAAAAGGGAAATCCCAACGTGTAAAGTTTAAAAAGACAGAAACTGCCCAAATAAAGAATGGTGTAACAGAGAGAGGCCACATAATAAATGACAGAAAGACAAGAATTCAAAATTCCTGTTTACCCTTACACATCATACAGGAACATAAGGACATGCAATGTCACTGAGAGGATGCAAATGTAAGGACAACACCAGGATCAGTTTTAGTCATGTTGACGACTTACTACTGCTCAACTAATTTACACTTCCTCAGCTATGAAATGCAGATAATATCCTTGGCTCCTCCCATACAGAAAAACTAATCAGGGAAGTATTCAGATAATTCCATAATGAAGAATGCCATTGAAAACAGTAAAAAGAAATTAATAATTCCATATGCAGTGTAGGATTGGATTACATCAGCTGGCACAGTGGACAATAAATAAGGCCTAAGATTACAGACTAGGCAATGAAGTCAAAAAGAACTATTCAACACCTTCCTTATTCCCTGCTAATCATTGCTCTTGTGTGCAAAATGAGGCAAAAATAATACAAGATTTGTTAATAAGGACATTATTGTAACACATACCTGAGGGAAGCTGACTTAGGATTCTAGGGCCATCCTCTAAATCGGGAGTGCCTGATCTTCCAACCTAAATGACTTGCAATGTGTTTTTTAATACACAGTTACAAACAAGTTATCATTTCTACAAAAATAACCTGATTATTAAGTTGATTGTTTGCAAAATAAATGGGAAATGCTTTCACTGCTTCTCTAGAGAGATGCAAAAGATTTCATTTGTAGCCTTCAATTCTGAGAGCATTTAGTGAGTTTCTCATAGGAAAAATGCACTGCTAGGAGCACTTCAATTCCTCTGCAAATGTTACGTTCCTCTAGTGAACTCTATCAACAAGCCCACTCAAAGCTCATGCTTAGTTTACTGCATTTTGCCAGGCAGACTCTTTCTTTCCATTCTTTCAGGACAGGAATTATGTCCATTAAAACGGTGATGAAGAACGATGGGACAATTCAGAATTTCACAAGCACAGAACCTAATGTACCTGCTCTAATTCAAGGAAGCCTCTGGACAGTCATCAGGCCAAAATCTTGATGGAAGGATTTTGAAGACTGAATAAATTGTCTAAAATAAAACAAAGGAAGAAGTGTATCAAAAGTTATAATACATACATACATACATTTAATGTGTAGTCCTGAACAAAGGGGACTTACAGCAGGCAATAAAAGCTGATTTTTCTTTTAGAGCATAGCTGGTATAACACAGGACATGCTTTTTTGTAACAGCTCAGTGGGAATACTTATTGATATGCAGATTGATTTGAAAACATAAAACCTCAAGCTAAATTGCTGTACGAGATGGCTATAGCACAAATTGCGCTTCTCATACATTCTTCTGGTAGGTAAGATGAGGTGAACTGGGATGTGTCAGAAAGGCCAAAGCATGAGATGCTGCATTGAACAGAAGGGAGAGCAAGATACACGTTGTCCCAGAATGTTAGACTGTTACCTTGGGACAGTCAAGCATCCTGTCATCGTCCCTCCTGAGCTTCACTGGTACCTCAGAAGGAACACTAGAGAGTACTTCCATCCACCATTCCAAAAGAAATGCATGGTTCTACTAGAGCAAACCACTGCCAGATCACAAACCTGGCTGACAATCAGATGGCAGGAATACGGACTGCCCACTGCTTGTGTCAAGTCAGGAGATGCTTGGAAGGAATGACTGGAGGCAACATGCAACTAGCAGATCCTTATCCACTGAGCCTAAGAGGGGTGACATTCGTAGGCAAGCTGCCCAGCTTTATCCAAACAAAATCCTGCTGAGACCATCTATGGGTTCAGAGCAGCATTCACAGGAACTATTATTCCCTGTATTCACTGGTGTTCCTCAATTCAGGCTGAATCGGGACACTTAGTATCATACAGGTTTGCTCTCTGAACAAATGATCATAAACCAAAAGGTTTTCAGACTGTACATGCAAAGTTACCTGCATGATACACTATTCTATTGTTATAATCTCCAGAAAATAAAAGCCACCTTGTCTAGCTGCTGACAAAAAGCAACGAAATGGATCGTGTCATAGAATCATAGAATCACAGAATCATCTTGGGGGTGCTAAGTGAATAGTAAGAACATTTTATGAAGGAATTTCCCAGGTCTCCTGTCAACATTGGCATGTATCAGTGGCTTTTTCTAGAGTTAAAAAGGCAAGAATCCATTACAGAGAAAGTCCACAGCATAATTAGAAAATAATCAACACTTTTTCTAATGCTGATTTTTTTCTTCACTATAAACTGCTTCATTGACTTTAATTAAACTTGCCCTAGGTTATGAATCTTGTAAGCTGCAGAAAGATTTAAAAATTAAATAAAATAAAACCGTATTTCTTGTCAAGATCGTTTTACCAGCTTGCTTACCTGTACCATGCTTCTGGTTAAGAGGATTTTCAAGTTATTAGAAATGCTGTATGTGATACTGCAAGACTGTTGGTTTTGCTCTTGAATTAAAACGACCTCCCACTGCCACAGTGACAATCACAGAATTAAACTGTTGAGATTCTCTGCTCTGTTCTAGCTTCACTGCAGAATTCCTTTGCTGGATTCTGAGAAAGGCTATGAAGTTGTCATCACAGACTTTTATCTCAGCCCTACTCCTGGTTTTGTCTAAGGCCAAAGAAAATGAATGTTATATATTTAGGACACTGGCAATTTCCGTGCCAACAGCTCAAGCCAAGGTTAAAAGTACATGATACAGATTTCAGAGGAATAGAGATGGCCTGTGTCCTGCCCTGGCCTGGGCCTGGCTCACAAGAATATGATCAAAAGTCCTAAGAATGAGAATGAATGGAATAACTTGTAAGACATAATCATCAAGAGAAAAGAAGGTGGGAAAAACTGTACCAAATATATTCCAGTCTGGAATCATCTAGTTTCGCTAGACAGTGACCCTTATTTTATTAAAATACTAAATAAAATCAGTTCTGGTTAAAGATGGGCCTGAATACCCACAGAAGATTAGGAAAGCTCAGGTCTGAATATTAATTTTACAGTTTGGACTGCCTTTGTTTTGAGTTGTTCACTGAGACACATTCTCTTGGTCTCCTCCGAAGAACTTCTTAAAGACAAGTGAGAAGGTTTCACCTGCACCTTCTATCTCTAGAAATGTTATGAAAGCAAAAATATATATTGCAAAAATTCCAAAGTTTTCTAAGAAGATACAAAGCACCAATTGTAGCTTAGCTATCGATCTGAGGTTCAGAAGACTTGAATTCAATTTTTAAACAAATTGTTTTGCTTTGTTTTGTTTTTGCACACATCCATAAAAGACAGAGAACTGAATTTCCATGCCTCAGAAGGCTACTATGCCCTACTGCTCTTAAGGTATCACCTAGACATCCTCACTAAAGTCAAAAGAAAGATCTTCATAAAGCTCAGTGACACCAGGATCAAACATATAGATCTGTTAATTTAACAGATATTATGTCTCCAACAGAATACATATATAATATGGTAATTGCTGTTTGTTATATCTTGAATATACACATAATGTTGACAAGATGTGAAGAGTTTTCTAAACTGGTAAAGATACAAGATACACAGTGCAAGTAGCTTATAATAAGATACAGAGTCTACTTATGTCAACCCAAGTTGTTTAACACTACAACAAAATTGCACCACAGTTTACGGACGTCTTCCTTCACCAAAGTCTTTGGGAAATTTCCATTAACTTCAATAGATGCCAGAACAGGCCTGAGAGCAGGAAATGAAGAAATATACTGTGCCCAAATGAAATTGCAGTGGGAATTTAGGTAGGCAGAATGTAATTATGCACACTTTAATCTGGATAGAGCACTAGTTTTATATCTCCATTCTGGAAACATATAACAAGATACATAATAATCAAGAGGAACAGTGCTACTGACTCTCCTCTCAGTCAAAAGGTAAGACTTAAAGAAGGAGAATGATCTGCTTGCTTGATATTGAGTAAAAGGAAAGAGTGACATTTATTGCATTACCTGCAAGACTTGCCAAGAAACAAAATGCATTAAATAAATAATCACGTTTTTGGGACCTTCATCTGGAATGTAGACATTGCTTGTGAAATCAAGAGAGGTTTTGAAAAATTAGAAACCTGCTTCTTTACTAGTGCATGCACTTAGGCACATATGTAAATGAAAAATGTATGGCTTTCCCTCTTTTGTGGACAGTCCTAGGGGACAATCTCTGGAAATTAGTGCCCTGGCAAAATACTAGTACTATAATTCTATATTCATTGATGCAGATGAGGACAGCAAGAAGCATGGAAAAACTAATGGATTCTCTTGCAAATGTACCTGATTGTAAAATTAAAAAAAAAAATCCAAATCTTGTAATGGAATTGCATTACATTCTAGCAAAGTGGATCCATTTCTGAGGTGGAACATGACAGCTTTTTAACTTTCTGCAACAATATGTGACAGAAGAATACTACATTCAGTTGATACCGCAGGGCGATTTATGGAGGCAGAATGTAATAATATAAATTGAGTTTCAGAAAAGACACTGTGACTAATCTTACAAAAAATGCTACGGGAATTTTAATAATCCTGGTGGTTCAGAAGTTGTTCTTCAAAAAATTCTCTTAAGACTGATTGTTATTAAAGTATGTACTGCATTGGGTTCATTTTTCATTTAACTATGTAGTCTAAAACT
>VWYH01006342.1:68797-89643 GCA_013399365.1 Pampusana beccarii | reverse complement strand
CTCTCTCAGCCTTTCCTCGGCACAAAGATGCTCCAGACCCCTCAGCATCTTTGTGTCCCTCCCTGGACTCTCTCCAGTGATTCCTTGTCCTTCTTGCACTGGGGAGCCCAGCGCTGGGCCCAGTTCTGCAGATGGGGCCTCCCCAGGGCAGAGCAGAGGGGAGGAACAACCTCCCTGGCTGCTGCCCACACTCTTCCTCATGCACCTCCTCACCGCTCCAGCAGCACCGTTTCCCCGGCACTGCCTCCCCTGCTCAGAGCCCCGGGGTGCCCACAGTGCCCCAGCCCCACACGGCCGGGCCGTGCCAGTGCCTCACCTTGTGGAACCGGATGACGGGCTCGGGATGGATGCGGATGATGTGCAGACACCAGCGGTAGCCCTGCAGCAGCTGTGCAAACAAGCGGAGGAAGACGGCACGGATCTCCTTGTCCTGACAGAGAAGGACAGCACGGTCACAGCACGGTCACAGCGCGGTCACGGTATGGTCACAGCGCGGTCACGGCACCATCACAGTGTGGTCATGGTATGGTCACAGCGTGGTCACAGCGTGCTCGGGCAGATGGTGCGGCCGAGCCAGCACATACGGACATGGGTTAGTCCTAGATTTAGGTTATGGTTGGACTCAATGACCTTAAAGGTCTCTTCCAACCAAAATGATTCTGTGATTCTATGACTACACCCAGCACAGAGGTGAGAGGATCAAAGCACGTGTCAGTGTCAGCATCTGCTGAGCGAGGCAAGGATTCCAGGGAGAAGGGGTGGTGGCAGCCTGGGTTCCCTGCTGTGCCCCCCCTCCCCAGCAGCCTTGGTGCCGCGCATGGGATCTCACAGTCCCTGGGTTTGCTCAAGTCCTCAAACATTCGGGGTTTGCCTCCAGCGCGGCAGCAAACCCACCGCCCCCCCACGGGCTGGCCACTGAGGAGGCCCTGCCGGCTGCCGGGCCGCGGCTCGGAGCTGTGGCCCCGGTGTCCTGGCAGTGACGCGCCTGCCACCGAGATGGAGACAGGCCTGGAACTGTGCCGCCGTGCCCAAGGAGCGGGGTGTCCGGCCGGGACTGGGTGATCGTTCGAGGTCCCTTCCAATCGCTAACGTTCTGTGACTCTGTGAGGGGCTCCCCTTCCTCCCCGCTCCACTCACCTGCATTTTGAGAGAAGAGGCAGAAATGGTCGAAGGGGGGAATGCGAGATCTGCCACCTCCAGCTCGGGGTCCAAGACCTGCACAGATAAGGCACAAAGCTCTGGGTCTCTGTGCTCACAGCTAGAAAAAGCGAAGCAGCGTCCCCAGAAACCAAATAGCACCCGCATAAAGGTCCGAGGGGCTTGGAAACAAATCTACAGACACCACCCAGTATGAGAAAACTCTCTGCTGGGCAAGGGGATCCCCGAGACCTGACCCTTGGTGAAGGGTTTGGAGATGAAGCTGTGTGAGGAGCGGCTGAAGTCCCTGGTTTGTTCAGCCTGGAGGAGACTGAGGGCAGAGCTCATGGGGCTGCAGGTTCCTCAGCAGGAGGGGCAGGGCTGAGCTCTTCTCTGTGACAGGGACAGAGCCCAGGGGACGGCAGGAGATGTGCAGGGGGTCAGTGGGACATTCAGAACAGTTCTGCACCCAGAGNGCTCTGCTCCCCAGGAACAAGCGCCAGGAGCAGAGGAAACGGCCTCAAGTTGCACCAGGGGAGGTTGAGGTTGGATGTGGGAACAATTTCTTCCCCAAAGGGCTGTGGGGCATTGGACCAGGCTGCCCAGGGCAGTGCTGGAGTCACCATCCCTGGAGGGTTGGACAAACGGAGATGAGGTTCTCAGGACATGGGGCAGGGACAGGGCTGGGGAACGGGTGGACTCTATGATCTGGAGGGGCTTTTCCAACTAAAATGACTCTGTGATCCTACAACCCCTCCCTGTCACACCCCGCTGCCCCAGGACAGGCTGAGGGCAGTGGGGGGGGAGCCGCACACTGGGTCTGGGGGCTCAGCACCGCGGGGCTGTGGCAGAACCAGCCCCGCCGCTCGCCTCGGCCATGGAGCACAGTCCAAGCTGTACAGCACTCGTTTGGCACGGCCGTCCCGGGCCTGCTCTGCACAGCCGGTGACCTCCAGAAACAAGCAAGGGGCCAGAAAAAAGCTCCAGGGACGCAGCTGCTTCCTGCGCATGGGCCAGGGGCCAGTGCTGGGTTCCCAGAAACCTCGGGAAGAACCAGCCCCCTCCGGCACTGCCACGGCCACCAGGGTCAGGAAGGGTGTCCTGCGAGGGGTGAGTGGGACCGCGAGACACGGAGCTCTGCTACCAGAGGAGCCCCCGCCGCTCCGCTCCCGTTCCCGCGGGATTGTGAGTCTCTCCCGAGGTGTCCACGCCCTGGGACAGGGAAAGGCGGCCGCACTTACCATGGAGAGGGCTTCCCGCGTCTGCTGGAGCAGCGGCTCGGGGAGCAGGGAGATGTGCACGCACTCGGGGACGTTCACCGTCCCGCCGTCCAGGTCTGCGATAACAACATCCAGCTGGAAGCGGCAGGACAGGCGTGAGGCAAGGCCGGGCTTCCCGACACCCTCCCACACCTCCCGGGGCGGCGGGAGCGAGGGGAGCCAGCCCGGGAGCGCGTTCGGGAACAGCAGGTCTCCTTCTCTGGGAGCCCCCTGTAGTCCTCAGTAGTTATTTTCTCCCATCCACTGTCATCAAACCCAAGCTATGAGGGATCACATCACTCCTGCAGCAAAGGCCGGGGTGGGCCAGCCTGGCAGGAGGGATTTTGTGGCACCCAGCCCCTCCATCTCACCAGCCCAGCTCTCAAGGAGAGCACAACCCCTGGCCCGGCACGGAGCCCGTCCTGCCCTCCAGCACGGCACGGTGAGGGTGTGCAGGGGCCGCACGGAACCTCGCTCCCGTTCACATCAGACTCATTTAGGGCCAAAAAGCTGGCGAAGGGTTTGGAGATGAAGCCGTGTGAGGAGCGGCTGAAGTCCCTGGTTTGTTCAGCCTGGAGGAGACTGAGGGCAGAGCTCATGGGGCTGCAGGTTCCTCAGCAGGAGGGGCAGGGCTGAGCTCTTCTCTGTGACAGTGACAGAGCCCAGGGGATGGCAGGAGATGTGCAGGGGGTCAGTGGGACATTCAGAACAGTTCTGCACCCAGAGGGGCTGCACACTGAACAGGCTCCAGGGAGGGGGCACGGCCCAACCTGACCGTGGTCAAGAAGAGACTGGACAGTGTGCTCAGACACACGGGGTGAGCTGTGGGGTGTGCTGTGCAGGGACAGGAGCTGGAACCCATGATCTGTGGGTCCTTCCAGCTCAGCACGTTCTGTGACTCATTACACTTGGATTTAATCCACTTTCTGAACTGACGCCTGAAGCGCCAGCACAGCCCCTCAGACTGCACTGCCAGCACGGTTCAAACCCCATCCTGGGTGCACCCCGGCTGTTCTGTTCCAGCTCTGCAGCCCCGGCACTGCGGCCTGGCCAGCCCTGCGTGATCTTGTGGCACATGGGGACCGCAGCCCAGGCCGGTGTGCTCAGCCCGCGGCCTCGGGCACCCCCCGGCCAACGTTTGCCGCTCAGACAGCGGGCAATGGCCCCGGTGTCACCCCTGCACCACCCCTGCCCCGGCACACGCGTCTCACCAGCTCCTGCGTCTCCGACTGGAAGATGGAGTGGACGCCGATGATGAAGGGCGTCGGGGTGCTCAGCACCTCCAGCAGCTGCGCGGGCAGGATGGGCACGTACGTGAAACTGCAACCGAGACAGAGCATCGCTGCAGCCGGCCGAGCCCCGTCCCCGCCGCGGGGCGACTGTCCCCAGGCCGCCTGGCCTCCTCCTGGCACCCTCAGCCCCTCACATTATGTGTGTGCCCTACAGCTGTGCAAAGTCCCTGAGTGCTCGTGGACAGTGACTGTGACAACTTTCTGGCCCTGGAGCTATAACCCAAGCCTGACTGAGGGAAAGGTTTCCAGCAGAGCCATTTAACTCCAAAAAAACGAGCTTTCTGCGGAATACAAACAGCCTTTCTGCAGCCTGGGGGTATGGAAGGCCGGCGGGGAAACAGCGCAACAGGATCCAGCAGTAACAAGGGCCCGTCTATCCCTGCTGTCCCACTCAGGAGATGTGCAAACAGCCCCAGTAACGGCCAGTCTGTGACCAGTGTCCCCTCCCTGGCCCAGCTAGTCACAGCGTCCCCAGGTCCCTGAGACTGGGGCGAGTGATGTGCTGGGGTCTCACAGGAGTCACCACAGTGGCTTGGCCACCACCAGCCCCCAGCAAAAGCCCTGTAAGCCCTGTACGTGTGTGTCCCTTTCCAGGGTGCACAGAATTCACAGCATCACTTGCTGGAAGGCTCCCAGTGCCCAGCATCCCTGTTCAGTGGGACTCTGTGCCCGGGGTGGGATGCAGGGCTGCTGGGAGACACGGTGCACCGAGGCAGGGATGGGGAGATGCCGGCAGACACGGTGCACCGAGGCGGGGATGGGGAGATGCCGGCAGACACGGTGCACCGAGGCTCTGTGCTCTGCACAGTTGAGAGAAGGGAAAGGGGATGGATTCTGGAGAGAGAAGCACCTCTGGCCTCTCCTCCACACACCACTGGACCATGTCGCACGGCCTGACGGGCTGGTGTCCCCCTGCCAAGGGCCACCGTGGCTATAAACTGTGTGTGCCAGTGGTTCCCAGAGCCGCAGCCACTGCTAAGGCCTCGCTCCCTGCTCCAAGTGCCAGAGCCCGGCTTGCCCTGGGGAGGAGGGAGGCGGGGGTGGAAGGTTCGCAGCCCTTCGCTGCCGGGGACACTCTGGAATTATGTTGCTGTGCACGCCAAAGGCTTCAGGAAAGGGGATTTTAGCACCACCAAGGCCTGCGGGCATTCACCCACCTGCACCTTTGCCAGTAGCACCAAAACCAGAGCTCATTACCAGGAACATGGCTGTGAAACCAGGAGGCAGTGAGGGCATGGGGCAAGGAGCAGGCAGGACGAGCAGGATGGGCAGGACGGGCTCAGTGGGCAGCTCCAGGCTGCTGTCCAGGGGCTGGGGGACTCGGGGAGCCGTGGGCTTCCCTCACCTGTACTTGAGGGGGAACATCAGCGCCAGGAGAGCCCGGCAGGCATCAGTGAGCCGCTGGTAACTGCTGGAGAGAAACAGGATCTTGTGCTCAGTGAGCGCCGCGCAGAAGAGATACAGCACGTTGGTGATGCCTGGGAGACGGGGAGAGAGTGCTCAGAAATGGGGGTTGCCCCCCACACCCCCACCAGAGACCGAGAATTCCCTCCCAGGCTGGATCCCACTCCCCACCCACACGTTCTGCACAACAGAGGAGCTCAACATCCCCAAAGAGCCACTTTGGGGTCACCCAGGTATGTGCTCCCCAAGGAACCCCCCTTCAGAGAGGTGCTCAGCAGTTCGGCTGAGGACCAGTGTCCTTCAGTCAGAGACACAAGGGCAAGGGCAGCACCTCACAGAATCACAGCTGGTTTGTGTTGAAGGACCTTCCCAGCTCCCCCAGTGCCCCCCCTGCCATGACAGGGACATCTCCACCAGCTCAGGTTCTCAGAGCCCCGTCCAGCCTGGCCTGGGATGTCTCCAGGGATGGTTCAGCCACCACCTCTCTGGGAACCTGGGCCAGGCTCTCACCACCCTCAGGACAACAATTTCTTCCTCATGTCTGGCCTGAATCTCCCCTCCTTCCTCCATCCACCCGCTCCCACCAGCCAGCCCACATCCCTGTGCCGGGCGGGCAGAGCTGCCCATCTCCTGCCCTCTTGGGGAAGGCAAAGCAGGGCCGGGGGGCTCGATCCGTGGCGGCTGTGGCTGGAGCAGAGCCCTGAGCTGTCCCGCTGGGCTGCGGAGCGCAGGGGAAGCGGCGTGCAGGGAACCGCAGCCCAGCAGCCGCCGGCTGGCCCAGGCAGCAGCCCTGATGAGGAGGGGGCACGGGCCGAGTCTCACCGAGCTGGCGGAAGAGCAGGGCCACGCTGCAGCTGCTGACGGGGAGCGAGTCGTTGATAGGGGTCTGGATCACCTGCCTGTCCCCGGCTCCCAGAGAGATCGTCCTCTGCAAGAGAAAACGCACCCGGTCACTGGGTGTCCGCACGAGCAAGGGCTGAGCACAAGCACCCAGGGGAAGGCAGTCACCTCGCCAAGCCAGTGACACCCCCAGACCCCCGGCCAGGGTGACCATGCCCTCGGCACAACCCTTGTACCCGTCACGCAGCGTGTCTGGCCACGGCACAGCAGCACGGCTGCTGCAGGGTGAGGAATGAGAATCCTGCAACAACACAGGTGGTGTGCTTGGCTGGGGCCAGGGGCTGAGGGCAGGAATGAGACCTGACGAAACAAATGGTGGTCCTGGCCAGCACAGGCAGCTCCTTGACTGCTGACAGAATCACAGAATCATGTTGGTTGGAAAAGCCCCTCAAGCTCATGGAGCCCAACCGTTCCCCCAGCCCTGTCCCTGCCCCATGTCCTGAGAACCTCATGTCCGTCTGTCCAGCCCTCCAGGGATGGTGACTCCAGCACTGCCCTGGGCAGCCTGTTCCAATGCCCCACAGCCCTTTGGGGAAGAAATTGTTCCCACATCCAACCTCAACCTCCCCTGGTGCAACTTGAGGCCGTTTCCTCTGCTCCTGGCGCTTGTTCCTGGGGAGCAGAGCCCGACGCCCCTGGCTCCAAGCTCCTTTCAGGCAGTTCAGAGATCAGAAGGTCTCCCCTCAGCTCCTGTTCTCCAGCTGAACCCCCAGCTCCCTCAGCCGCTCCCATCACACTTGTGCTCCAGCCCCTTCCCCAGCTCCGTTCCCTTCTCTCCACTCGCTCCAGCGCCTCAAGGCCTTTCTTGGCCTGAGGGGCCCAGAACTGCCCCCAGGCGGCACAAGCCCCCAGCACTGTGACATGGCACACGGGGTTCCCCAGGACCACACAGCCGGGGGGAGCTGCCCGCTGTGCCGTGCCTGGCCAGCGCTGCCAAAGGAGCAGCCCCGGCGCTGCAGCTGCTCCCTTGGTCCAGGCAGTGTGCACAGGCCCTGACGGCTCCTGGGAGAAGGGCTGGGACAGGCAGACCAGGCACAGCCTCATTGCTGCTTCTCCAATGCAATTTTTTCTGAGACCTAAGCTCATTCCCAGTGGCACGGGGAAGCCTGGATGTCCCCAGTGTCTCCAGGCTGCAGAGGCTGGAACAGGACCTGACCACTGCCCCTCTTCTCCTCTTTCTGCACCTCTCCAGGGAAAACCCTCCCGGCAGCCCGGGCTGGGGGGGCTGCAGGAGCTCTGTGTCTGCCCAGCCCAGCCCTGCTCACAGGGGCACAGAGCAGATCCCACAGGATCCCAGGCGGGTTTGAATGGCTCCCAGAAGGAGACTCCACACCCGCTCTGGGCAGCCTGGGCCAGGCTCTGGCACCTCCCAGCACACAAGTTTCTCCTCATGTTCACATGGACCCTCCTGTGTTTCAGTCTGTGCCCGGTGCCCCTCACCCTGGCCTTGGGCACCACTGAACAGTCTGCTCCATCCTCTGACACCACCCTGAGATATTGATCCATTGAGCACATCCCGCTCAGCTCCTCTGCTCCAGCTCAACAGCCCCAGCTCTCTCAGCCTTTCCTCGGCACAAAGATGCTCCAGACCCCTCAGCATCTTTGTGTCCCTCGCTGGACTCCTCTGCAATCACAGGTTTCACCATAACCCACCTCCCCGCTCAGCCCCCAGCAGCCGCAAGAGCCGAGGCCCCTGTAACCACCAGAAATCTGCTCCTGAACGCGCCGTCCTGGCACAGCAGAACGGACACCCTGAGCAGGTGTCCCTGTGGGGCCACCGTGCTGTCACAGCCCCAGGGCAGCGCTCGTGGGGACACAGAGTGCAGAGCTGAGCGGCTGTGCTGCGGGATCCCCCCCTGCCCAGGCCCGGGGACACGTCCCCACTGCCCCTCTGTGCCACACGCGGACACACGGACACCCCTGGGTGCCCCTGAGGAGCCGTGTCCGGGCCCCACCGCCGCACCACGTGCCACCTTTGGGGACAGTGAAAGCGCGGTGGCTAACGAGGAGACAGACCCAATGAAAGAAAAGGTGTGCGTACCGCTGCTTCGTCCTCCGCGTCAGGCTGAGATAGAGACAGACAGAGATAGCACAGTCAGTTAGAGACACACAGGGACAGAGGGACAACGGGAGCGACAACACGGGCTGAGGCCAGCGACAAGCAGGGACCAGCACGGTGGAGAGGAGAGATGCGCACACACACACATACGTGGGGCAGGAGCAAGAGCTACGACACTGGGAAAGAGCGATGGGACACAGCGGGAGAACAGGTAGAGCATGGGGAGGGAGGTGCCACCAAACTGTCCTCCCTGGAGCACGCTGCTCGTTCCCACAGCACAGAGCCACCCTGCCACAACCGGGAGGAGACCAACAATTGTGCCCCAAAGCTCTGCTCAGCGAGGCACAGCGGCTCCAGAGGCGGCCCTGGTGCCAACAGCCTCTCCGGGCCCGTGCTGCCGCCCGCGTGTTCCCCGGGGAGGGACCGGCTGGGGTGGACAGGTCCGGGAGAGCCACAGGGATGCTCCTGCGCCTGCCTTGGGCAGAGCAAACCCGGCACACCCGGCCCGCAGGCACAGCCCTGGGTGCGGGCAGCACCCTGAGCTCTGCTCCAGAGGACCCGTCCCGCTCCTGCAAACACCGGGAGCACGGCGGGCCCGCCCAGGGATGCGCCGCTCTGGGTTATCAGGGGAAGCACCAAACCTCTCACAGAATCACAGGATGGTTTGGGTGGGAAGGGACCATTATGAGCAATGAGCAGGGACATCTTCAGCAGCTCAGGTTGCTCAGAGCCCCGTCCAGCCTGGCCTGGGATGTCTCCAGGGATGGTTCAGCCACCACCTCTCTGGGAACCTGGGCCAGGCTCTCACCACCCTCAGGACAACAATTCCTTCTTTTCCCTCTGATGGCCGCGATGCAGCCCTAGGGGCTCCTGCCCAGCAGAAAGTGCCCGCCCGAGCAGCCTGCGCAGACACCGGTTCAAGGCAGCACCTTCCCCCAGGGTCACGGCTGCGGTGGGGAGAAAACTCTGTCTGCAGGGACCTGTGGTGCTGCCCAGCCCTGCAAAGGATCCTCCACTTGGGTGGGAGAAGGAGACGGTATATTTTGGTGAGGGAAGCAGAGCTCAGCTGAAGGGGCCAGGCCACTGGAGGAGACAAGCACCCGTCCACGGCTGCGCTCCAGGCGTCCGTGAAGCAGAAACGCTCCAGGACGTTTCGCTGCCTCCTGCCCCAGGGTGCAGCTGGGCTCTCTCCACTCCTGTCATGTCCCAGCCGGCTCCACCAGCCCGTCCCCACCCATCTGCGCTCACAGGAGGGGACAGGGCCCGGCTGGAGGCACACACGGCTCCGAGGGACAACGGGAGGGTTCTCTGACAGAGCCAGCCCCGGGCACACGCGAGGCCGCTGCTCCTCAAGCCCCGTCCATGGGAGCTGGCGGCCACGCCAGGCAGCGGCGGGGCTGTGAGGACAGAGCTCCCGGCTGCTCAGCCGGCAAACGCCGGCCTGGCCTGGCCGGTGTCCCCGGAGCTGGCCCGACCCCGCTCTCACAAGTGGCCCGTGACCACTGGGCTCTGAGCAGCTCCCCAGGCAATCGGACAGGCCTGAGCGGAGCAGCGGGACCTCCCTGATGCAGGAGTGACCAGAGACCGTGGCGATTGTTTGCACAGACCCATCGGTGACTACGTAAAGCAGCTGGCGGTCAAGTCACCCCACGCTCCCTCCCAGAGGGGACAAGGGCCCAGACCGAGCTGCCCGGTCACGGCAAGCCGCAGCGAAGCGAAGCAGCAAGATCTCCTGAGCTGATCTGGAGCTGAGCGGCTCCAAACCACAGAGAGGTTTGTTGTTCCTACGGCTACGCGCTTGGGAAGGCGCTGCCCGCACCAGCCACGCAGCCGTGCCCTGCGGCGGCTCCTCCAGCAGCGGCGCAGCGAGCCGGGCTCTGCCCACGGCCAAACCAGCCTTGCCAGCTCACCCCAGCGCAGCAAACCCAGACAGAGCCCAGCAAACACCCCGCTCGGGAGGCAGGAGCAGCGGGAGGCGGGGGGAAGGGGCCGGGCACCCACCTGCGCTCCCCCGGTGATGGGGATGGTGCACGTCAGCAGGTTCCCGATGACGTTCTCCAGGGACACACTCAGGCCATCCACGTAGATGGTGTAGATCAAGCCCAGGCTGTTCTGGAGAGGGAAGCACAGCACAGCTGAGCACCGGGGTGCAGCTGGGGAGCCCCATCGCACAGAGGGGCTCCCAGGGCTTGTCACCAGGCTGTGACAGCCACCTCTTCACAGAATGACAGGATGTCAGGGATCAGAAGGGACCTCGGAAGCTCATCCAGTCCAACGCCCCCCCCGGAGCAGGAACACCCAGCTGAGGTCACACAGAAGGGGTCCAGGCGGGTTTGAATGGCTGCACAGAAGGAGACTCCACAACCTCCCTGGGCAGCCTGGGCCAGGCTCTGCCACCCTCACCAGGAAGAAGTTTCTTCTCATCTTTAAGTGGAACCTCCTGTGTTCCAGTTTGCACCCATTGCCCCTTGTCCTGTCACTGGTTGTCACCGAGAAGAGCCTGGCTCCATCCTCCTGACACTGCCCCTTTCCATATTGATCCCCATGAATGAGGTCACCCCTCAGTCTCCTCTTCTCCAAGCTCCAGAGCCCCAGCTCCCTCAGCCTTTCCTCACACGGCAGATGCTCCACTCCCTTCAGCATCTTGGTGGCTGCGCTGGACTCTCTGCAGCAGTTCCCTGTCCTTCTGGAACTGAGGGGCCCAGAACTGGACACAATATTCCAGATGTGGTCTCACCAGGGCAGAGCAGAGGGAAGGAGAACCTCTCTGACCTACTGACCACCCCTTCTGATCCACCCCAGGTCCCATTGGCCTTCCTGGCCACAAGGGCCCAGTGCTGGCTCATGGGCACCCTGCTGTCCCCAGTCCCCAGGTCCCTTTCCCCTACACTGCTCTCCAACAGGTTGTTCCGCAACCTATACTGGAACCTGGGCTTGTTCCTGCCCAGATGTCAGACCCTACACTTGCCCCCCTCTCGGTTCCGGTGCTCCAGGTCTCCTCCCCAGACCTGCCACGGTGACTCCTCATCAGCAGGAGAGGACAATTAGCAAGTGCTCAGTTTGCCGCCAGCCAGCAGCACCGAGCCCACCAGCGCCATCCCAAACGTGTCCCTGGGCCAGAGCTCAGCAGGAGCAGCAGGGGTCTGAGAACAGCTGGGCTTCCCAGCACCCTGAGCACCCCCGCTCCCTGCAGATTCACATCAAGTCTCACAAAAACTCCATGCGAGGGATGGGAAGGAGCCCAGGGCTCCACTGGCCCCGCTCTGCCTGCCATCTGCCCAGTGCTCGGACGTGCCCTTCACAACACCTTGAACTGCTGGTTAATGACCTGGATGGTCAGTGTAGGGCCCTTCCAACCAAAACAGTCCATTCTGCTCTGTTTGGGAAGCAAGATCAGCTCCAGCACAGAGGCAGCTGGAGGGCACGAGCACAGGGCAGCCCTCGACACGAGCTGTAATACACAGGTGAATACAGAATTTGAGGAATTTGTTTTCAAGGCACCCCCTGGGTGCTTTTTTTTTAACTCGAATCATCTCCCTGTGTCAGTGAGGAGAAGCGAGAATACAAATAGTGCAGCTTTGGAGAGAATGGGCCAGGCAGCTCCTGCTCACTGGAGTAATGGAGTGAGGAGCAAGGTCACGAAGAATGAGGAGGAGGAGGAGGAGGAGGAGGAGGAGAAGGAGAAGGAGAAGGAGAAGGAGAAGGAGAAGGAGAAGGAGAAGGATGAGAAGGGAAGAGAAGCTCCATGCTCAGAGACCTACTGGGGACACCAGTGACATGCTGGCGTTTGTGTCACAACTAAGGCAGAAATGGCCTGATCAACAGGCCTGTAGAGCTCTCGTCGCTCGTCTGTTCCTCAGAACTCACTGAGGTGAATAACTCAAGCAACCAAGCACTGCAATCAGGCAGCCAAATGCGCAACGCCAACGTGACTGGGCCTTCTCCCGAACCAGCCCGGGAGGACGAGCGCTCCCTCCCTGGACTCTCTCCAGTGATTCCTTGTCCTTCTTGCACTGGGGAGCCCAGCGCTGGGCCCAGTTCTGCAGATGGGGCCTCCCCAGGGCAGAGCAGAGGGGAGGAACAACCTCCCTGACTGCTGCCCACACTCTTCCTCCCAGCCCAGGCACCCCTGGCCCCCGGGCACATCGCTGGCTCGTGTCACCCTGCTGTCCCCAGAACCAGCAGCTCGGCCGCCTTTGGCCCAGCAGGAGAGCGGCAGCCGCTGCAGCCCGGCCGACCTCGCTCTGCTTGAGGAAACGAACAGCTCCTGTGTTTTAGAGAACTCCAGCTCCACAGAAGCCCATCCCAGATGTGAGGACAACTACACGATGCAGCTGTTCGCAGCGAGGGAAACGTGTTGATGATCCAGGCTCATTTCTACTCGTATGCGCCTGTGCTGGGAAGAAGCCACCGCTTTACCACCACCTGCCAGCCAGAAAGGCTTGACTTCATCTCAGGCGACTTTCCCCATAAAATAGCCCAGTATACAGACTTTTTTCCTGGGAGGGTGGTTGAACACTGGCAGAGGTTCCCCATGAGCTGTGCAGCCTCCATCCTCAGAAATGACTCACAACCCAACTGGATGATGTCCTGGACATGCTGCTCGACCAGGGCTGGACCAGGTACCTCCAGAGCTGCCTCCACTCCAACCTCAGTGACCTGGTTTGGGGTGTGAGTCTGCGAGGCCCCAAGTTTCTGCTGTTTGAAGCAGCTCCAGGCCAGAGAACAGAGCGATATAGTGATATTTCCACCCTGACAGTTACTAATGCCTGGAGCCCGCTGCGGCTGAACGCCCCGAGGGAACAACATGTGCTCCCATTCACAGAGCTGGCTGCGAACATGAGGTTCAAGAACAGAACGGAGCCCAGGGGCGACATCCTCGCCGTGGGAGGGGAAAAAGGACACGGCCTGGCCCGATGGAGAACGCTGTCCTCCTGTGAGCCCAGCGCCAGGCAAGCTAAGGGAGAGTCCCCATCCCTGCCTGGGGCCAAGGGAGCAGCCCGGGGGGCCACCCACGCGTCCCCCCGCAGAGCCGCGGACACAATACGCACCCAGGCCGTTTGTAAAGACGCCAGCTCACAGCCCGTGCCCTCACAAACCTTTTGCAGCCACATAATGCAGCGCGTGTAAAGAAAATAGAGATGGCAAAGATAAACGCTCCCGCAGGAACTGGCTGTTCTTCACAGGTTTTCTGTGAACAAAACCGGGTCGAGGCCGCCAGCTGCCGCGGCCCCGGTTTGCCAGTCGGGTTCAACGCGCAGCTGCTGACCCGGCTCGTGGGGCTGGCTCAGGACGGTGGGGCCGGGCGGCTCTCCCACGGCTGCTGTGCCAGGCTGCTGTGCCAGGCTGCTGTGCCAGGCTGCTCCTGCTCCTGGCAGCACCTACGTGGCTCTGGTCGCTCCCAGAACCAGAAACCTTCACTAACGCTGCTCCCGCCGCGAGCAGGGGCCCCGCTCCCCCCGCCCCAGCGCGTTTCACACTCACCCTGAACACCTCGGCGTGGTCCAGCCGCGACACCAGCACCAAGCTCTTGGGAGCAAAGAGCTGCGCAGGTTGAACGGGAGACGATGGCTCCTCTTCCTCCTCCTCACCATTCCTGGGGTGGCTCTGAGGCTGGGGAGACACACGTCAGCCAGCTCCCAGGGCCACAAACAGGCTGATCCTCCCTCTCCCAGACCTCTGACGGCAGGGCCGGGGTTCCCCGACACGGGGAGTGCAGGAACCATCGGCCAATGCCGAAGGCAGCCCGGTGCCGCTGCCCAGCCCTCCCAGCACCGGTACCTGTGCGCTCTCCACGGCCTCCCAGAAGGTGAAGCAGGCGCAGTAATGCCGCTCCGAGTTGATGTCGGTCAGCACGGCCACGAAGAAGGTGGGGGGGTTCCTCTCGGTGAAGAGCTGCCAGCCGCTGGGCTGGCAGAACTGCAAGAGAGGGCACGGATGGTGGTCAGGGGGGCCGAGCTGCCCCACATCCCCCGGCATCACCGTGGGGCTGGGGGTTCAGTAGGCTGGATGATGAGAACGCAAATCACCGGGGACAGACAGTGCCGGGTACCGGCTGCGGGGACACGGAGCTCAGGGTGGCAGCACTTCACCTACGGAGGACTGGGGGAAACGGCGCTGGGCGCCTTCCCTGGCACCCGCGGCGTGGGGGGCGCGCTGGCCAGAGCCTCTGCCCTGGTTCTGGCTGGGATCATGTTACTTTTTTTCTCAGTATAGTGTTGCGTTTGGATTTCTAATGAGAATGATGTCGATAACACACTGATGTTTTAGTTGTTGCTGAGCAATCAAGGACTTTTCAGCTCCTCATGTTGTGCCAGGGGCACAAGGAGCTGGAGGGGACACACTGGGGACAGCAGGCCCCACGGACACCCCCTCCATGTGACAACATGCTCAGTATGGATTTGGGGGAAGGGGCAGGATGGGGGGACGTTTGGAGCGATGCTGTCTGTCCTCCCAAGCCACCGTCACACGTGACGCGTCCCTGCTGTCCTGGGGACAGCTGAACACCTGCCCGCGATGGGAAGCAGGGGGTGAACTCCTCATTTTGCTTTGCTTGTGTGCGCAGCTGCTGCTTTACTTACTGAACTGTCTTTATCTCAACCCACGAGTTTCTCACTTTTACCCGTTGGATTCTCTCCCCCATCCCAGTGGCGGGGAGCGAGTGAGTGAGCGGCTGCGTGGGGCTTGGTTGTGAGCCGGGGTTAAACCAGCCCAGGCTGCCATCCCCTCTGCAGGGAGGGAACCGGGCAGGCGCCTTCCCCTCCTCTGGGCAGGGACAGCAGGAGCGGCTCGGGCAGCAGGAGGACGGGCGACAGGACACGGGCGCTGCCCCAGGGGGTGACGGCGCTGCCCCGGGGGGTGACGGCGCTGCCCCGGGGGGTGATGCTGCTCCCTGAGGGCCCGCCCTGCCATACACTGGCCCTGGCTGCACCAACACCCGCTCCAGGCAGCCCTGAACATGGGTTTATGGGTTTCTGGGGACTTTCCAAACACCGTCCCAGGGCTGGTGGGTAATTCCAGAAAACGGCCCAAGGACTCCCCCTGGGTTTCGAAGCCTCAAGGGATTTTTCTCTATTTCCTCAGCATCTGCATGTGGCTGGTAGAATCACAGAACCACAGAACGTCCTGAGCTGGAAGGACCCACAGATCATGGGTTCCAGCTCCGGTCCCTGCACAGCACACCCCACAGCTCACCCCGTGTGTCTGAGCACGCTGTCCAGTCTCTTCTTGACCACGGTCAGGTTGGGCCGTGCCCCCTCCCTGGAGCCTGTTCAGTGTGNCTGCTCCTCACACGGCTTCATCTCCAAACCCTTCACTGACTTCCTGACCTCCCCTGGACACTCTCCAGCAGCTTTTCATCCTGTCCGTCCTGTGTCCCCAGCCCTGCACAGTGTCCCAGGTGAGGCCGCAGCAGCGCAGAGCAGAGCGGGACAGTCACTTCCCCCGTTCTCTGCAAACCTGCGTCCCAGGGCCTCTCCCTCCTGCTGCCACTGTCACACTGCCACCCCGCGCTGTCCCCTGCCCGGCCCAGCAGCTCCCCGGGCGAGTGCCCGGTGTTGCTCTGCCAACACGAGAGCTCCTCTCCCCGCTGGGCTGCACGGCGAACCCGCAGCTCTGTGCGAACCCTCCCCGGACAGGGCAGGAACGAGGAGAGCACAGCACAGCAAGCGCTGCCCTGAGGGCACCCCCTGCCCTGGGTCCCCCCGCGGGAGGCACAGGAGCTCCAAGCAGCAAGCACCCTGCCCGGACGCAGGGACATACATCAGCTTCCCAAACACAGCGCTGCCCAGAGGACAGGCCACTGCGAAGCACAGCAGGTGACACCCGGATCAGGTCACAGTGCCGGGGTAGGCGGCTCTGCCCCATCTGTGCCCCGGAGCCGCTTCAGCGCAGTCTGATTGCACCCACTGCTCCCTGAGCCATTTATCCTGCAGAAGGCAACACAAAGCAGCCACGTGTTCATACAGCATGAGGCACGCCGATATGTGACCTCCCCAGCCGCTGCCTCATTTCAAACCAGGGCCTCTAGAAAGGACAAATGCCCTCCATGAAAGACTGGTGCACATTGGCTGGAACAAGAGTCCTCCAGAAACAGCCCAACCGTGACCGACAGTGGTACCGTGGCACCCTGCAACACTGCAGGTGACACAGGTAAACGGAGACTAAACTATGGGCCCCACACAGAGCTCAAGATCTGTGCGTGCAAGAGGGAACTCTTCACCCACCCCTGCCCAAAATCAGCCCTGGGCTGGGAGGATGCTCACCCTGCACTGTGGGGGAGTGACTGTCCCCTGGGTGGGCACCTCCAGTCCTGGGGCAGTTCTGGGCCCCTCAGGCCAAGAAAGGCCTTGAGGTGCTGGAGCGAGTGGAGAGAAGGGAACGGAGCTGGGGAAGGGGCTGGAGCACAAGTGTGATGGGAGCGGCTGAGGGAGCTGGGGGTTCAGCTGGAGAACAGGAGCTGAGGGGAGACCTTCTGATCTCTGAACTGCCTGAAAGGAGCTTGGAGCCAGGGGGGTCGGGCTCTGCTCCCCAGGAACAAGCGCCAGGAGCAGAGGAAACGGCCTCAAGTTGCACCAGGGGAGGTTGAGGTTGGATGTGGGAACAATTTCTTCCCCAAAGGGCTGTGGGGCATTGGAACAGGCTGCCCAGGGCAGTGCTGGAGTCACCATCCCTGGAGGGGTGGACAGACAGATGAGGTTCTCAGGACATGGGGCAGGGACAGGGCTGGGGAACGGGTGGACTCGATGACCTTGAGTGTCTCTTCCAACCAAAATGATTCTGTGATTCTCTCCTATGATACAACCACCCACGAGCAGCCTGAAGACCTGGGCAGCCCCACGCTGTGTCACACAGACTGGTGGCACTGGGACAGGGGGACGTGAGCACCAAACCAAACGAGGCTGTGATCAGCACCAGGGGGGGATCCGGACCAGGGATGGGGAACCCACCGGCCCTCGCTGGAACAGAGAAACCAGCGCAACCGACAGGCAGCAGCCTGAGCTGGGATCCCTGTTCCCACAGCACACCCCTCACCTGGTGCCACCGCGGGCACTGCAGCCAGTAACCCTGGCACGTGAGAGCTGTTGGTCACAGCCCAAAGCGGGGCTCCCTGCCTCAGTTTCCCTGCAGTAATACCCAGTTCTCCCAGTCGCCCCGAGGCCTGGAGATGCTGCTCCTGCAGTGTGGGGTCTCGGGGCTGTGAGAGGGGAGGACACTGCAGCGGAGACACCTTCACACCCCGTGTCTCTCTCCAGAGGAACTTCCACCCATTAAAATGAGATATTTTGTTTGGAAACGCTGTCAGGCAGCGCACAAGGGCAGAAGCTACAAATTCCTGCTCCCTGAACACGCCAGAGAACCTTCTCCCCCAAAAAGCTGTGAAAAAGGAACAGAGCAGTGACCACAGTGTGATGTGCAACCCAAACCCCCCAGGGTGGGCTCTGCCTGATTTTCAGAAGCTGCTTTAGCCTGAGCGCAGCTGCTGCCCAGCCCGGACCCCTCCTGACAGCCCCCGGCTCCCAACAGGACAGGCTCCGATTGTTTGAATTCCAGGGATTTTTTGGCCGGACAGTTTGACCCTTGGGAAAAAAAGCAGCTTTCCTCTTTTCTTGGGACAGCTCCCAAGTCCCCTGCAGACAACCAGGAAACACTAACCAGACAAAGAACTTTTGCCTCAGACAAAATAGCACAGAGAGGTCCGAGATTGCGCTGGCGTTAGGGTGAGCACGCGATGGGAAGGTGAACCGGCCACGCTTACCAGCGGGCACGCGGCACGATTTGGTGGCCGCGGCGGTGACTGCAGAGGGCAAGGCCCTGGGACGGGGCAGAGGGACGAGGATCAGGGACATGTCCAGCTCTGGCACCCTCCGCTCCTGCCACCATTTAAGGCTGGTTTTAGTTAAGCCTGACACGAGAGCTTTGGATGGCACACGGCACGGTGCTGCTCAGCCTCCAGCAGCCACGGCTTGCATGGAAGTTCCCCGGCACCAAAGGTGGGGGTGACACCAGCTGGGGACAAGGCCACCGAACGTGGCAGGAGCTGAGAGTCCGGACGGGTGGCGGGGGTGGCCGCAGACCCACCACTCAGAAAACCAGCATTAAATCACTCAGGGAACTTGCCCAGGCCACGAAATGAGTGGCCACCGGGCCACCAGCCCTTGGCTACCCAGAGCCTGCACAAGCCAGCGATCCCAACACACGGTGACATGTTCTAGGAAAACAACGTCCCAAGGTCAAGGCCACTCTCCCTGCTGCACTCGACGACCCTCACAGGTCCCCTCCAACCTGGGAGATTCCGTGATCCTGTCCTGTGATCCACCCACGCCCTGGGGACGTGCAGGGACCTGGGATGCCCTCTGCTGCACCAGGCACCCCGGGCTCCCTCGCCAAAACACCCCTGGTCAGGGCTGGTGCTCAGACGCCCTTCAGCGAGCCCTGCTGGCCGGTGGCTCGGGCTGGCAGTCCCAGCGGGGAGGTGACGGCTCCGGGGGCTCCCGGCTCTCACTGTCACACTGCGGCCCCGCAGGCACCGGCACCTCCCGGCACAGCAACGGCACCCGCGAGGCCTTGGGGAGCAGGGCGGGGAGAGCCTCAGCGAGGCAGGGACGGGACTCCTAAAGCCTCGTCCCCCTCTGGTTTTGTCCTCTGCTGTACTTCGGCTGGAAAGAGACGAGGAGAAGGAGAGAAGCCTGAAAGGGGGTTCAGTTCAGGAGCGAAAAAGGTCTGGAGAAGCGGCAGCCTGAGCCGCCCGCTGGCTCCAGCGGAGCAGCAACTCGTCTCCTTCAGAGCTCTCGGTGGCAGCACCACGGCAGCACGGACGGTCCGAGAAGAACTTCTGCTCAAATTTAGCAACGAGAACAATCCCTTTATCCTTGAGCAGTTAAAAGCTGGTTTGTGGAGAACCCGCACCATGACGAATTCGACTGGCTGTGTCACCTTACGGGTACAAACCAGCGACATCGCAGCCTCCGAGGGCTCCCAGCAGCAGGAGAACATCTCTGGAGGGCCGGGAAGGGACCCAGGGCCGGGAAAGGGACCCAGGGCCGGTGGCTCCTCGTGGGTGGATGCAGACAGAGCACACCCAGCCCTGCGAAGGTGAGGAGGGCAAGGCGGGCAAGCAGGGCGAGGAGGGCAAGGAGGATGAGGAGGGCAAGGAGGACGAGCCGCTGCCGCTGGCCCGGGGAGCAGAGCGGTTTGCTCTGCAGAAAGGCCGGACAAGAGCAGAGTTGCTCCTGGTGACGGGATATGTACAGCGATGCTCCTGGAGCGCTCCAGCAAGCCCCGCAGCCGATCCCCGAGGAGGGGAGCACAGCGGCCAGGACAGCAGCGAGCGCCGGGCAGGGCGAGCGGCAGTGACCCTCTGCATCCCAACGTGTTCCAGAGCTGGAGCTGTGCTGGGGGCAGGTGGGAACCCCCCTCTCGTGGGCTCCCCCGCTCGGGCCCTGCAGTGCCCAGTGGGGTGTGTGCACGCTGTGCCACCGTGTCACCATCCCCGCAGTGTCACCGACCCGCCCGCCGGTCACGCTCCGCGGGGTCGCGGTCCCGAGGGACAGCACACTCACCAGCTCGATGCCCTGGGGAAAGGGGTTGTCCTCCCAGTCCTTCTCCGGGAACCGCTGCAGGATCTGGCCCTGGCCATCCCCGCTCCCTGCGGAGACAAGAGGGGTCAGCGGGAGCAGCGCCCGCGGCACCGCAGCCCTGACACGCAGGCACCGCAGCCCTGACGCGCAGGCACCGCAGCCCTGACACGCTGGCACTGCCTCACCTCCCGGGACACGGCAGCGCAAAGGGACCCCGGCCCGTTCCGCAAACACGGCCGGACGGCAGCGCTGCCCCCGCCAGCGGGAAAAGCGGCGATTTTCATATGGTCATGAGCAAACAGCTCGCAAACCCCTTATCTCGAGGTGTGTAAGAGGCAAAGCAGAAGTGCAGCTGATCTCAGGTCATAAGTTTCCTTCCTCGCATTGCTAACACACGATTATACACGCAGATCTGGAAGCGCAATACACTGCTCGTTATCTACAACTTGGCACTTGACGTTTTCGCCAAACAATGGCACGGCGCTGCTCGGCTTTATTTCTGGGTTCCCCTGGAGCTGCCGTTTCGCTGCGGTTCCAGGGCTCCCGGAGCGGCAGCGCTGCTGGGGGCTCCCACCCAGCCTGGCACCCGCCCAACACAAACCCGCTCTGCACCCGCTCCGCCAGACCCAGCCGGCCCCGACCCAGCCGGCCCCGACCCAGCCGGCCCTCCCGGAGCCGCCAGCTCTCGGCACAGCCTGAGGCGATGGCCAAACCACCCCTGGAGCCCAGGTGGCTCTGGCTGCACTCACAGAGCCTGCGAGGTGGGAAGAGCTTCTACACCGGCCACGTCCCGCCAGCGACAAAGCTGCTCGCGGTAAAACCTGCCCCAGTGCACGAGGCTGCAGTCTGGGAACTGGGAATCCTGAGCAGGGTTTAGCTCGTAGCCAGGCTGGGCACAGCCGGGAAGGCAGCAGCCCCTGGAAAGTGGGGCCGCAGTCCCTCGCTGAGCTGCCAAGGGATGGCGGTGTCCACCCATTGTCCCGGGGGACAACTGCCTCTTATCATTGAACCACAGGATGGGGTGGGTTGGAACGGACTTTAAAGTTCATCCAGTGCCCCCTGCCATGACAGGGACATCTCCACCAGCTCAGGTTGCTCAGAGCCCCGTCCAGCCTGGCCTGGGATGTCTCCAGGGATGGTTCAGCCACCACCTCTCTGGGAACCTGGGCCAGGCTCTCACCACCCTCAGGGACAACAATTCCTTCCTCATGTCTGG
>VWYH01006342.1:36086-68737 GCA_013399365.1 Pampusana beccarii | reverse complement strand
CCCAGCTCTCTCAGCCTGTCCCCCAGCAGAGCTGTTCCAGCCTCGGGTCATTTCTGGGGCTGCTCTGCCCCTCTCCAGCAGGTCCCTGTGTGTCCTGTGCTGAGGCCCCAGAGCTGGACCAGCCCTGCAGGGGGGGCTCACAGAGCGGGGCAGAGGGGCAGGATCCCCCAAACCTGCTGCCCACGCTGCTGCTGGCACACCCAGGACACTTGTCCCTTACAGCAACCCCTGCCGCCCTCGGGAGCACCACGGACTCCGCTCTCCCTTTGGCACAGCCACATTTCGGCCCTGGGGGGCAGGAGGAGCCTCCCCAGAAGCGGCACCACCACAGGGCTATTTTCGGCACCTAGCCCTGTTTCCACCACTCCGCTCACCACCAGCCGGCCACAGCTGAATTTAGCAGAACAAGGCATCAGAAAAAATGCCACTTTTAGTCTGCAGCCCAAAATGGAAAGGTCAGTGCCAAGAAAAGTGTTGGGTGCTGGGTTAACCAGATCCCCCCCGTGCTCAGACAGCTCCTCACCCCCGGACAGGTCCCATGTGCCGCTGACAGCGTCGGTCACCGCAAGGCGCTCACAGCCAAACGCGTCAAGCAAACCCGGCCTCCCCCAAGCACCAACGACCCGGCTCAAGTGTCACAGACAGGGAAATCCTTTTAGACACAGGTCAGAACCACAGCCCTCTGACGGCCTGTGCCCGTGAGACCCGGAGCGCTGTCCTGAGCGCACATCTGCACCCGCGCTCACCTGCTCGCAAGGAAAGCAGATGCAAGGTCATGTATTATGATTATTCAATGGATGGACTCAGTGTTAAAGGTCACAGCACCCCAGCAGCCCGGGCTGGGGGGCTGCAGGAGCTCTGTGTCTGCCCAGCCCAGCCCTGCTCACAGGGGCACAGAGCAGATCCCACAGGATCCCAGGCGGGTTTGAATGGCTCCCAGAAGGAGACTCCACACCCGCTCTGGGCAGCCTGGGCCAGGCTCTGGCACCTCCCAGCACACAAGTTTCTCCTCATGTTCACATGGACCCTCCTGTGTTTCAGTCTGTGCCCGGTGCCCCTCACCCTGGCCTTGGGCACCACTGAACAGTCTGCTCCATCCTCTGACACCACCCTGAGATATTGATCCATTGAGCACATCCCGCTCAGCTTCTCTGCTCCAGCTCAACAGCCCCAGCTCTCTCTCTCAGCCTTTCCTCGGCACAAAGATGCTCCAGAGCCCTCAGCATCTTTGTGTCCCTCCCTGGACTCTCTCCAGTGATTCCTTGTCCTTCTTGCACTGGGGAGCCCAGAACAAAGGTCTTCTCCTGCCAAAACGATTCTGTAACTCTGACCGACTCTATCATTCCCAACACAAACGTACAAGTCTCCCCAGGAGCTGTTCAGAGCCAGGGGAAGCTTGCCCCCGCAGTCTTCTCGGAGCGCTGCAGCACTGCTCAGCCGTCTGTGGGGCAGGCACATCCTGATGTTTGTTACAGATCCTGGCCAGGCTGCCAGGCGCTTTCCCCGGCTGCTCCTCCTGATCCTCGCCTGCCCCTTTCCGGGCCGTATCAGCCTGTCCCATGGCACAGCCCTTCCTGCCCCGGGGCAGCCGGACCAGCCCCGCCGACTCCTCGCTGTCCCCAGCCTGGGAACACACGTGTCCTTACCCCCCCGGCCCCCCCAGCCTTCCTTCCTGCCCCCTGCCCCACAGCGGACCGACCCACGGGGACACCTGGTCACTGCTGCTGGGGCAGCGGGTCACCGTCTGCATTAGCGCTAAGCTATATTTGGACGTTTATGAGATGTTATCATCATACAGGAAATTCTAAATAAGCAAAAAGTTAAACACTCAGCTGACACAAGCCACGCAGACCTTCACCCCGGGGCGGGCCGGTGTGGGGAGCGCGGCCACGCCGGGGACGCCTGCGGGAACAGCCGGTGCTCGGGCCGGGGGGCACGGCCAAAGAGAGACTCCCCATCGCTGCCCCTTCCGGTGCCGCAGGCGATGCCGGTCGGTGCCGAACCAGGGACACCGCAGGGTTTGGGCAACGAGGAACCAACCGTGCAGCGGCTGAGGGAGCTGGGGGTTCAGCTGGAGAACAGGAGCTGAGGGGAGACCTTCTGATCTCTGAACTGCCTGAAAGGAGCTTGGAGCCAGGGGGGTCGGGCTCTGCTCCCCAGGAACAAGCGCCAGGAGCAGAGGAAACGGCCTCAAGTTGTGCAGGGGAGGTTGAGGTTGGATCTGGGAACAATTTCTTCCCCCAAGGGCTGTGGGGCATTGGAACAGGCTGCCCAGGGCAGTGCTGGAGTCACCATCCCTGCAGGGTTGGACAGACAGATGAGGTTCTCAGGACATGGGGCAGGGACAGGGCTGGGGAACGGGTGGACTCCATGAGCTTGAGGGGCTTTTCCAACCAACATGATTCTGTGATTCTGTGACCCTGCAGCACTTCAGGAGCTGCATCATCTCCGTGGAGCTGCTGCGACCATGGAGTGAGGAGAGTTTTTTAGGCAAAGCACCTTGTTTGGAACAAGCCCTTTCCCAGCCCTCCCAGTCGAATCCCTCTGCTCCCTGGTTACTGGAACACGGAGGGTGTTTCACCACGCCACGCGGTACAACCTGTACTGTCAGTCTCAAGAAACGGGTGCTCCTGGGGGTCTGACACAACCCCACACCCCCAAACCTCGACTCTTCAGCATGATGAAATTCAGGGGAACGCGAAGCTCGCGAGTCCTCAGCACCGCGCAGCAGGAGCTCCAGCACAGCGACACACGGGGATCATTTCAAACACAGGTGTCCTGCCGGCCCACCCCAGGTACACGGACGGGGCCTCGACTTCATGGTTGCTTTGAGTGTTGTTGGCAGAGGCTTCCACGAGCTGCTTGGTATCTCAAAGCACAAATTATTTGAGAAGTTTGGCTGCTCTAAAGCATCATAAAATACTTTACGCTGCAAAGAAAAACAGTATTAACCCACAAAGCACCAAGCCATGAAACGCAAACTTCACGGGGACCTGAAGCTCCTGCCAAGAGTGCTGCGGTGAGCGATGGGCACACCAAACCACACCAAACCACACTGGGGCCTGCGCCACGGGCTGGGCTCAGCACCGGTTGCTGATGGTGCTCGTGGAACGACCCGAGTCGCCCCGGCAGGATCGCAGGGGCTGAGCACCCACCCGAGAGCCGCAGGAGCTGCACACCAACCAGCCCCGGTGGGGCCCGCGTGCCGGCACCGGGGGCGCGGGCTGCGAAAGGACAGGGGATGCGCGGGAAAGGGCCGGCAGCAAGAAACGGGGCATTGCGGAGTCTGCAGGGAAACAAGCGATCTGCCCAGAGACCAAGAGAGGCATTCTCGCCCAAAATGTGCAGGTTGTATCTATGACCAACCGGCACCTGACCACCCAGGGTGGCTGGAAAAATAAAATAATAAATAAAGTAAAATAAAATAAAATAAAATAAAATAAAATAAAATAAAATAAAATAAAATAAAATANGTTGAAGGACCTTCCCAGCCCCCCCAGTGCCCCCCCTGCCATGACAGGGACATCTCCACCAGCTCAGGTTGCTCAGAGCCCCGTCCAGCCTGGCCTGGGATGTCTCCAGGGATGGTTCAGCCACCACCTCTCTGGGAACCTGGGCCAGGCTCTCACCACCCTCAGGACAACAATTCCTTCCTCATGTCTGGCCTGAATCTCCCTCCTTTAGTTTAAAGCCATCACCCCTTGTCCTGTCACAACAGGCCCTGCTCAGAAGTCTGTCCCCATCTTTCTTCTCGGCCCCTTTTAACTCTGGAAAGGCCGCACTAAGGTCTCCCCGGAGCTTCTGTTCTCCAGCTGAACAGCCCAGCTCTCTCAGCCTGTCCCCCAGCAGAGCTGGTCCAGCCTCGGGTCATTTCTGGGGCTCCTCTGCCCCTCTCCAGCAGGTGCTGGGACCACGTTGATGTGCAGGGTGAGGTCGGGGGGCTCAGGTCCCCCGCTCCCCCCACTGCTGCAGCGCTGGGGTGCAGCACATCCCCACATCCCGTCGCAGCTGAACCGCAGCCAGATCCCGCTGCAGCGCCTGGGGCATGGGGCACAGCGCCTGGGGCATGGGGCACAGCGCCTGGGGCACAGTGCCTGCGACCGCAGCCAAGGCAGGAACTGCGGGGTGACACTGCCCAGCAACACGAAAGCTCTGCCCGGGCGAGCGGTCCGAGGCTGCAGCCTCTGCAAAGCCCCAGCGGGCGGCACCGGCTCACCGGGACGTGCCTGTCACAGGACGGAGCTGCCAACACCATGATCTGACCTGCAGGCAACCCCCATATCCCACACCCTGACCCCCAAACCTACCAAAGCGCGGCCAACAGGCTGCTGTAGTTCTTCCAGGCATCGCAAAGAGCCGCATCCGCTCCCCAGCCCTGCACCTCTCTGATCCGCCTGACAGAAATCGCTTTTTACAGAAAAACAATCCAACAGTTTAAAGGAAAGGGGGAAAGAGCCCACACCATGCAGACAATACCGTGCACCTCTCCCAAGCGGAGATGAAGAAGGGACCAACTGCGACAGAATGAGGGGTGTTGGCTTTAAACTAAAGGAGGGAGATCCAGGCCAGACATGAGGAAGGAATTGTTGTCCTGAGGGTGGTGAGAGCCTGGCCCAGGTTCCCAGAGAGGTGGTGGCTGAACCATCCCTGGAGACATCCCAGGCCAGGCTGGACGGGGCTCTGAGAACCTGAGCTGGTGAAGATGTCCCTGTCATGGCAGGGGGGACTGGGGGGGCTGGGAAGGTCCCTTCACCCCAAACCATCTCCGATTCTCAGTCTCGGCCCTGGCCACAGAAGAGCCGCCCATGGGAACAGACACTGTCCACGGCCCAACGGCTCCCCCCGAGCTCCCGGGGCCGCAGGGCTCTCCTCTCCAGCACGGCAACCAGGAAACACAGGTTCATCGTCCGCTCTAAATCCACACCTGCTGTTTCGCTTTCCGATATCTCCATTACAGCCAAGTCCGTCTGTCTGTCCCTTCCCCTCCCTGCCCGTCACGCCTCTCCCCAGGGAGCGGTTTCAGACAAACCCCCTTGTCCTACTCATTTCTCTCATTCTCAGTATGAGAGAAGCACCCTTGAGATCTTCCCCAGTTGTGTGATCTTCACACCAAGGCTCTTGTGTTCATCCCACTGGTCTCTAGGTTTCCTACGAGAAGCCTGATGATGAGAAGGGCAGGAGCACCACTGAGCACCCGTTAACTGGGAGTCAGCACGGGCAGGACTGGGGAAGCTGGGATACTGGGATACTCCAGCCCATGGACATCAGCTCCTGCCCGGCGAGCAGCGTGAAGCTCTGGGGCATTTATAAAACAACAGAGAGAGAGAATAAGGCAGAAAGAGGGATTGAGAACTGCACCAGCAGGGCAGCCCCATCCCCAGCCTGACGTCCTCCCCCCACCCCACAAACCCACCGCACCGGGGGCACGGCCGCCCCAGAACAACAGCCGAGTGTCTGCCGGGGGACAATGGCCGCACTGTTCCCTCATGACATATTTATGAACGGAGCACCAAGAATGGCTTTTCTATGGGGAAAACAAAAGGGCTGTGTGTGGGGCTGCCCGCTGCTCCCGGCCACCGCCGCAGCCCCACGGCTGCCACCGGCCCAGCCCTCCCTGGGGACCCCCCGGCTCCAAACCGCCCAGCGCGGCGGCATGGCACCCGCCGCTGTGACACCAGGGGACACGGCTCGTCCCCCCAGACGGGGGAGGTGAGGAGGAGTCACTGCGCTGCCCCGGGTATGTGGGGTGGCACTGAGCGGGCCCCCACTGTCCCCCCCAGGAGAACAAGTCCCTGCTGCGGGCACAGGGGCCAGCAAGCCAGAGGAGTAAATAATCCAGGCAAACAAAAAACCCAGACAAATACAGAATCCAGACAAATACAGAATCCAGACAAATACAGAACCCACACCTTCTCCTCCGCTTCACGTTTCAGTGCAACTTCACAGCAGACGTTCGGGAGCAGTCGGAGCTCGCCCGCTCCCGGGGTCGCGGGCCCAGCAGCCAAACCACCGGCACCCCGCGCGGCGCCGAGGAGGGAACCAGACAGCACCGGCACCTGCAGCACGTCCGCAGGGCGGGAGCGGGACGACACGGGCACTTTCGGCTCTGACAAACATCCTTTTGATGGCATTTAAGGCAAAAATCCCTACAAAGAGTCAAAGTTGCACTCAGAACGCCAATTCCTGTCTTGAGCGCATTAAAAAAAAAAGGGGGAAAAAATGAACTCATTCTGTGTTTAACGATCGCCTTGGTGATGTTTTGAGGACATGTTTGGCTTTCTGTAAACACGAGATGATAACAATCAGAAGGACAAACAGTTTGGGATGGCAGTGAACGCAGAACTGGGAGGCAAAGCAAAGTGTCCACATGCAACTCCCATCAGAACCCGACCAACAGCACCCACATCGGAACACGACCAGCTCCCGCTGGGAAATTCCTTCGGACGGCCAGAGGCGGGCAAAACGCCGCACTCCTGGGTCACCATCCCGGAGCTGGGGGTCAGTGCCCGGCCGGCGCGGGGGCGAGGACCCGCTCGTGCCTTCCCAGCACCGCGATCGCACCGAGAGCCACGAGCTGGGGCTTCTCCTGGACGAGCCGCTCAGCAGTGAGGTGTTTACAGAAGAGCTAAAATTAAATCCCCCGAAGAACCGGCCGGCGCTGATCTCCCTCCCAGAGCTCTCCACCGTTCTATTTTCACACCGCTCCTTCCCCAGGCCCCGGCTCCCGTCCCCGAGCTGTCATTACCTGCCCCAAACCTGCTCTTACTCTCAAATTAAGCGTCTCAACACCCACTGCGGAGCAAACAGCTCAACGGGGAAGGAAAGACCCTGGGACCTGGGACTGGGTGGCGAAGGAGGGACCAGCCCAGCAGGCCCCCCCGTTAAATAAATCATGCCGGGAGCTGGAGAGGAGGATTTACCACAGTCTGCAAAACAAACCGCAGCTTTGGAGCCCAGGCACGGGACACGCTGATACGGAGCATCGCTCCGTCGTAAAGCTTTACTGTTTCTTGAGCAGATGCCAAGGGGCGAGCTGTATTTATCTTTAGAAACATTAAGGCATAAGAGGAAGTAATTAAACAAAAAAAAATCCCGTCTGTTTCCGAGAGCCCGTCCCAGGAAAGCGCTGCTGGGGCCCGGAGGGTTCCTGGCAGGGACACAGATAAGGGTTCACAGCCGCCCGCCGCTTGTGCACCCACAGCCTTTGCTGGAAATGCTCCTGCCACTGCGTCACAGGAAGCTTTTCAGCAATAGCCCGGGCTTGGCATGACCGGCAAACACGGGGCCCCCAGCACACCCCCTGCCCTCGGCCACCAGCGGCTGCCAGGAGAGCAGCCGAGCCCAGCCCTGCACCGGAGCAGTGCCCAGCACCACAGCCCAGAGCCGCAGGGCAGGCCCCACGAAACCAGCCAGCGACACACGGGCTGGGCTGCAGGGACCTTCCCAGCCCCCCCAGTGCCCCCTGCCATGACAGGGACATCTCCACCAGCTCAGGTTGCTCAGAGCCCCGTCCAGCCTGGCCTGGGATGTCTCCAGGGATGGTTCAGCCACCACCTCTCTGGGAACCTGGGCCAGGCTCTCACCACCCGGGACATCTCCACCAGCTCAGGTTCTCAGAGCCCCGTCCAGCCTGGCCTGGGATGTCTCCAGGGATGGTTCAGCCACCACCTCTCTGGGAACCTGGGCCAGGCTCTCACCACCCTCAGGACAACAATTTCATTACATCCAGCCTGGATCTCCCTTCTTTAGTTTAAAACCATCACCCCTGTCCTGTCACAACAGGGTCAGGTGCTTGGAGGGAGAGAATGAGATGGTGTCCGGGGGTTCCTCCACAACCAGAGGGACCAGGAGCGGCACTGGGAGCCGCGTCCTCTCCACGGTACCACCGACTGAAAACGCTCACGTGAGCTTTGCCTTTTCTCCTCTCTCGAGGAACGGGCTGGCTCCCAAGAGCTGGTCCTCGCTGCTCGGGCCGGGCGGAGGTGACGGCCGCACACCCCGAGGGACGGGGTGATGGGACACAGACCCCCATAGGATCACATTGGTTGGAAAAGCCCCTCAAGACCATCGAGTTCACCCATTCCCCCGGCCCTGTCCCTGCCCCATGTCCTGAGAACCTCATCTCCGTCTGTCCAACCCTCCAGGGATGGGGACTGCAGCACTGCCCTGGGCAGCCTGGTCCAATGCCCCACAGCCCTTTGGGGAAGAAATTGTTCCCAGATCCAACCTCAACCTCCCCTCCGGCAACTTGAGGCCGTTTCCTCTGCTCCTGAAACACAGCGAGACTCCCCAAAACCCCATCCCACTGAAAACGGCCTTGCCCGGCTGCTCCTTTGCAGGCTGGTTAAATCTGCACCCGAGCTCCCAAACCTCTACAATCCACAACTCAAAACTCACCATTTTAGTGAAAGTTACTGGAGAATCCAGTTTGCCAAAAAGCAAGACCAGGTTGTGCCCCAGCCCTGCGCTGGTGCTGCAGAGGGATCCCCACCCTGCACCCATCTCCAAGCCCAAGGGTCTGCAAACCTCTCTCTGAAGGGCCGAGAGCAGCAGGAAAGCACCAGACGGTGCCCGTGGTCCTCGACCAGGGGACGCGTCCCACCCCTCGCGGTCTGGGTGGCCCCGGTGCTGCCGAGCCGGTGTTGATGGTGGAGACAGGTTTGGGAGCAGCACAGAGAGGACAGCGAGACACGGCTGCAGGCAGGGGACACAGGGACACGGGGGCCGGAGGGGAGACATCTCCAGCTATTTACCATAATAGGTGTTTTTGGTGAACTGCTGATGTTTGGAGCAGACTAACCCCAGGATTCGCCCGTGCTCCTGATCCAACACCCCAGGATCCTCCTCAGAGCAGAGCAGAGCAGGGACACCTGCCTGGGGAGCACACTGGTGCCTGGACCCCATCACACAAAACCTACACCCGCTTTAAGTGGGAATCATTCCAAAATCCACCAACGAGCCTCATTAGCAGAGCGTTCAGTCTGACCTCCACCCTTCCCGGCGCAGAGCAGCGCGAACTCAGAACCAGGAAGCGACAGGACGGGCCAGCAGCACCTGAACTGCCTTTTCTGTCCCGCTTCCTCCTCGCCCCACAGAGGCTGCAGGGCGATGCTCGGCAATTCTCAGCGGTGCTCCGTGATACTCAGCGATGCTTGGTGATACTCAGCGATGTTTGGTGATACTCGGCGATGCTTGGTGATCCTCAGCGATGCTCAGCAATCCTTGGCGATGCTCGGTGATACTCAGCAATGTTTTGTGCTACTCAGCGATCCTTGGCGATGCTTGGTGATGCTCAGTGATCGCCAGTGATGCTCAACGATGCTCGGCAATTCTCAGCGATCCTCGGCAATGCTCAGCGACACTCAGCGATCCCTGGCAATGCTCAGCGATCCTCGGCAATGCTCGGCGATCCCTGGCGACGCTCAGCAATGCTCACAGCAGGCAGACAAGCTCAGCAGAGCCGCAGGGCTGCTTCACTCTGTCCATCCCCTTCCTTGCCCTCCTAGTGCCCGCACAGTGACAGATCAACGCTCAGAGCTGGGGCTCCATGTTCGCACTCCTGCCCACGCACCTTGCTGTGGAAGCTGCAGCTTAAGTTGCAATATCGGAGCAGCATGAGAGTCAAAATGGGTCACAAAAGGCTGCGTTACACAAATTGCTCTGTCTGGAGGTCAGGGGCCTGTGCAGCCCGGTAGATGCAGGGTTACCTACATGAAACAGGTCCAAAACACGACTCTCCTTTCCAACACAGAAATCCAAGGAGATTTTCGGGCTGACGCACCAGCACACATGGCTCCTGAGCCCACCAGTGTTTAATTACACTGGGTCACAAGCATGAGAAGACCTCGCTGTGTGTAACCCAGTTCAGCCCTTCCACATTCACAGCAACACACAGTTTACAAAGCCCCATGTCTGAACTGGCATCGGATCCCACAACAACCCAAAGGTTCTTCTGCGGAACCGAGGTGCTGGTTGGATTTACCGCAGGGCTCCGGCCGAGCCGGGCAGCACCGTGGCTGCACGCACAGCCCCGGCACAGGACCCGCTCACCGTCAGCCCCGCAGCCGGGACTGCCCTCCTGCAACAAAACCACCGCCCTGCCGAGGGAGATGTGCCGGCACCGGGGCAGCGCCGGGGCGGGCACTGCTGCTCCAACCCCCCGAGCAGGGGACCCAGCGCCCGCGGGGAGCTCTGCACGGAAAGCGGCTGTGTCTGGACACAGGGACAGAGCCGGTTTCCCTGCCCCAATGTTAGCATCCCCTCCTCCCCGCCGCGGGCCGCGCAGAGCTCTCGACCGCGGAGCCGTGGCAACCCCCGGCCATCGCACGCGGGCACGCGGCAAACAGCGCGGCCCACGCACGGCTCGGCGGGCACGGGAGAGCTGCTAAAAGCGTTCTGGGGAGGAACCTCTTCTATTTTTACCATGTCCCGATAATTACAGGGCCACGCCACCAACATTTACCCAAGGCCTAAAAACAGCCGGCGCTGCGCCGACGGCTCCTGCTGCCCACCGCAGCCCGGCAGCGCCGCGGAGCCGCCGGCCCCTCCGCAGAGCCGCGCGGGCCGGGCAGGCGGGACACGGCCACCGGGCAGCCCGGCCCACGGGGCAGCCGTGGGGACACGCGGCACCTCCAGCACCCCCCGTTATGTGCAGTGGGAGGCTCTGGGACGTTCCAGCCCCGCCGGCAGCGCGGGATGTCCCAGCGCTCCAGCTCACTGCACGGGGCCTTGGGAAGAGTCACAGAAAACAGCATGTTCACCTCAAAAACTGCACGGGAGCTGTTTCTGCTCCCCAGGAACAAGCGCCAGGAGCAGAGGAAACGGCCTCAAGTTGTGCAGGGGAGGTTGAGGTTGGATGTGGGAACAATTTCTTCCCCCAAGGGCTGTGGGGCATTGGAACAGGCTGCCCAGGGCAGTGCTGGAGTCACCATCCCTGGAGGGTTGGACAGACGGAGATGAGGTTCTCAGGACATGGGGCAGGGACAGGGTGGGGAACGGGTGGACTCCATGAGCTTGAGGGGCTTTTCCATCCAACACGATTCTGTGATTCTGTGATTCTGTGACTCACAAGCAGCACGTCCAGGAGCTCTGCAAAGTCCAGGACAGCGGTAGGGGAGCAGGATGGGGCCGACGCCATCCGCCCTGCTGGGTGGGAACCGCTGTCCCGGGGCAGCTGCTGCCGGGGCTGTGGGGCAGGACTCACCCGCACCAGCCACCCCAAGGACAGCGACCCAGGCCCGCGCCCTTCCCTAAACTGGACTTCATCTGATTGATCCGGCTCTTCCCCTGCCCCGGGTCAGGCCCCATGCCCTGGGGGCTGATTCACCCCCAGGCCGCCCGGAGCAGCGGCAGCGGGAAGGAGGAGCCGGGGCAGGGTGCGGGGGTCAGGAGAAGCGAAGCCGTGCGGTTCTGCAGGAACCTCTTGGTACGAGCCCCGAGGGGGAAGGGGCTGATGCTAAAGAGAACGGAAAACACCACCAATTCCGGACTGCTCTAGGATGGAGAACTAACATTCACCCTCCATCCTTCCTCATCAACAGTGCCCCAGCGGGCCAGGAACGCTTTCTGGAGCGGGTAGAGCCCTCTGGGGAGCAGCTCGCGTCCCACAGACCCTGCAGCCGGGTGCAGCCTCTCCAGGAGGGAAACCTGCTCTGCGCAGGTCGGGATTGCTGCTCCCTTCACCCAGACACCCCGCACAGGGACACCCCGCACACAGCCCGAGCGGGGCTCTCGGAATCACAGAACCAGCTCGGTTGGAAAATCCCCTCCAGCTCATGGAGTCCATCCATAATCCACCCCTGTCCCTGCCCCATGTCCTGAGAACCTCATCTCCGTNATTGTTCCCACATCCAACCTCAACCTCCCCTGGTGCAACTTGAGGCCGTTTCCTCTGCTCCTGGCGCTTGTTCCTGGGGAGCAGAGCCCGACCCCCCTGGCTCCAAGCTCCTTTCAGGCAGTTCAGAGATCAGAAGGTCTCCCCTCAGCTCCTGTTCTCCAGCTGAACCCCCAGCTCCCTCAGCCGCTCCCATCACACTTGTGCTCCAGCCCCTCTATCCAGACCCTGGGTCTGTACATCCCGCAGCTCGGGGCAGGAAACATCCCAGTAACCCCAGCAGCAACAGCCTCCTCCCATCACAGGCCAAACGACTGGTTTCGGCCCCAAGCTTCCAGGCAATCCGACACACACCCGTCACCTCCGTCACCCCAGGAGACGCAGGACTTGATGGGTAAGGCAAGAAAACACTGCTCCATCTAATTCTCAGGAACAGGAAACAAAACTGTCCTGCTCCCCCCAAAACCCAGCTGAGCCGAGGCACGGGAGGCAGCAGAGCCTTCACCTGGCTGGGTACCGTCACCATGCTGGGCTCCCTGTCACCGTGCTGGGTTCCCTGGCACCGTGCTGGGCTCCCCGTCACCGGGCTGGGTATCCTGTCACTGTGCTGGGTTCCCTGTCACCATGCTGGGCTCCCTGTCACCGTGCTGGGTATCCTTGTCACCGTGCTGGGCTCCCTGTCTCTGCCCGCACACGCAGAACTGGCTGCTGGCCTAAAACGGGATCCCGGAGACCAGAGGACAAGACCAGAAGAGGTTCCACGTGGCTTCAGTAGCTCCTCCATCTCTGCAAGCCTAAAGTTCCCCATCTCCTGAATGAACGCAAAGGAAATTGAAAGAGAATTCAGAACGGATTCTGAGGGCAAGGGAAGAAAGGAAAGCCCAATGGGAGCAGGAATGCTCTGAACAGATGGAGAGCTGCCTGCTGAGGGGCTGAAACCGCAGCGGGAAGCCTGGAGGAACGGCCCCAAAGCCACCACAGGGCCCGGGGTCCAGGCCGTGGCTCTCCCTGCCCTCTGTCCCACAGCGTCCCACCAAGGCCACCCGCCTCCCACACACGACCTTCTCATCCGTTTCTCTTCACTAAGCCCATTCCACCGCTCAAGACAAAGATTTCCATGGGTAACTAAATGCAAACCACAAGTGATACCCTCTGAAGCCCTTTCACCAACGCTTCGTAAAGCACCGAACACCTGGGGACACGCAGTTACTGTCTCCCACAGCATCCGGTTCATCATCAGCTGCTAGTTAAGGGGTTTTTGTCCTGCTTGTAAAGCACTATCTAGGTTCTATTCTATCCAAATCAAAGTTACTTTTTAAAAGGAAAAAAGTGATCCCAGCCTCTTAACAATGCAGTGGCTAAATTCACATAAACAGTTAACGTTAAATGTTGAAGTTACAGCAGTTCTGCCGTTGCTTTGTAGGCCAGGCTGCACTCCTTGGCAGCGTCCCTGCTACACGTGCTGTAACGCCCATTTTCCGAGCCACCGGGGGCTTTAGGTCAATGGCACAAACTCCCACAGCCGAGATGGGTGAGGGGAGCTGGGGCACCGAGCACCGGACCGTTCCTCCCCGTTTTCAGCAATGTCAATGGAAAATGGCCGTGCCGAGTCCCCGACCGGGCTGCCCAACTGTGCCTGAGGTCCAACTGCAGCCGGGGTCTAAGGGTGCCACCCGAACCGGCCTGGGCACCAGCACAGCTTCGTTTAGAGCCTCTGGGTGGCCGTGAGCCTGCACAAGTGAACGACGGCAGAGGAAGAACGGCAGTGGCACAGGGGAAGAACGGCAGTGGCACAGGGGAAGAACGGCAGTGGCACAGAGGATGGCACAGAGGAAGAACGGCAGTGGCACAGAGGATGGCACAGAGGAAGAACTGCGCGGCCGCAGTGATTTACTGCCCCTTTCTCTCAGCTGAGAGCCCGAGCCGTGGCTGCACGTCTGCCACCAAACCGTGTGTATGGAACTGCGGAGAGGCCGAGACCCTTTCACTGCCCCCCGGCACCTCCCGAGCTCAGCACTGCACAGAAAAGAGACTTTCCAGCTACAAGATGAGCCTAAGGTGACAGACAGAGCTTGGTTTAATCCAGCCCATACAGCCGAGACGTGCGTGGGCCTGGAGACAAATCCTGCAGGCAGCCTGGTGTGCCGCTCACCTGTTGGTGTGCTGCTAACATGTTGGTGTGCCGGTAACCTGCCCGCTGTGCCGGTAACCTGCTGACGGTGCTGCTAACCTGTCCAGTGTGCCAGTAACCTGTCGGTGTGCCGCTAACCTGCCTGCTGTGCCGCTAACCTGTCCGGTGTGCCGGTAACTGGTCCGGTGTGCCGGTAACCTGCCCACTGTACTTGTAACCTGCCCGCTGTGCCGGTAACGCTCGGGTGTGCCGGTAACACGCTCACTGTGCTGGTAACCTGCCTGGTGTGCCCAGCCAAGCCGGAGCAGGGAGCTCACCCACCTGCACAGGGCCGGTGTTAACAACACCCGGCGTTGCTCAAAACAAGGAGGAAAGTTGGTGCAAAAAGCCCAGGGAATGGGAAACGTGCTCGGCTGACTCGGTGTTGGCTGCAACCGCACCCGAGCGGCACCGCCGACAATCTCTGAGCACATTTGCAGGTTTCACAAGTCATCCCCAGAGATGCAAGGAAAATCAATCGTCCCTGGGACGACCCAGTGAAGACAGGCCATGGAGGGATTTGGCCCCCTACAGAATCAAAATCCCCGTGTTCAAGTACGTTTTGGCTGTTGGTAGAGACTCTCACCCTGAAGGGGCCCAGAGTCCCATGTCACAGAATATTCTCAACTGCAAAGTCACCCGTGGGGAAAATGCCCAAAAATCAAAACTGAATGTCTAAAATAAGAGATGAAGCGGAGGAGCTTCCCAGGGAGCAAAACCTCCTCCCGCAGCCCCTTGAGACAGCCCCTCTGCCCCGCCACCTCCTCCCCACGCCCAGCTGCGCTTTGGGCTTTATTTTGTCACCCCCAGCACAGAAACCCCCCCATCTCACAGGGACACACCGGCACGTTTCGGCCCTTTCCTCTCACACACCTGAAGGTCTCTGTGCAAAGAGGAATTTCCCGCGAGCCGGGTTCACCAGCAGCGGCCGCGGTGCGAACTGGAACTGCCTGTGCAAGACCTCCACGTCCAGCCCCAGGTCAGCGGCTGTTCAGAACCCCAATGAGCCTCCTCCGGCCCCCCGGCTCCCCCGGCTCCTCGTCCCCCCGTGCCCACCCAGCCCAGAGCAGGAGCTGGGACGAGCCCCCCGCTCCCTGTCCCTCCCTCCGGACCCAGGAAGGGGAGCCCAGACTTTCCAGCAAGCGCTTCTGGGAAGCAATTCAGGAGCAGTGACCAGTGTCCCTGCTCTCCTCCCTCCCCCCGAGCCCTTCCGAGCCCTCCTCTTGCCCGATGCCAGCAGGAGGAGATGCGCTTTGCGTTTGAGGCGGTGTGATGTGAGATTCCCGAGGGCTCGTCCCCCATCGCAGACACCGTGGGGCCGGGGAGCTCCCTTCCAGCCACCCCAGCACTTGGAAAATCCCGCGAACCCCAAAGCCCTCATGGGCTGAGACAAAGCAGCGGAGCCAAGCAAAATAATCACATTGCGCACGATTTCAGTGGAGTCACCATGCTGGAGAAGCGGAGGAGAAGCGGAGGGTTGCAATGGGACACAGCCACACCGGGGTCGGTGTGCCAGCACAGCTCATGGTGCTTCCCAAACCCAACGCGACAGGCAAGGCCACCAGACCCGGTAACCACCAGTTTGCACAGTGATATGAGATGCAGCAATGCCCAGTAACCGCAGTGACGAGTGGATCTCTCCTGCACCCCAGAACTCCCTTTTCAGCACCAGAACCGCTCCATCGCAGGTTGGGGTCTGACCCGTCCCCCAGCCGAGGCTGCCTCCGGGGCTCACACGTCCCGGACCCTCCTCGCCCTCGGCGCGTGGCCACAAGCGGGTGCTGAGCTGGCCGGGTGCGTTACAGCTGCCCCGGGGCTGCCCCGAAAGCGCAGACCTGCCCGACACCGGCTCGGAGCAGCCGACCTGCCGCCCGCTCACAGCCCGCAGCACCCCCGTCAGCAGCACCCATGGGCGCAGGGGAAACTGAGGCAAACGCGGCTAGACTGACACCAGGACTAAGGAAGAAGAGTGAGGGGAAAAATAGCCTTTGTCCTTAATACAACAAAGCAAGAGTGAAAAGTTTATGCTGCAAGAAAACAAAACAACCAAAGGAAAAAAAATACCACCACATAAAATAAAACAAGGAACCGACTGCCCTGTAGTCCCACATTAACCCTTCAGCGACTGCTGAAGCACCGCACAGCCCGCACGGCCACGGACACAACCCAAACACGCCAAGCGTCAGAGCAAACAGCGGCTCTGAGAGACCGTGAAAACCAGCTCTGCCTGCCCTGCTCACCGACCGGCACGGCTGGGGACGGCACGGCTGGGACGGCCCCACTGCATCCGCAGCTCCGGCACCGCTCACATCCCCCTTTAAACGCTGCAGGTTGCTAAAATATGAATGTTCCCCACTCTCTGCAGCTGCAGGAATTGGTTGCAAGCAGATGCAGGGGTGGGAGGGCTTTGCCCTGATGGAAATCACAGCAGAGAGGGGCTGACGGCAGGAGGGGGGAGATGAAAGGTGGGGACAGGCTTCTGAGCAGGGCCTGTTGTGACAGGCCAAGGCGTGATGGTTTAAACTAAAGGAGGGAGATTCAGGCCAGACATGAGGAAGGAATTGTTGTCCCTGAGGGTGGTGAGAGCCTGGCCCAGGTTCCCAGAGAGGTGGTGGCTGAACCATCCCTGGAGACATCCCAGGCCAGGCTGGACGGGGCTCTGAGCAACCTGAGCTGGTGGAGATGTCCCTGTCATGGCAGGGGGGGCACTGGGGGGCTGGGGAGGGCCCTTCAACACAAACCATCTGTGATCCTGCACAGCAGGGACCCACAGACCCCCCCAGCATCACAGAGCAGCGCAGACCTGCCCATTCCCCTCCCAGTGCTCCCAGCTCAGCTGAGCACTCGGGGTCACCCGCAGCCCCCAGGCTCAGCCGCCGTTGGCCAATGCTGGGAACCAGCAGAGTCCTGCGCTGCTGAACCCGCCTCCTGAGACGCTGCCAAACTCAGGGGACGGGGGCCACGTACACGGGGACACGGATCCTCCAGTGCCTCCAGTAAAGGAAACCGCTGTGCAGTCCCCTCTGCCGCTGGGAAAACCACAGAAATCAGACTGCTGTGTTCTCTCGGGGTTTCGGACAGCTGACACGACGCCCCTCACCGCAGCCCTTCTTCAGCCAAGCTCTAAACGGTTCACCAGAACTTATTCCAGGTTACCGGGAACGCCCTGCACGCTGTGGCTCTGCTCCCAGCCGGCGCTCTCGGCTCCGCGGGAACTTTTCCCTACATCGCGTTGGAAACCCGCACGGCCCTGCGCCCTTCCTGAACACAACACACCTCCCGGACACGGCTGGGGACACCTCGCATTTCATGTGACATTTGAGGCGCACGAATAAAAGATCTCGGGAAACACAACAGATTAAACCCCCGAATCACGTCTAGAATGTGATTCAGACATCTCACCATCAGAGGGACACGGCCCAGCGGCACCGGGCCACCAGGGCAGGAGGGAGCCACCCAGGCAGGGACGGGAGCCCGGCCAGGGGCTGTGGGACACGCTGTGGGGTGCAGGGACAGAGAGAGCAGTGGGGGCGTGAACGAGAGGTGCTATGGGGGGGCTGAGGGAGGGAGCGAGGGAGGGGAAAGGGAACAGCTCTGGGGAGGAGGGAGCGCAGGGAACGCGAACGAGATGGGGGGACTGGTTCCTGCTGAGCGAGCACCGACACGGGCAGAACCACGGAACGTGCTGAGCTGGAAGGACCCACAGATCATGGGTTCCAGCTCCTGTCCCTGCACAGCACACCCCACAGCTCACCCCTGTGTCTGAGCACGCTGTCCAGTCTCTTGACCACAGTCAGGTTGGGCCGTGCCCCCTCCCTGGAGCCTGTTCAGTGTGCAGCCCCTCTGGGTGCAGAACTGTTCTGAATGTCCCGCTGACCCCCTGCACATCTCCTGCCGTCCCCTGGGTTCTGAGATCACGGCAGCGCAGCCGGTGCCTGGGATGCAGGTGCCCGCTGCTCCCAGGAGGCACCGCCGGGGGTGCAGGTCAGCGTGCGACCGCAAGACGCGGGGCCGCGGCAGAGCCCTCGCACACGCGTGTGCCCGCGGGCAGGAGGCAGCTGGGGGAGCCGGGCCATGCGGACGGACGGCGTGTGTGGGGTGCGGTGCCCATAGCCGGCATCGCGCCCCCCGCCGCTCTCACATCCCCGCTCGCACCACCGCAATCTTCACCCCATCAGGTGAGCGCCCGCTCGTGTCTATATAAGGGCAAACAGCCCAAGGGCTGCAGGCTGCGCAGAAAACCCCAGCTTCCCGTTCGGTCCCCTGCAACCCACAGCAGCTCTCTTTTTTTAGAGTGACAACAGCAAACAATACCAGGAACACAATTTAAATCATCACCGAGACAGACGGGGCAGGGCAGGAGCAGCACCCAAGCCCAGCGTGTCACCCAGCCCAGCATGTCCCCCAGCTCAGCGTGTCCCCAAGTCCAGTGTGTCCCCAAGCCCAGCGTGTCCCCCAGCCCAGCGTGTCCCCCAGCCCAGCGTGTCCCCGAGCCCGGTGTGCTCCCCAAGCCAATGTGTCCCTGAGCCCAGTGCGTCCCCCAGGCACCAGTGGCACCACAGCAGGGTCCAGGCTCCTCTCCACCAGCAAATAGGGAACATGTCCTGCAGTCTTCCCAGATACCTCCCCACTCCTCGATGCTTCATCGTGAGCCTTGGGACAGGTGAGGCGGATAAATCCCTACGCCCAAAGAACTGGCAGCTGATATACAGGGACCCAGCGACCACGGCAAGGTGGCATTGCTGCTCAAAAGCTTGTGTGTCAGCACGAGGGAACGAGCTGCTGCGATGGGTGTTCATCGGCCTGTAGGTGGGAAACAGGAGGAATAAAGTCTAGTCACCCCCACTTTACGTTTATGTCTCTGAAGTACAACAATGCAGCTTGCTGCTTATCTCTTCTCAGGAGAGACGCCAACTTTATCCTGTTTGGAAAGCGTCTTTTTTGCTTAAGCAAGCTCCATCCTGGAGCAGGAGGAGCTGCTGCAGCACATACTGCCACAACCAACAGGAAAGCGCAGTGGTTTGAGCTCCCGGAGACAGGAGCACAACCTGCCAGGACCCCGAGGAGAGGGAGAGGCCGTGCACGGGGAGCTCCGGGAGCCAGGGTCCCCACCGCGTTCTACCACAGAGCAAAGAGCAACCAAACCGACGACAGCTTCAGCATGGAACCCTTCTGGAAACGGGAAAGCCGCCGTGTGGCAGAGAACGCCTGCTGCCATCTCCAGTAAAGGCGGCGTTTCACCGCAGAGTGCCGGGCGCTGCCTCTGGAAACGTCCCTCGTCCCTCGGTGCAGAGCAGCCACCCCCGGCCCGGTGGCACCGCCTGGCCCAGCTCTGCACCGCCCGGAGCAGGACAGACCTGGTCACAGAAGGGCTGGGACCGGAAGGGACCTCCAGAGCTCCTGCGCTGCTCTGGGGCCGCCTCACCGGCCAGCGCGACCCGCTCGTTCCACAGTGCTCGGACAACGGGTCCGCGTCTGGGGCTGACACGGTGGGGAGGGGGATCCTTGGGGACCCTCAGCACCAGCGTGTTCACCCACGATCTGCTCCCGCGGGGCTCCGAGCCGTGCGGACACAGGCACCAACACCCTTTGGTCACCAGTTTGCTGGTTTTTCTACAGCACCAACTCAAAAGCCCTTCAGAGGTGAAAGATTTAGAGCCCACTCTCTTCATAAACCCTCTTGACCTGGTCGTGCTATTCCCAGACAAGGAACCCTGTGAGCCAGGACATTCTGTTTCCTGTCTACTTATCCCCTCCTTTCACCCCAAACTGGGCCCACGTTTCCAAGCAGGGATGTGCACCAGTAACTCCAGTTTAACCACCCTGTCCCTGCAACATGCTGGTGAGCCCAGGGCTGCTCAGAGGAGCTGGGCTGGGGAGGCTCTGATTCTGAGGTCCCCAGTGACTTGTTCTGCTGGGGCTGAACCCCGGCAGCCCGAGCTGGGGGGCTGCAGGAGCTCTGTGTCTGCCCAGCCCAGCCCTGCTCACAGGGGCACAGAGCAGATCCCACAGGATCCCAGGCGGGTTTGAATGGCTCCCAGAAGGAGACTCCACACCCGCTCTGGGCAGCCTGGGCCAGGCTCTGGCACCTCCCAGCACACAAGTTTCTCCTCATGTTCACATGGACCCTCCTGTGTTTCAGTCTGTGCCCGGTGCCCCTCACCCTGGCCTTGGGCACCACTGAACAGTCTGCTCCATCCTCTGACACCACCCTGAGATATTGATCCATTGAGCACATCCCGCTCAGCTTCTCTGCTCCAGCTCAACAGCCCCAGCTCTCTCAGCCTTTCCTCGGCACAAAGATGCTCCAGACCCCTCAGCATCTTTGTGTCCCTCCCTGGACTCTCTCCAGTGATTCCTTGTCCTTCTTGCACTGGGGAGCCCAGCGCTGGGCCCAGTTCTGCAGATGGGGCCTCCCCAGGGCAGAGCAGAGGGGAGGAACAACCTCCCTGACTGCTGCCCACACTCTTCCTCCCAGCCCAGGCACCCCTGGCCCCCGGGCACATCGCTGGCTCGTGTCACCCTGCTGTCCCCAGGGCTCCAGGTCCTTCTCTGCAGAGCTGCTTCCAGCAGCTCAGCCCCAACCCGTGCTGGTGCCGGGGGCTGTTCCTCCCCAGGGCAGGACCCTGCGCTGCTCTCGGTTGACCTTCCTCGGGTTCCTCTCCGCCCGAGGCAGAAGGGGCTGTGACCACGCCGGGGCTGCCGGGAGCCCCTGCTCCCCTCCCCGGCTCCGGCTCCTGCCCAGGGCCGGTGCTGGGCTGCCCGGCTCCAGCACGGAGCTCCCAACGCTCCCTCCCACGCGTCCTCCACGTCGCACAGCCCATCGGCCGCAGCCGGTGGGAGCGCCGAGCACGCGCCACGCTGCACTGCCAGAAAGCACCGGCAAATCCCGGGATTTACCTTAACACCTCAGAGTCTCCATCTGGCAGGAGATCTGCAAATCCCAGCGCAGCCCTGCCCATCTAAGCCTAAAGTGCACAGGACAGGCCCCCTGGCCTGTCACTGCAGCTGGGGACGCACCCGCACGGTCAGCCGATGCTGCTGCCTCGGAGGAGCCCACGTCCCTCCTCTTCCTCGGCTCTGCGTGTTCTGCAGGGCACGACACGCTTCCTTCCCACCCTGTCAGCTTTATCCTTTGCTCAACATCCATGCATCCCCACCAATTTTGGGTTCCCTGTCCTCGTTCTCAGCACAGTATGGTGTTTCTCATGCAGCTCATCCACCCGCCTGCAGCACGATGGCTGCTCGCGCCTCCAACCCGCGAGACTCCTGCGCAACCACCGGGACCTGCCATCCACACTCCCTGACCTGCACCTGGTGCTCGAGGTCATCACCTGTGCCACTCGGTGCACGAGGACATCACCTGTGCCACCTGGCGCTCGAGGACATCACCTGTGCCACCTGGCGCTCGAGGTGACCATCTGGCTGCCCGCATCCCTCAGGTCGCACTTCTCGGGGCGATGACAAAGGCAGCGCAACAGTGTCCACCCAGAGCTGAGCACTGGGGAGAGAGGAGCAGGAGCCGCTTGCTGTGGGAGCAGCCTGGGCCCTGGAGATTTGCCTCCTGGAGAACGCCCCGCCGCCACGGCCTGTGCCGCTCCACCCTCGCACACACCGCGGAAACGCCAGCAGTAAGCAGCACTTTCTGGGACGAGAGCTGAAATATTTCCCACCCTCGGCCTCGGTGCTGCTCTGGCCCCCCAGCCCTCAGCTCCTGCCTGGCTCCTCGCCCCCAGCACAGACTGAAGGGAAAGCAATGCAAATACCCTATTTTAATATCAATTTAAACCTGTACGGAAGATTAAAAGTGTTAAAGTCACGTCACATGTGTCCCTCGTTGCATTCCCGTGGTGCACAGCACAGTGCGCTCTGCAATGTGGGCGAGCGGCCCCGCCAGCCAACGTCCCTCCCCAGGGAACAAATCACACCTACACCTACCATGGCAATTCTGCAGCTTATCACGTGTAATAAAACGCTGGATGTGCCATTTACCATTTTCTAACGTATATCCAAAGGCTCTTTTATTTGCAATTTCTGCCCAGCTACCTACGAACAATAGTATTCAACCACTACATACATATATACACACACACGCACATTTATATATAAATGACACCTTCCTCAAGCCCGGCAGCACTGGTTCCACTAACTTGGAGACGATTATCGAACTTTGATCTCTTGAGAGTGTTTTGGGGCCCATACAAGAACCATCCTGTGTGTAAGTGTTTGATTTCAACCCGTCTGGTGTCAGGCAGGCGGTCACACGCAGGGACAGCCGGAGCACAGGCCGAGGGGCAGCGATTGCCCCGCGCTGCCCACGCGCTGCCCGTCCCCACGGGCTGGCCTGGACAGCACCCCCCCCACAAGCCCAGCGCCCACAGACCAGCCGCGTGCCGGGCTGCAGGCTGGCCGACTACCGCCGGCATTCACCAGGACCCAGCTGGTACCTACCGCCCTCCCTCTGGAGCACATTCCCTAAGCCATCAGGACTGTTTTCCTCGGAGGAGCCGAGCTATCCATCTTCTCCACTTGTACAACTAGAAATACATAAAACTGGACATAAAACTGGGCCAACAGCTGAACAGAACGGTTGCACACAAAACACCCAGGATGAAATCACGCACGTTGCTCTCGTGGTGCAGCAGCTCTGATCCTCGGACATAATGCGCACTTCCAGGGCATTGCGCGTTTCCTCGCTGTAACCACTCTCACCTCCCGCAGCACAGCTCCGCACAGCCACTGCTGTTCTTCAGGTGACAGATAATTTTCCCGGTCCCCTGAGCATGTTCCTAAAGCCCGGTTACCCCAGAGTGCTGCAGGGAGATCCAAGATCAGGGCACTGAAGGGAGAAAACACCGAAAATACTGTCATATCCACCTCTGAAGCACACACGTTGTCCAAGGAGGAGAGTAAGTGAAATGCTTTCAGGAAAATCCTCCATTTGAACCGGGAGTGCTCCAGATCCGCAGCTCTCCCACTGTCAAACTGGGAGTCAGAGGACATTAAATACTGCAATTACCCTTTAACGCCAAGGACACGTCTGCTTTCTGTGGGCTGACAAAACCCCGACAGCACTTGCGACTGGTTTTAGGGCAGCTGTGGCTGGTTGAGGGTTCTGGTTTGGGGGGCTTGGGGGTTTTTTGTTTGTTTCACCCACCCACGCTGGGTCCACCCAGTGCTCCCACCGGACCCTTCAGCTCCCAAAGCCAAACCCCTGTCTCGGTCACAAGGCCCAGGATGCCACACCACCCCACGGAGGTGAGAACAACAGTGCTTCCCCTCTTAGTCACACGCTTCCTAGACCTTCACTCCCAGGACGCTGCTTCTCACCTTCCACTTCATGTGGACTCAAACACCTCATAAACCCACGAGCTGTGAAAGAAAACGGCACGTCTGACGGTGAAAGCTGGAGCAGCCTGGCTGGAGGAGCCCAGGCAGCACCGACACCAAGAGCATCGCTGCCTCCACGTACCCCCACCACCATCATCACCATCACCACCATCACCATCCCTCATGCCATCGGACAGGACTCCACCGCCCCCAGCTGCTCCGTGGCTGAGCCGCCCCGGCTTTCACGGCACCTCCCACCACATCCTCGGCTGGAACAGATTTCTCCAAACAAATGACTCAGTGGACCGAAGCCCCTGCGCTTCCACAAAACACCCGTCTCGTGACTTTACCCACCAACCAGCCTGCAGCGCCTGCATTTCTACAGAAACGGCGCTTGCAGTGCCCTCTGTTCATTCCAGCACATCAGAGGATAAACTGTCTTCATTCTCCTCAGCCTGATGCCACCTGGGACTTTTCATGTCCAGAAGGGCCAGGGTACACCCATGGATGCGTGCATGTTTATGAAGGGCTTTTGTCAAAAAGTAGCAGCTTTTTCTTGGGCAAAACCTTATCTGAAAAGGCCAAGACCATAATTAAACAGAGATTACAACACTTACCTTGCAGAAGTCTGCCTAACTTCTGTATTGAGCTGGATAACCTTACCATTAGACCCTTCGACACACCTCTGAGCAGGTCAGACAATAGCTGCATACCCCTGAAGTGGTGTTTTACAACACTCAGTACATTCTTAACAAAAAACCAGTTCTCTTGGTTTATTTTCCTTTGCTGTCCAGCAGGTCTGGTGCAGCCCTCCTCTCCCCCAGGGCCAGGAGCCGTGTCAGCCAGGTCTGCACCCCTGTCCAGGGCCGAACAGAGCAGCGCAAACCCCCAAAACCCGGCAGCGTCACTCTGCACTCCGTCGAGAACGCGAAAAAACAGCATTAATGTCATTAACAAGAATGATATTGAGCATCCATCTCCATAACGCTGCTTCACAAGATGCCACTTCAAATGGCTACTGGCTCCACGGTCTTGAACTTTGGCCTCATATTTCTCCCTCAGAGACATTAGTTGAGAAAGTCCCATAAATACGCCCTGAGGCAGGGACAGCTGGGCAGAAGTGGCAGGAATGTCCCCTGAGCCAGAACCTGCAGAAAACCCCACTGCCACACCAGAGAAAACACTGGGGCTGGAGGGGCCATGGCCACCAGGAGAACCATCTGCACCCCAGGGGCTGTGGGCATTGGACCAGGCTGCCCAGAGCAGTGCTGGAGTCACCATCCCTGGAGGGTTGGACAGACGGAGATGAGGTTCTCAGGACATGGGGCAGGGACAGGGTGGGGAACGGGTGGACTCCATGAGCTTGAGGGGCTTTCCCAACCAAAATGATTCAATGACTGGCCCAGAAGGACAGGGAACTGCTGCAGAGAGCCCANGGATCAATATGGAAAGGGGCAGTGTCAGGAGGATGGAGCCAGGCTCTTCTCAGTGACAACCAGTGACAGGACAAGGGGCAATGGGTGCAAACTGGAACACAGGAGGTTCCACTGAAATATGGAAAGAAACTTCTTCCTGGTGAGGGTGGCAGAGCCTGGCCCAGGCTGCCCAGGGAGGTTGTGGAGTCTCCTTCTGTGCAGCCATTCAAACCTGGACACCTCTGTGTGACCTCAGCTGGGTGTTCCTGCTCCGGGGGTTGCACTGGATGAGCTTCCGAGGTCCCTTCCGATCCCTGACATCCTGGGATGCTGTGACTCTATGACAGCAAGAGCTCCCTGCCTGCAGACCACAGTCCCACCACAGCAACCTCCACAACTGGTGCTGAAGGATCACACCAGTTTAACCCTCTCCGCTGTCCCCCAAATCACGTTGAACCGGGGCTGCCCGCTGGTTCCGGGGCAGCTCTGGGGACGCAGCAGCTGGAGCTGCTCCGCAAACAGCTCGTTCTGACCAGACACGAGGCCAAACCATACGGCAAACCTCCACTTCATGCATCGGCCTTTTAAAAGACGTGCAGGATCCTGACATCCTCCAGGGAGAGGGATTTCCAAAAGACACAACGTTTTTAAAAGGTATTTCTATAAAAGGAGAGTTGTCAAGATGACTTAAGGTTAAAAGAAGAGGATCAACATTCCCATCCTCTGCATTAATATGATGTTAGAGTGGCCTGGACTTAGAGGAGAAAAATAACAGGGATGTAAAAGAAAGATGGAAAGGTTAAAACAGTAAGGATGCAGATCATAATGTGAAACAAGCAGAGCAGCCTGCAAAGGCTGCACAAAGAAACCAACCCAAACAGGGAGGAAAAGAACAAGATCAGGGAAAACACGGACCAGAGTCAAGAGCTGAGAGAAACCTGGAGAGCCCGGAGCCCAAGACAGAGGAACAAGAAGTCTGACGTGCTGGAGCAGCAGAAATCCCGACACAGGGGCACAGGGACAGGAGAGATGCATCAGGCCAGCGCGGCTGCTGCTTTACCAACATTTTCGAGGAAACCCTCAGACGGGACCTCATGTTTCCCAGTGCACAGAGACGTGCTCATCGTGCTGAGCTAAGGGAAGCTGCACTAGAATGGACTGGAAAATTAAAAATGTGTGCAGGGACCAAAACCAGCCGGGGTTTATCCCAGAACTGAAGTAACAAGACATGAAAGATCTGCCTGATGCCTCAGGATTGCTTTTTGCTGCCATCTCCTTTTCAAATAAATACAATTACAAGTAAAGGTGTTCCTCTGACTCAAAACCACAGCACAACCCAGGAGATGACACTGACAGACGAGCAGTGGCTGCGGAACACAGACACTCAGCTCACCGAATTATTTTGAGTGGAAAAGCCCCTCAGGCTCATGGAGTCCACCCGTTCCCCACCCTGGCACTGCCCCATGTCCTGAGAACCTCATCTGTCTGTCCAACCCTCCAGGGATGGTGACTCCAGCACTGCCCTGGGCAGCCTGGTCCAATGCCCCACAGCCCTTGGGGGAAGAATTTTTTCTAATATCCAATCTAAACCTCCCCCGGCATAACTTGAGACATTTTGTCTCGTTACTTGGGAGAAGAGACCAACCCCCTCCGTGCTCCAGGCTCCTTTCAGGCAGTTCAGAGATCAGAAGGTCTCCCCCTGTTTTCCAGCTGAACCCCCAGCTCCCTCAGCCGCTCCCATCACACTTGTGCCCCCGCCCCTCACCAGTTTCCTTACCCAATTTAACATCTCAAATAGGTCTAATGAACAGGAACCATCACACGGACCCCAGTTTAACCTCCGGCCTGGGCCATGCGGGCGCAGGTGTGGCGGGATGAACATCCACGGCCTGCACGGCAGCTTCCACACGCGGCTGTCGCTGAGGCAGCTGCTTCCTTCAGACATCACCACAGGTGCTGTCATCCACAGAAATATCTAACACATCACGAGACAGTGTTTAAGCTCCTTGCCTCATTGATAACTCACAGGAGTAGATAATTATTGCATGAATCAGCACGGGTCTCACTCTTCTCATTAGGAAGGTAAATTGGAGCAGTCTATCTTCAGTACGCCGCACTTCACCACGCACACTGTCTGACCTCCTTCCTAACCAGCAGCTCAGTTCCCATTTATCTCATCCAGGCGCTCATCTCTCCTGGTTTCTAATCACCTTCCTTTGCGAGGGAACCCCTGCCGCGCCAGCCCGGCTGCCGGCAGAGCCAAAGTGCCACCGGCGTGCTGCTTCCTCACCAACAGCACCATGTGCCATCCACGAGAGACGCGGCTTCACTCATCTCGAAATACAAACTCCTTGCTGGTAGCCGTGCTGTCACTTAAAAATACTTAAAAGTACTTAAAAGGGCCCATAAGAAAGATGGGGACAGACTTTTGAGCAGGGCCTGTTGTGACAGGACAAGGGGTGATGGTTTTAAACTAAAGGAGGGAGATTCAGGCCGGACATGAGGAGGAAATTGTTGTCCTGAGGGTGGTGAGAGCCTGGCCCAGGTTCCCAGAGAGGTGGTGGCTGAACCATCCCTGGAGCCATCCCAGGCCAGGCTGGACGGGGCTCTGAGAACCTGAGCTGGTGGAGATGTCCCTGTCATGGCAGGAGGGACTGGGGGAGCTGGGAAGGTCCCTGTAACACAAACCATCTGTGATTCTAAGAAGCTCAAGCAAACAATTGTCCTCCAGCTTCACCCCGTCCAGCGCTGAACAGATGTTGTGTTTGGAGGCAAGAGTGGGACAGCAGGACACAGGGACAGCGGGACAGGGGGACAGCATCCCCGGCGTGTGTGGCAGCAGCTGCACTGGCCGATTCTGCCACCTCAGCGCTCCCGCAGCCCCTCAGGGTGACCCCAGCCCTGCTGGAGGGACAGCCAGCACCGGGCAGTGGCACTGGGCAGCGGCACAGGCAGGGAGGGGAGACGTGCAGCCCCGTGTCACCTCCCTGGCGCTGAAGCTGCTCTCGCTCGCCTTGGGAGGTGCGTTTCCCAGTTCAGAACTGGAACGACACAGCTGGACACCTGGCGGATGAGGACGGGGACAACCAGCCCCGACACCACCGCTGTGCTCGTGCAGGGCCCTGGGACACACACCAGTCCTAGAGCAGCACACACCACCGGGGTGACACGAGCACGTTGACAATGCAACAACCGCCAGGACATCACAGCCACAGGACCTCGCACCGTGACCCGAAAACACCGGCGGGTTCTCCCTGTACCCAGCACCCCCAGCAGCCTGACCAGCAACTGCGGCTTGTCATTCACTACAGGATGTTCCAGGCCTCAAGTAACAGACACACATCTCAGTTCTCAAAACTTTAGATGCATGATTGCAGGTGTCCATTACAAACCCAAAACGAGAAATGTTAGGGTAAGGTCCCTAAAAGAAGGGCAGAAGTCTTTTCACACTCTAAAACAGTAACATTCATTGAAATCACAGAATCATGTTGGTTGGAAAAGCCCCTCAAGCTCATCAAGTGCACCCGTTCCCCACCCCTGTCCCTGCCCCATGTCCTGAGAACCTCATCTGTCTGTCCAACCCTCCAGGGATGGTGACTCCAGCACTGCCCTGGGCAGCCTGGTCCAATGCCCCACAGCCCTTTGGGGAAGAAATTGTTCCCAGATCCAACCTCAACCTCCCCTGGTGCAACTTGAGGCCGTTTCCTCTGCTCCTGGCGCTTGTTCCTNGCCTGAGGGGCCCAGAACTGCCCCAGGATTCGCGGTTTTTCCTCCCCAGGCCCAGCACAGGTTCGGTCACTGCCCTGGGCCTGCTGGCCACACCAGTGCTGATCTGTTACTGCAGTTTTGTAGCAGCATTAACTCAGCTGCTGGCAAGAGCAACCCGGTCTCAGCCCGGGGCCTGCAGGAGATGCTCCTCTCCAGCTGGAGACCCCGCGGAACATCACGGCCGTGACCCCCAGACCAGAAGCTGTCCGCATCTGCAGTGGGGTGAACAGCACCTCCAAAGGGCACGGGTCCCTCATCCTCCGCTTCAGTGTCATCTGCAGAAAGGCTGCGACTCTGCAGACTAAGAAGCGCGGTTATCTGGGCAACCGGCACATTTTTGAGACCTCTGGTTTGGGGAGGAAGATGCTGTTCAGAGATGAGATAAGCAGCCTGACGAGTTTTCTGCTCCACTTCCTCCAGCTACCCACAACACAAAAACACGGCTAATGAACAGAGACAGAGCGGCTCAGTTTTTTTCCTCCCCAAAAAACTTCCTGCTGCATCATCTTGATCGAAAAGCATTCAGAAACATAAAAATAACGTGCAAGACTATCCAAATCTCAGTTACAAGGCGGCAGCAGCTGCCAAATGTGCAGACTGTTCCCTGCAAGCCGACACGTGGCACTTTTAGGCCACACCATAAACAAAAACCGATTGGAATTGGCGCACGGAAAGGCCTTTGCCCCGGGCACGAAGGGCCCTCGCGCGGCTCCTCCTGCCCCGTCTCACCAGTAACCGCTGCACCCAACTCTCCCTTGATTCTTCCAGTTGCAGAACTGGGAGGGATGAACACGCTCTGAGAATTCCCAGCAGCAGGATGATCCCTGCCCCGAGGTGCCTGCGGGCTCCCGGTGTCCGCTTTGCCATAACACGAGTATTGAGTGGCAAAAGCTTTGCGGCCGCAGAGAGGAACGGAGGAGCAGCCGGCCCGGAAAGCTGCGTGCCCCCATCACGGGGAGCGGCACAGAGAGAAGCTCCCCGGCTCAGCAGAGCCGTCCCACCGCTGCCCTGGTACTCGGGGGTGACGAACCGAAGGGGTTTGCATGGTGAACTTCTCCCCCAGCCCCGCGGCCGCAGGCCCCCGGGGACACAGGCGGGCAGCCTGCGGAGCCCCGGGGCACAGTCGCTCATTCGGGCCAAGTCGCCTTTGTTTGTGTTTGCAGCATCCATCAAACCGCAGCTGCTTCCCAGGCCTTGCAGCCCAGCACCAGAAACGGGAGCATGACGCTCGCTGCAAACAAAGGCTTCGGATTCCTGCTCACACCGAGATAAACACGAGAAGCAAAAAAACAAATTTGCAAAATTCTCACTGGCAGTAAACAAACTATTACTAACAGTTAAAGAATCTGGTTACAACATCTGTTTTAGACTGATCTTCCTCCTCGGGTTCACCCGCCTTCCCGAAACCGTGACACAGGTGTGACGCAGCCACACGAGCACCAGCTGCCCTCTCGGTGACAGTCACAACAACACGAGTTTCTGGCAATTAAATCCAGCCGGTGACAGGAGAGTCTCCTTGCAAAGGGGAGACAGGACTAGACCAGAGCGTTAACACCTTTGTGCCAATCTATCCTGCGCAGGTATTGCTCCGGGCCCAAAATGACTCATCCCACACTGATAAAAAATACATTTATTCCCCCATGAAAAACAAGGATCACCCAAGATGAGGTAGAGAGAATTTTCCATCTCATCTTAAGCAACACCACAGGTTCACAACGCGCGGAGGCGAGCTCGTGGAAAGCTTTACACCGAGATGCTTCTTGTGCCATATTTAGACCATTTCAAAGCATCATCCCACTCAGTGACCTTTGGGAAACGGAGCTGCCAACCACACGAGACAACCACGGGCAGGGGCTCCGGCCGCCCCGGCACCGCGGCAGAGGCTGCAGGGAGTGTGGGCCAAACCGAGTGCCGGCAGCCGTGGGGAAACGGCGCTGCTGGAGCGGTGAGGAGGTGCATGAGGAAGAGTGTGGGCAGCAGTCAGGGAGGTTGTTCCTCCCCTCTGCTCTGCCCTGGGGAGGCCCCATCTGCAGAACTGGGCCCAGCGCTGGGCTCCCCAGTGCAAGAAGGACAAGGAATCACTGGAGAGAGTCCAGGGAGGGACACAAAGATGCTGAGGGGTCTGGAGCATCTTTGTGCCGAGGAAAGGCTGAGAGAGCTGGGGCTGTTGAGCTGGAGCAGAGAAGCTGAGCGGGATGTGCTCAATGGATCAATATCTCAGGGTGGTGTCAGAGGATGGAGCAGACTGTTCAGTGGTGCCCAAGGCCAGGGTGAGGGGCACCGGGCACAGACTGAAACACAGGAGGGTCCATGTGAACATGAGGAGAAACTTGTGTGCTGGGAGGTGCCAGAGCCTGGCCCAGGCTGCCCAGAGCGGGTGTGGAGTCTCCTTCTGGGAGCCATTCAAACCCGCCTGGGATCCTGTGGGATCTGCTCTGTGCCCCTGTGAGCAGGGCTGGGCTGGGCAGACACAGAGCTCCTGCAGCCCCCCAGCCCGGGCTGCTGTGAAACTGGAAGTGCTGAGATCTGTCAAAGACAGGACCAACCCCACCACTCTGTCCATTGGTCCTGGCTGAGGGAAGCTCAAATCCCACGTTCCTGTCAAGCACCTGACTCCCCGGTGTTTGATGTGCAGCACACAGAGCTTCTCTTCCTGGGCAAAGGTACAAAGAGAATGGCATGAGTATTAACAGAGCATCTGGGAGCAGGGGAGCTGCGGTTCCCGACCCCCGGCGTGACCGGGATGCTGCAGCATGGGGCTGGTCCCTCACCACATTCCCTCACCACAAGCAGCCATGCACCTGCACGGCAGATAAGGCAGCTTTGCACGTGGCATTTACGCGGGTTAATCACATCCCCTCCTTCCCAGGTCCCCTCTGCAAGTATTTATCCAGCAAGCAGAGCTTGCTGTTAGCAACCACCGGCAGCATTTCAGCGTACGGGGTTTTTTTTGCTAGATATGCACGTTGCAAGAAGCCAGCCTGAGTCAAAGCGATGAGTCACTTGGCCGGGTCTGCGCACGACCGAGCAAAGTGTATTTTTACTGCCAGTTCGAAACGCTCCCACCCGCGAGAGCTGCACGGACACCGCGCAGCACAGAGCGCCCGGCAGGCCTGCGGCTGAAAACCACTGAAAGCAGAGGTGGGACAGTAACAGCAGGGGCTGTGAGAGCTCTGCTCTGCCCGGCGGACTGAACTGCAGCTCCTCTGGCTTTCAGCGCTAGCCCTCAGCCCCTTGCATAGGCTGCAGGGAAAGCCCGAGGGGCAGAGGAGCTGCGAGCAGCTCGGGGAGCGCAGGCCCCATCGCGCCCGCGGCCTCCTCCCTCCGACCGTCTGCAAAGCTGCTTCAAAGGCTTCGCGGAAAGAGACACCCCGAGCTTCCTCCCAACACCCACCCCTCCCTCCCACAGAAGCTCCAACCCAGAACGAACGCACCCAAACCCCAGCCCGACCGCAGGAGCAGCGAGGCGCTCAGAGGGAGCTGAGCACGACCGCGGGGGAACACGGACAGCGCTGCGGCCTCGCCAGCCCCCCCGGGCCGCCCACCCCCGGGAGCAGCGGCAGTCGGAGTTGGGATGAGAAACACGGGGCTGGGGAGGGCTGGACAGCTGCACACGGACACAGCTACGAACCGGAGCAGATCATCAATGGCTTATTCAGAAATGCCTGTATTCTAAACCTCCCTCTTTTTGCTTGTTTGTTTTCTAGATCCCCACGGGAAAGGGCCATGGCTCGTTTGGTGCTCCCTAGGGAAAACTCTAAGATAAGCCCTTCATCAATGCTAACCGTGTTTTGGAATTGAGCTGTTCTGCACTCTGAGACACAGAGGAAAACCTCTGGGATCCCGAGGCAAAAAGCAGCCAGCAGTCCTGGCTTTGCAAAGCAGTCATTTGTCCGCATCGGTGCTGAGAGCCAAGAGATTTTAAAACACCTATTTACAGAGAATAATGTGAGCAATCATGACACAATATGACAAACTCTCACGTATGAAAAGACCCAATTCTCGCTGCTGGGGCACATTTAGCTCCACGTGTTTACTCTGAAATGTGCAGCCCCTCTCCCAAGCAGCCATGGCTGCAACCACAACCGGCTGGGACACACGGACGGCGGGGTTGGGGGAAACACGGTCGGCGGGG
>VWYH01006342.1:17957-31700 GCA_013399365.1 Pampusana beccarii | reverse complement strand
CCGCGGGGGGCGGGACCCCGCTCCGCATTGGGCGCGCCGGGAGGGGCGGGGCGGGCTGCGAGAGGCGGGGCTGCGGCGCGGGGATCCCCGGGCGGGGCGGGGCGGGGCGGGAGTGCGGGATCCCGGGTGGGCGCGGACTCGGGAGTGCGGGATCCCGGTTGGGCACGGACACGGTGTGCGGGATCCTGGATGGACTCGGGAGTGCGGCATCCCGGGTGGGCACGGACACGGTGTGCGGGGATCCCCGGGACACACCGACCTCCGAGTGTACACGGACACGCGCATGCAGGGTCCCCCGGGTGTGCACGGACACGGGTGTGCGAGGATCCCCAGGACACACCGATTCCCGGGCGTGCACGGACACAGGTGTGCGGGGACCTCCGAGACGCACCAACCCCCGGGTGGGCACTGACATGCGTGTGCAGGGATCCTGAGTGTGCGCGAATCCCCCCGGCTGTGCATTAACACTCGTGTGCAGGGACCCCCGCGGTGTGGATGGACCCCTCGGGTGGGCACTGACATGTGTGTGCGGGGACCCCTGGTATGCACGACCCCCGCAGTGTGCACGGTTCCCGCAGTGCACATGCCCCCCTCCCACCTCGGTGTGCACAGCCCCAGTGCACACACAGCCCTTGACTGTGCAAGCCCCCCCACAGTGCACAGACACCCTACACTTCACACAGCCCCCTCTGCTGCGCACAACCCCACAGGGAGTGCAGCCCTCAGTGTGCCTGGGCGCACATGGCCCCCCAGGTGTGCATGGCCCCCCACTACGCACGGCCCCACTGGTGTGCATGCCCCGGGCGGGACAGAATCCTGGGGTGCAGTGACCCTGTCCCTCACAGCCACCCATGGGGCCAGGACATGCGCAGGGGGGCCATGCAGCCCCCTGTCCCCCCAGGGTTTGGGGCTCCATCAGGATGTGGTGCCAGGTCCACACCGGCCAGGATCGGGCCCTCGGGGGGCCGATATCAGCCCCGCAGCCGTGTGGGCAGCATGTGGCTGGCCGCTGCACCCCGGTGCTGGTCCCTCCAAGGTTCTCAGTCTGTCATGGCCGGCCCTGGCCCCAGCAGATCCCGCAGACACCAGGGCCTGTGTCCTTTTGCAGCTGCCCCAGCACAAGGCCACCTGTGGGGACAGGGACAGGGGGACACAGCATGCCAGAGGTGCCAGCATGCCCTGGCACAGCCTCATGGTGCCACCGGCCCCAGAGCCAAAGCACTTGCCGAAGCGGCAGCCCCTACCTGCAGGGTGACCGTCCCATCCCGTCCTGTCCCATGGCAGCAGCCACCACCGCACCCTGGGGTGCTGGGGTGTGCGGCCGGGGGGCCCAGGGCAGGACCCGCCGCACAGCTGCCCATGGCCGTGACCGTCCCGCGGTGAGCAGGGTCAGCAGGCACATGCCGCGGCACGGCCACTGCTGGAGCGGCGGGTGATTCATCCAGGAAAATCCCTGTTCCCACTCCCACACGGGAGCAGGACGTGGGGTGCGTGCGGGATGGGGGGGCAGCTCGGCACTGTGCGGCCTTGACCCCTGAGCCGAGCACACGCTGCCCATGGGCACGTCAGCCCTGCCTGCAGGCGGCTGCCAGCCCCAGAGCCCGCCTGTGCCAAACCTGGCAGGTGGCAGCAGCCGCAGGAGCTCCCCAGCTCCTGGGGGCTCCCCTGGCCCCCCCAGCTGGACACCAGCAGCAGCAGCAGGGCACGGGGAGCACCCGAGGACAGAGGGGACCGAAGCAGCACAGGGGAGGGGGGAGCAGGGAGGTGGGAAACTGCCCCACTGCTCCCTTTGGGCAGGGGGTGCCAGGGCTGGGCCGGATCCCACGGGACCCCACAGGCAGGGGGTGCTGGGGCTGGGTGGGCTAGGAAGATTTTGGCAGGTGGCCTCTCCCCCTCCCCGATGTCCCCAGGGTCCCCCTGGGCTGGAAGGGGTGCACGGGGTGGAAAGCACAACCGACCCCAGCAGTCCCCCATGGAGCGGGGTCCCCTCCACACCCCCCGTCGCCGCATGGCACGAGCATGATGCAACCCTGCCCGGCCCTTGCACCTCCCGCACCCCAGCGTCACCGGCCACCGCGTGCCGGGGCATGTGCAGCTCTGTGCCGCAAGCACCAGCCTGGCCCCCGCCTGCCTGCCCTGCTCACCACTGGGGGGTCCCACCAGAGCCCCACTGCTGGGACAGGCACTCCCAGTGTCCCCACCACTCCCCCCAGCATTCGTGCCGTGCTGCGACAAGTGATGCTGGTCATGCCATGGGGTGCAGTGGGTGGTGATGCACCCCAAGGGCAAATCAGGATGAACACTGGTTTATAATGGGGGTTTTTGTGTTTTCCTCCCCTTCCCCACGGGTTCCCTGTCAGCTTTGCTGTCCGGTGTCACCAGTTCACCTGGCACCACACTGCACTGTGGGACATGGGGGCAGAGGCAGCCGGGCACCCCAGTCCTGGCCCAGGGCTGTGAGCCCCAAGCCCAAGGTTCTGGGGCACCCCCGGGTGCCAGCCTGGCGGGAGGTGCTGCCTGCCCCGAGCTGTGCCATGATGGGAATAGTTCCCCCACACTGGGCCAGCTCCCGCTCCCACACCAGGACAGCACTGCGCTGCTGCACAGACCCCACTCCGGGACAGGGCCACGGTCCCACGGCATGAGGACACGGGGTATCGTGGTGCCAGGGCAGCGGGTGCCCAGTGGCACCAATGTCACAGGTGTCCCCGTGCCACCCAGCTCACTGCACCCATGCCATGGGCCCATGTCAGTGTTGCTCAAGCCCTTGGCCTCTTTCTAGGGCTTGCGCTGGATCTCCCAGGCCCGGGGCTCCAACCCTGCCATGCTGACGGTGACCTCCCGGTGATCCACAGGGCTGGCTGTGGGTCTGGCACCAGGGTGACCATCCCCTGTCCCTGCATCCCTGCATCCATACGTCCCCACGCACAAGGCAAGGCGTCACCATGGGCAAACCCTCCTGCTCCAACATGGTGCCAGCTCTGCTGGGGCTGTGGGGACGGTGAGCACCCACTGGTGCCGCAGCCACAGCCGGACCCCAGCCCAGACGCAGCTCAGGGGCAGCGAGGTCACCCCTGCAGCAGCCGGCGCACAAGGAGGGGACACAGGTCAGGTCAGACCTGACAGGGATGAGGGTCCAGGTGCGATCCTGTGGGATAGTGACATGGGGTCAGGGGATGTGCCGAGGTGGCCGTCTCACCGCTGGCAGAGTGGCAACCTGGGGACTGTCCTGAGGACAGGCAGCAGGAAGCTCCCTGCAGAGGGTGACAGCAGGGACATGGGACCAGAGCAGTGCCAGAGGGTGGGGACGGGGAAACCAGACTGAGCTGTGGTGGCAGCGCCGGAGGGTGAGACGTGTGTGGGGTGCATCTTGCCCTGTGGCAGGGTGAAGGGGCTGTCCGAGGTGACCCCAGCGACAGCCACAGCCCCTGGTCCCTGCCCACGGTGTCCCCAGAGATGGCCACAGCTCCCGGTCCCCAGGGCAGGGCCAGCCACAGCCCCGCAGCTCCCTGCCCTGACACCCCGACGCCCCAAGCCACCCGCACTGGGTTGAATCCTGCGGTGGGGCACACTCAGCTGCGGCACCACCATGGTGTGGGTGGTGCCAGCCCTGTGGCCCCCCCGGTGTGCTATGTGTCCCCAGCCCCGCTGCACCCATGAGTGCCACATTGCCGTGGGCTCCCTGTGGCCCCATGGCCGCTGCTGCTGGAGGGAGTCCCAGCCCCACACAGAGTGGGTGACAGGGGTTGTGCTGGGGTTCCCAACCCTGTGGTGGAGGGAAGGGGGTCCCAGGCTGCACACCTGCCTAGGGGTCTGGGTCCCAGAGCTGTCCCCCACAGCCCCTCCATGGGGAACCACACAGCCAGGAGCAGGGCTGGGGGGGACGGATCTGGCCACAGCCCCCAGCAACCTGCCACTCAGGGCAGCCTTGGCCAGAGCCTGCGCCCACATCCCCGAGCCCACACGCAGTGGGACCCCCCAGCACCCGGGCAGGCGTCCCACCGCTCCCTGCCCTGCACCCCACAGCCGGATCTCATCTCAGCAGCGGTGATTTGTGTCCCTCTCCCTGCTGTCACCAGGGTTGGTCCCTTCTGTGGGGATACGTGGAATGCTGGGGACCCTGGGGATACTGGGCATATTGGGGATGCTGGGGACGCTGGGTATAGTGGGGATGCTGGGGAGCCTCGGGATGCTCCGCCGCCGTTTTCCTGCCGCAGAGCTGATCCGAGGCCCGCACCGTGTGCGAGCAGCGTACCCCCAGCACCCAGCATCCCCCGCAGATCCCAGCAGGAATCCAGCCTGACGGTCTCTCCCATCCCCAGCACCCTGCGCTCCTCCGGCCGCCCCCCGCGTCCCCGGGCCGCCCGCGAACCCCCGCACCCCCTTCCCACCCCGCGGCCCCGGCTCGGCTAGTGGTGGGGCAGGGAGGCTCTGGCACAAGCGGGGGGCTCTGCCCTGCACCGCCCTGTCAGCTACCGGCTCACAAACCCTTCGTTTGGGTTTAACCCCCGCGGGAAGAGCGGGGCGGTGGCGGGTTTGGATGTCCTTGTGCCCCGGTTCTGTCGTTCACAGCCCCGAGCGGCCGGGGAGGCCGGGCCGGGGGCGGACACGGGTGATAGGGCACCCGCTGTGCCCCCCCTGCAGCGGGAGAGCAGCCTCGCGCTCTGCAAACGCTGTGGGGACACGGCAGCCGCGGGTACCTCGGGGCCGGGCACCCCGCGCCCCCTCGGGGGGCTCAGCACCTCCCCCAGCCCCATTGCGGGGGGATTGACGGGCCGGGGATCCCGGCCGTGCTTGGCCCCGCAGCCCCCGGAGTGCGGTTGCAGGCAGGGGCGGGCAGGGTGCGGGCAGCGGGAGCAGGCAGGGCGGTGGGAACGGAGCCAGGAGCGGGGCTGTGGTGCTGCGGATGGTGACACGAGCTTTCGGGGTGCTCGGGGGCGTTCGGCTCCGTGTGTGGGTGCGTTCCGGACGGCGGAGCCCTCACCCCGGGGCATCCCTGTCTGCGCCGGGCGATGCGGTCGGGTTTCGGCGAGGCGTTGGCCGGTCCCCTCCCTGGCAGAGCCGCTGGCGGGTGTCCATGGGGCTCCTGGGGAGAACTCCCCAAATTCCCTGCTCGGCGGGGGATTCCCCAGCGCCCCCCCCAGCACATCCCCGCGCGCCTGCACAGCTCCGCTGCCTCTCGTGGGGGCTCAGCCACGGTGCGGGGGGGTCGGTATGATGGTGCTTCGCCATGGTGGGGGGCTCTGCCGTGGGGAGGGGGAAGCCGTGACGTGGGGGGAAGCGGTGGGGGGGTCCCCCAGGTGGGGACCAGGAGAAGCCCCGGGTGAATCGGCGCCCGGGCGGCGTGGCCGGGGCAGGTGCTGCCTGTTCCCGCACCCATCGCTCCCGGCCCGGCAGCTGCGGGAAAAGCGTTTACTGCCCTACTCCCCCGCGTGACGCGTCGCCGTGGCCCGGTAAGGGGCTCTGCGGCTCAGACCCCCCACCCCGGGCAGCCCCCATCACCCCACGCTCTGCCATCCCCCAGGCAATGCTACTGCCCTGGAGAACCTGGGGTGCCCGGGGGACACGGCCGTGAGGGCCCCAGCGGGGCTTGGGGATGGGGTACCGGCCCCTGAGCGTGCAGCCCCTGCCCGGGGACCGCTGGGCAGGGAGGGGGCAGGGACCTCGCTCTGCCTCTCTCCCATCCCTCCCGAGGATGCCCGTGGGCCGTGCCGGGGGCGCAGAGCACCCCGCTCCTTTTCCTTTTCCCGCTCCCGCTTTTTGGCGAGCGGGAGAGCGGAGCGGGGCTGCAGCCGCTGCTCTCAGCCCACACCCCCCCTCGGGGCCTCAGCCAGGAGGCAATTAAGCTAATTGAAACTTAGCAATTGATTCCCACGGCTGGAAGCCAGACTGCCCCTGAGGAGCAGAGGGAGAGGGCAAGCGCTGCCTGTCCCCAGCGAATTGCCGGGGTGGTGGCAGCTCCCGGAGCGGGTCCGGCAGTGGCGCGGCCCCGGGGGCGGGGGAGCCCGGACACCCGGTTGCCGCCGCAGCGGTGAGCGCTGCCGGGATGGCTGCGGGCGGTGGAGCGGGACCCGGCGGCTTTCCCGGCGCCCAGGAGCGGTGATTCCCGAGGAGGGCAGGGATCGCTGTTCTGCCCTTGCTGCAGGACCCCGGGGGCTCAGCCCTGCGCCTGTGGCAGGGGCTGGTGGAGAGACCTGCTGCTGCTGCTTCTCTGCTCTGCATCAGCGCCTGGAACTGCAAAACTGAGATGTGCCGGGGGTCCCAGCTGAGCCCCAGCCTCTCGTTCACACCCTGCCCCTCGTCCCCCACCCCCTTGTGTGAGAAGGGGTGATGGGCCAGCGAGGGCTGCTCCCCCCTCAGAACCTGCATTAAGCAAATGCTAATTAGCCAGAGCCCCGTCCTGCCACACAGGCTCATGCCGGTGCCGCTGACCCCGGTGACCTGGGTTTGTCCCCAGGGTGGCAGTGGCTGGCACTGCCCTGGACGGGGACCCGCACAGGGCCCCGGGCAGGCCTGGGGGTGAGCCCCAGCCTGGACCCCTGGCACGGCACAGCATGGCAATGGCTGAGTGCTGGCACCATGACAGAGCCGTGCCAGGACTCAGCCCTGGAGACCGCAGGGTGACATCCCACCGGGGCGCGGCACGTGGGGATGCCACGGTGGCAATGAGCTCTGGGCAGGGGTTTGGTGCGTTGCTGACAATGGCAACATGTGCCGTGCCAGGGCCATGCCAAGTGCTCAGCCCCACGTGCCCTCGCCCGCAGCTCTGCTGTGTTGTTTTCGTGCCGGGTTTCTCTCTTGCTGGGATAATCCAACAACAAACAAGCGGAAGAGCCCGAAACGCCACAGAAATTCCCCCTGGGAGCTGTGTGGGGCAGCAGGGGCCACAGTGCTGGGGAAAGGCTGTGCTGCTTCAGGCCAGGGCTAGATCCGCAGCCCTTCTCAGGGGGTCTGTCCCTGCCACACCCCCACCCCAGTCACCCCACGATCAGGTGCTGCCGCAAATCCCCCTGCACGAGAACTGGGTGTTTGAAGCCTTTGTGTCCTGATAATGCGGAAGAATCCCAGCGATTTGGAGCATGTGGAGGCCCCCGGCCCCTTGGCCTGAGGAGGCTGCAGTGGGGGGAGCAGGCAGGGGAGGGGGTGCGGGCACCCCTGCCCTGGTGCCTGGACCCCGTCCCAGACACACTGGGGTGTTGGGGACTCTTTGCCCCGCCCCAGCAGCACGGGAACCGCGGACACCCAGACCCCATCCCAGAGCAGGAGGCGGGGACCCAGAGCACGGGGACGCCTCCCCTGCTGAACTCTGTCTGCCCGGCTCAGGGAGCAGCGCCCCAGGAGCCCCCGAGCCCCAGCACTGCCCCCCCGGGCCCCCAGCAGCGGCTCCCCACCATCCCCAGTTCCAGCAAGCTGCTTCCTCGCAGCGGAATGCCAGGACTGGTCTGAGCTCTGCGGATCACATTCCTTAATTGTTTTAAATGGCTCCATGTGATGTTTAAAAACATTAACCCGACTTAGCCCCGGGAGAAGGTGCGTGCAGATACACGTCCCAGCGAGCAGCTTCAGCCCCAATGGCTGCAGCGCTGGGGGTGTCAGGGTGCTGCCCCCCAGGGGACAGGGCTCCCAGGCATCATGGGGCAGAGGAGGGGCAGGAGGTGCTGGCTGAACTGGAGGTACTGGGCTGCACTGGGTTTCCCACTGCCCGGGGAAGGGAGGCAGGATGCAGCCCTGGCCCTCCAGCCTGGATTTGCCACCCAAGCATGAGGAACAGCGAGTGGAGCTGTGGGGCTCTGTCCCCCCTGAGCTCCCCAGCATGGCAGTGGGATGCGGGGCATGGGATGGGGAATGTCGGGGAGCCCCTGGGGATGGGCTCTGCTCCCTGGAGCTGGGCAGGAGGCACCCAGCGGGGCTTGGCAGGGCTGAGCACGACACGACGTGGCACAGGACAGCTCACGGGGCCTGGCAGGGGCCAGCACTGCCTGCCGTGGGCCTGCTGCCACAGCTGGCTCCAGGCACCCGGGCACAGGTGCTGAGGAGGGTGCTGGCGGGGGGCCTGGGGTGTGCCCCGACCCCCTGCATCAACCCCAGCTCAGATTCCCTGGATGGCTCCCCAAGCTCCATCTTGTTCCCTCCAGAGGGGTTCCCACAGCCCAGCCCAGCCCAGCCCAGCCCAGCCCAGCCCCCTGGACAGCTCTCCCAGCCCCTTCCCAGTCCCATCCCGGTATCCCTGGACCCCTCCCCAGTCCCATCCCGGCCCCTCTCTGCAGCGCTGGGGGAGCAGCGGGCCCGGGGGGTGTGCGGGGCCCGGGGGCGTGCGGGGCCGGTGCGGGGCTGCCCCTGCCCGTGGCTCCTCCCGTGCCGCTCGGCTCCTCCTCGCCCGCCGCGCCGGGCCCGGCGATATTTAACCTGAGCCGGGGCGGGGAGCGGCAGCGCCGAGCGGGGCACGGAGCGGAGTCGGAGCCAGCGCAGGTACAGACGGGGACCCCGCACCGCGCCCCGGGCTGCGGGACGGGCAGGGGGGCAGCGGGGGCCCCGGGCGGGCTGGAGCCGAGCCCAGCCCCGAGCCCAGCCCCGAGCCCGTCTCTTCTCCCCGCAGCCTCTGTCCCGGCCCCGCCATGAAAGCCCCGGCGCTGGGTTGCATCAGCTTGGTGCTGTGTCTGCTGGAGCTGCCCGCCTGCCTGCCCCTGCCCGACGGCCGCGCCCCCAAGCGCAGGTGAGCCCGCACCCTGACCCCCCCACTCCGGGAGCCCGCGCCCCTGTGCGGGGCGGCTCCGAGACCCCCTGCCCGCACCCGTGTATGGGGCAGATCTGAGACCCCCTGCCTGCACCCGTGTATGGGGTGGCTCTGTGCCCCCTTGCCTGCCCCCCCGTGCCAGGCAGCTCTGTGCCCCTGCCTGGGACACAGCCTTGGACCCTCCGATGGGGCCCAGCTGCTCCGAACCCCCTTGAGCCCAGCCCCTCTCCCCGAGGACTCCATGCCCCCTGCTCAGCCCTGCCCCGGGGCTGGCTCTTGCCCCAGGCTCTGCTGGGCAGCCCCGTGTCCGTCTGTCCCACTGCTGCGCAGCCCTGGCTGCTCTCCCTTGGTCCCGCAGGGTTCAGGCAGGGCCCAGCCTGGCAGTGTGTCCATGTGTCCTGCTGTCCCCATGGCTGGAGGGGACACGGCCCCGCACTGAAGCCTCTTGCACTGGTGGCAGGTTCTGGGCAGGTTCCCCAGGGCGATGATGCCCCAGAGAATGGGGTCAGGTGGGTGCTCCGGGAGCTGCGTGGAGGACGTGGGGTCCCCTGAGCATCATCTTCCACCCAGACCCCCGCCCTGCCCCTGCAGCACTGGTGGGGAACCAGGGGGACGAGGTGTTGGGAACAGGTGAGGGGTCCCTGGTGCCCCGCATCCCCCTGGGAATGGGGGAGCGGTGCTGGGGGGGGCAGGATGTGGCCAGGGCAGTAGGCACGCAGCGTGCCGGGGTGGTGAAGCTGGTCTGCGGGTTTGGGAGAGGGCAGGGACTGGACCCGTGTGTGCACGGAGCAGGCAAGGTGTGCGGGTGTGCGAGGGGTGGGCGAGCTCTCGGTTTGTGCCGTGATGGAGAGGGAACGTGTGCCGGAACCCCCGGTGTGCATGTGCCAGGGTGTCTGTGCAGGGCGAAGGGCTGTGGGGGCTGCGGGGGGCCGGGGTCTCCCGGGTCTCCTGCCTGGGCCTCCTGCGGCGAGAGGCACCTTGGGTTGGGACGGAACCTCCCGTGGATCGGTGTGTGTGCACGGGCTGTGCAGGTGCGGGCGTGTGCGCGTGCGGGTGTGCACGCACGGGTTCTGCGGGTGTGTGTGCGTGCGGGTCTGCGTGTTGCTGCTTGTGGGGCGGGTTTGGGCTGTGCCAGCGCTGGGGAAGCCCGTGTCTGGCTCCGGAGGGATCTGCAGCGGCTCCTGCCCGGCGCCGCCAGTGCAGCCGTCAGTGCGGCAGCTCCCGGGGGTGCAGGAGGGGGCTGTGCCTGGGCTGCGCGTGGGGCCACGTCCCACTGCAGGGGTGGACAGAGGGACTGGGGCAGCCCAACGCCGGGGACGGGCTGTGCAGCTCCCCCCATGCCTGCACAATGGCACGGCCATGGCTGCGTCTGCCATGGGCTGGGGCATGGGGGTCCCTGGAGTGGGGGCCCTGAGGCGTGGGGGTCCCGGGGGAGGAGCTCTGTGCCGCTTTGGGAGGTCCTTGGTCCGGACCCACCACACGGGTGCCCAGGGCCCAGGCGTGGGTGCCCATAGCCAGGGAGCGTGGGTGCCGGCTCGGTGCCAGCGCAAAGGCCGTGGGAACGGGGTGGGCAGCAGTGTGGGGGGGGCAGAGCTGTGTGGGAATCACTGGGGGGGCTGCAGGGAGGTGCTGGTGCTGGTGCCAGTGCTGGTGCAGCCAGCAGCGGCACCGAGGTCGGTGGGTGCCCCGTGGCTGGTCTGGCGACGCTCCCAAAGCCCCGGAGCGGGCAGGGCAGCCGGAGCGGCAGTGATCCCATGGGATCCCACGCGCAGCCGGATGTGCAGGGAGCTCGGCCGGGGCGGGCGCACGCGGTGCCGGGGCAGCCGAGGCCAAGCCAGGGCAGGAGCCAAGCGCGGGAGGGAGGGGAACTCCAGAGCCGACAGCCGAACCGCGGGGCGCACGGGGGCTGTTTGGCTGGGGGGGCTGGCAGGGCCGGAGCACCGGAGCCTGGCACAGAGCCGGCCGGGAAAGTCCCGTGTGCCGCGGCTGCCGGTGTTTCCGGGCACCGGCCGCCTCCTGTAAACACGTCCCGGGACGGGAAGGGGCAGCAGGCGCTCGCCGGCCCGCCCGGTGCTTCCCGTCTCTGCAGGGCCGGAGGAATTTGGCCTCTGTCCCCGCTCCCGTGGCTGGTGGCCAAGCGGCGTCTGGCCCCGTCCCAGCTGTGTGGTGCCAGGACGAGCCCTCCGGCCCCCCCGGGCGGTGGGAACGGGGCGCAGGGGTCAGTGCGGTGTGAGCCAGGCCTGTGCGTGCGATCCGGGACACGCGGGTGCTGGTGTGGGTGCTGCCGTACGTGCCCGTGCGCAGGCAGCAGGGGGGTCGTGGGCTGCGCTACCTGGACCACGTGCCGCCCCATAGCCTTGTGCCGCCCCGTAGCCACGTGCCACTTCCACAGCCACCGGGCACTGCAGATTCCTGCCGGGCAGTGACCCAGGGCGGCTGTGGGTGACACCGCGGCAGGTCCCCCCTGCCAGTGCAGGGTCACCGGCTCCTCCGCGGGGTGAGGCCAACCCGGGCTGTACTGGAGCCGGCAGCACCAGGGTGTCCCCGTTTGTGCACCCCGGGGAGGGGGCAGCAGGGTCAGCGCCCTGGCAGCTTGGGGACCCCAGGGACCCCCATGGCCCTGGCAGTGCCTGTGGTTGGGGGGGGTGAGCAGCCACGGTCACACGGTGCCGTGAGGGGCCATGGGGAGCCCAGCGGGGGGGGATGGGGGGACCGGGGGTGTCCGACCCTGCTGGTGGGGCCGTGGCTGTAGCCCTGCCCGTGTCAGGCGGCTCCTGCTGGCCGTGCCACCGCGGCGTGACGCCGGAGCACGGAGTACGTGTGCGGCTGCAGGTAGCAGCTCCTCTTCCTTGGCTGCCGCCTCCTCCTCCCGGCTCGGCAGGTCCTGGGCAGAGCGGCCGGGGGGCTGGGAGGTGCGGTGCCCGTGGCTGGGCCGGGGGGGCTGCCTGCCCGGCCCACCACGGCACCCCCGACACGGCACGGCCACCTGCCCTGCACCCGCTGTCCCGGTGTGGCGCAGCCACTCTGCCCGCGGTGCCACGGCTCTGCCCGCGGTGCCGCGGCTCTGCCCATGGTGCCACGGCTCTGCCCGCCGCCCAGCGCCGTCCCCTCCCGCTGACCGTGCTGCCGCTCTCTTGCAGGGAGCCCCCGGACCGGAGACCCTCACCAGCCTCACTCCCCGGGGACCAGCCAGGAGCGCAGCCCCCGGCCCCGCCGCAGCCCGCCGGCCCTCGGCACAAACCGCTGCTCCCGCGGCACAAACCGCTGCTCCCTCCACACAGGCCCTCGGGCCCTCGGCACAAACTGCTGCTCCCGAGGCTCAGCCCTCGGCACAGACCAAAGCTCAGCCCTCGGCACAGGGCCCCACTCCCGCGGCACGGCCCGAAGCTCGGCCCGCGCCACGAACCCCCGTTTGCCCCCCGGCACGGTGCCCGCCTGGCCCCCCGGCACAGACTGCTCGTCCCGCGGCACCCCCCGAAACTCATCCCGCGGCACCACCCGAAGCTCCCGCCACGCCGGGAACCCCCGTTCGCCCCCCAGCCCGGTGCCCCCACGGCCCCCCAGCACCCGCGGGGCCGCCGGCACGTGTTGGGGCGGCCGCAGCTGCTGCGGGTGGGCTGCGTGCTGGGCACCTGCCAGGTGCAGAACCTGAGCCACCGCCTCTGGCAGCTCATGGGCCAGTCGGGGCGCCAGGACTCGTCCCCCATGAACCCCAACAGCCCCCACAGCTACGGGTGAGGGGGGGCGGCTGCACCGGGCTGCCTGGCCCCGTGCCCCCTGCCCTGCCCTGCGGGACCCCCCACTAAAGCGCTTCCAGACTCAGACGTGCCTGAGCTCCCTCTGCACTGCTCGGGGGGGCCCAGTGACCCTACCAGGGACTTGGGGACCACGGGAGTGTCCCCACAGAGGGGCCCCTGAGCTGTCACCAACCGGAGCCCCATGGAGCGGAGAGGACCGTGGCCACGGGCCAGGGAGCAGGTGGCCCGTGGTGGCCGGCGGTGGCCCGGCCGGCCCTGGCTGTCGGTGATGGGTCCAAGGGGCGGGGGGGATCCTGCTGACCGCAGCAGCGCCGGCGCCTTGTGCAAGAGCGCGGGGCCAAGTCCCGACCGCGCTCCCCTGACTCAGCAGCCCAGCAGCTGCCACAGCACGCACGGCCACGGCTGGGGCGAGCCTGCTGCGCCCCACAGCACCCCACAGCACCCCAGTGTGCCCCTCTGCACCCCACTGCACCCCACAGCACCCCACAGCACCCCATAGCACCCCACTGTGTCCCTCTGCACCCCACTGCACCCCACAGCACCCCACAGCACCCCACTGTGCCCCTCTGCACCCCCTCACTCCCAGTCCCCTCCCATGTCCCCCAGGGCAGTGCGGTTCTGTGGGTGGGAGTCCTGCAAGGACAGGGTGGGGGAACCCAGCTCCAGCCCCCCAGCCAAGGTGGGGGCACAAGGCAGCCCCCCCCACACCTTCCCATTGGGGTCCCTTCCCAGGCCTGGGGCTGGGGTGCCTTGGGGGGCCTGTCCTCCCTGGAGAGGATGCTGTTCCCTTCCCCTGTCCCCCCCGGGTACCACTCCCAACCCTGCAGTGACACAGGGACCGGGAGCTGGTGGGTGCCAGGGGATGGGGAACCATCCCCAAGAACGGGGGGCAGAGGAAGGGCCGGGGTCCTGCACCCCACTCCTGCTCCATCCCCTCCCCGCCCCTGTCCCCTCTCCTGTCCCTGTCCCCTCGAGGCCCCTGCTCTCCTGGTGACAAGTTGTGCCCCCATGGGCTCAGTGGGGGTTGGAACAGGTACCTGCAGAGGGGGATGAGGGGACCCCGAGTATCCCTGTCACCCTGTGCCGTGACACCCCAGGAGTGCCGGTGTCACCCGGCAGAGCTGTCGCCCCTGTGGCCCAGGAGGACAGGGATATGCAGCCCCTGGCACCCGGCCCCCCGTTGCACCCTTGTGCCCCCACCCCTGCCCTCCAGAGATCCCCATCCCCTGAGCCCCCCATCCCCTGAGCCCC